>JAQJVL010000014.1:904227-1281727 GCA_035578905.1 Stictocephala bisonia
TAGGTTCACCGGTGGAATAAACCTTCCTCGCAAGGAATGGATAATGTTGAATCGCTTTTGCACGGGTGAGGGTAGATGCAACTAATGAAAATATAGTTGGTGAACGGCAAAGGATGAGCCATGTGAAAGTGGAGTCTATTGCTGTGGATCACATTGATTATGATTTCCCAATGCGTTCTTTTTTAACTGTAGAGACAGGTTTTAAATGTTGAAGGCACCTGGATTTTGCTCTATGAGGGAAGATCAATTAACATATAAATACTAAGTGACAAGTACTTAGATTTTACAAATGTTTAACTCCTCCTCAATTCAATTTGGTAAGTGGCTTCAAAAGTAATACAACAATCATAATTTCACAAATAAACTAGCAACTACTTTCCAAGTACTGCAGAGACTTATAGCATTGCTTTCAATCCCAAAAGATGAAAGTGCCCACGAATTATGACTTTACGACCTCTTCTATTCATCATATAAACTGCTGCAGTACTTTGGGCGCTGCACTCTTCTCAGTGGCACTCCCCTGCATAAATAACACATGAACAATGATCAATACTCAGAATAAATCCTCTCCATTCCTGTGCATTCACAATTCGATGCAACATCAGGTTTTGTATGTGTAACAATTACATGGTAATGTAAAAACACAATAATAATAATGATATTTAATGTAAATAATTAAGACTTATTATTTGCGTTGTCTATCAAATTAACCATATTGCACTACAAACGAATCCTCTCATTATTTTCTACCCAAATTAATATTGGGTAGCTTAAATTGGTCGGTAGCTTAGTTGGTTAAAGCCGTCATTAGCTTAAGGTTCTTAGTTCGGTCCCAATCAGAGTCAAAACATTTTTAAAAAGGATCAGCTGATAAATGTTCATTTGTCATTGGGTTGTTAATTTATGACACTTACTATGTTAAAGTCATACTTCGTTTGTAACAACTGCTATATTCACTCACCTACACTCATATAAAATCCATATTCTTCCATATCCTATGATTAGCATCTTAAGGCTAAACAAATAAAATCTTAAACATAAAGAGTGATGTAAATATCTCAAAAAGTCATAATATAGTTCAATCAAGTTACCTAATACACAAAGAAATATAAATATTTATCAATATAGTCACTATTATCTGAAAACAAAATGGAGTAAGATGAAATTTAGAGAACTACGTGTAGATCCTTTCTGCAATTTAAAATTTGCTTGCATTTTAATTGTTCAATGCTTTCCATCTTACCCTTAAATGATATTGTAGTTTTACACAAGTTTGCGATGTTTTCAATTACATTTTTTTTACAGAATGTTTGGCCTTATTCTTATTATTTTTCAATAACTGAATTTATTACTTGAATCTATGATTATCTGATTAAAAAACAAAAAAGTAACTCAAATGTTATTTAATAAATACAAATTAACTGTAATCCTGAATAAGTTCAAAGGAATGAGATTTTTTAAAATCACAAATAACTGTAATAACAGTTTTTTACTATGATGGAATATTATTACTATACAGAATTTGTATAAGGATTTTATTTTTCAAAGTATAAAGATATGGATTTTAAAAACAAAATTGCAAGCAAACACCAAAGTGATATTGAAAGATCAGAAATCTTGAAACAAGTTTTTTTAATAATGTTACTTAGATATGCCTATCATCATCATTAAATTAGTAAAAAAATTAATTTGTTTTCTATGTGGATAAAATTAGCATTATGCTCGGAAAAAACACACACATGTATGTTTTCACTAGTTGAAATACATGGCCCAACTTACTCATCTTGGGCTGATTTTCTTCTCTGATTGCAATGTTTGCTCTTCTTTACTTATGGTTCAGTTTCCATACACAACGAAAAAAGTAACTGTGAATAATTAAAACAATAATATACCTAGTTTCAGGTTGATATGAAAACTAAACAATAACGCTTTCGTTGGGTCAAAATATACCCAGCCTGTACGTAGCCCCTAAACTAACACCGACAAAGTTTCGTGATCAACTGGCTCTTCTTCTCTAGAAATACCTTTTAGTGTGGTTTCATATGACCTTGTATCGATTGAAGCACTACAGTAAAATAAAAATCCGTGGGTTCTATTCTTACCCTACAATACCAGTTAAAGCTTAGTGTAGTTTATTTAGTTATGGTTATATATCAACATTAATTTCTTGATATGTTGCAAATACACATATCTAGACGATAACTTTTATTCTACTCTTACTAATAAAACAGTAACTTACATTTTGTTAATAATAGACTGTAATTTTTATGGTAGGGAACTATAAAACTTAAAAATAACTAGAATTATTTTTAATTAACGACAATTAACAATCTGGAACAGAACTAATGAAGTATATCCAATGTCGTCATAAAATGTATTCCTTTGTGAAACCCTCTGATCTGAAGATGGTAAATGTGGTATAAGAAAGTATATCATTTTAGTAATAAAGTTGTAATATAAAATAACAACCGAGCAACCTTAAAAGATCTATATTAAATCAACACCGACCGGTTTCGGCATTTATGCCATCTTCATAGGTGTATAGGTGTTTACTTTTCAAAATTGTTACAAAACAAATAAAATGAAATAAACAATTATCATAAAAAAACATATGTTAAATTAGTAAATATTTTTGATTTGGTGGTTAGTTGTGATTGTGTGTGTTGTTTCTTATATGTATAATGAATAATGGGTTTTTTTTGTGTTGACATGGTGTTGATTAAATTGTAGGGATTTTCTTGGTTGTGTTTATAAATTTCAAATTCTTCTTGAGAATCTAGTTTTTTGCTTTTTGAACTGAATTTTAGAATGTTCATGTTAGTTTTCATATTTGTGTAGTTGTGATTATTGTTTAGTAAGTGTTCTGCAAAAGAAGATTTCATTGAAGTTCTGTTGTTTGATTTTAGAGTTTGTATGTGTTCATTATATCTTCGTTTAAATGATCTTTGTTTGTCCAATATAATAGTTTGGGTAGTCTGAACAATCAATTTTGTAAATTCCTGATTTGTCAAATATTTCTTGGGTTTTATGTAATTTTTAGGTGTATTTCTTTTTTATTAGGATTAATGTGTTGTTATTTGTTTTGAAACCAATTTTGAATTTTTTTAACGGTTTTTCTAATTGCTTTATTAAATATTGTGTTGTGGGGGACACAGATGAATGCTCTATTTTCTGGTTCTCATTGACAAATGTTTCTATTTTTATTTTATGTAATATTTTGTCGATTGTGGAAGGTTTGTAACCATTAGCCATTGCTATTTGTTTTATTATTTTGAACTCTTCATTGAAATCATGTTTGTCCATTGGTACTTCTACTAGTATTTTAATAAGAGATCGAAATGAAGCCATTTTATGACACCATGGATGATTGGAATTTATTGGGATTATAAGATTTGATTGAGTGTTCTTTCTGTAAATTTTAAATTTATGTTTTGATGAATTTTGATAAATTGTTAAATCTAAAAAGTTAATTTCTTTATTTTGGCTTTCCATTGTAAATTTGATTGTTTTAGAGATGGAATTCAAATATTTTAGAAGTTGGATTTGTTGATCTGTTGTTCCTTTGAATAAGCAAATAATATCATCAACGTAACGAAACCAATAAATTAAGTTGTTTCTAAAGAGCTTTTTATCATTAATGATTTTTGATGATTCTAAATCATTCTTGTAAATATCAGCAAGAAGACCTGAAAGAGGAGATCCCATTGCCAAACTTTCCTCTTGTTTGTAAAATGTATCATTACATTCAAAGTAGTTCTGATTCACACTTTCTTTTGTTAGGTTGATTATATCGTTGATGTTGGATTCAGTTAGGTTATTCATGCTTTTTCTAAATTTCCATGAAAAAATTTTATTGTTTCATTAATTGGAATGTTTGAGTACATATTTTGAATAAATGAAGAATCTTCCGGAATGTTGATGTTTTTTATATTCTCTATTAACTCTAGTCTGTTTTTATGTTGAAATTATTTGTGTATTGTATGTTGTTTTTAATAAATTGATTGAGGAACTTGCATAATTTGTATGAAGGGGTATTTTGGTAATTAACTACAGGTCTGATTGGGATTCTGTTTTTATGTGTTTTAGGTTGGCCTCTCATTTTAGGAGCTTTTGGATTGATTTGTCTGTTCTTTTCTATCGTAGAAAGAATTTTACTTTTTGTGATGGTAACATTCAATGAATTTAGATAATCAGCAGTAGGATCTTTGTGTAAAATTTTAAATTTAAATTTTTAAGGGTGCTCAGTTAATATTTTATATTGTAACTTTATTATAAATAGCAGTCTAGGAATTACAACTTTTTTATCATTTTAGTATTATATTTTATATTTAAAATATTAAAAATGTACGTTTTGTCACGTTCAATATTATATTTATTCTAACATGTACAATTATAAATAAAATACTATATATGTCATATTCTCCCTTAAAAACGTTGATAAATTATGTTTAATACAAGATAAGTACTATATAATTAATCTACATATCTCCTCGCCTCATATAATCTTAGTTTGTAAGCAGACCTATATCTTTTAGCACAGGTGTATATAGTGATTTGATGCTAGTTTTATGATTTTTTGGATACACCATGTATTGAAATTGATTTGAGTAAAAGTGAAAAAATATATTTTGATTATCGGTAAAGATAATTATACAACCAGTTGATGACATGAAACACATCTACGGCTGACTTTATTATAATAATTTATATTTATATCCTGTTTAATTTAATTACCCAATCTTTTCGACTTCTAGCAAGATATAGTTGACTACATAGTTAATTGTTAAATATATAGTCAATATCATTGCTACAGGAAGACATTTAAATTAGTTTGGTGTCGTTCCAAGCAAGAAAGCCAGGTGTTAGATTGTATCTGGTGTTCATTTCCAACAAACTTCAAAGTGTCTGGCAAAGTTGTTATCTCTAGAGGAAGTAACTCTAGACAAAGTAGGCAAAGTGCAGAGGGAGCGAAGTGTTTTGCAGAGAGCTCGACCGGTATTGGAAATCATTTATAATTTTGTTGTCAGATATAACCTACTGATGTATGATTGGATTTAATTTACTTTATGAAAAATAATAGTCACGTGATACAACTATAATAAGTATAACGGTACACACCTATAAAAAAAAAGTATTTTACATTGTTATTTATAACTTTATATAACATTGTTATTCTACATTATTGCTGTTACCAATTACAACATAGTATTTACATATAATCGTGCAACAGCACACAAAACATATCAGTATTTTGAACAAATCTTGTACAATAGTCTAAGTACATTATTTTGTTGCAGCGGGCTTATTCTTTTAATTTTAATAATAAATGAAAATAATATGCTATCAGTATATAAAAGTGGTAATAGTTAAATAATAGTGAAAAATTACATAACAATAATTATTAATAACAGTGAATACAAGTATAGAGTTGCTAAGGTGACAAATAAAGGGCTATATTTAATTTATTAAAGATTGGTTATAAATTATATGAAAAATTATACATGGAGTTTAAAAAATATTAATGATACTGTTAAAATATTGCTCAATGATTTTATTTGAATGATTTATATAGTAGTTTAAGGGAGTTGAGTATCTTAAAAATAAAAAATATCATTTATTATTTTATTATTTTCTGTTTAGTTGCGGTTAAAATGATAATAACCGCATTCCAATAAGTGTAACATATTTTAAAATTATTTTGAAAAATCAAGTGCATTGACACGTTTTGCCGATTTCAAACCTTCAAATAGTTTTTATATATAGTAAATAGTTTTGAAATCGATATGTATTGTTTTATATTTATGTTCTGTAGTTGGCAGCACTTTCAGATACATCTAGTGTTGCAAAACAACTAGCGGTCAATGTGGTTGTTGATTCAGCAGTTAGGTTATATTTGTTATATTCAGCAGGGCTCTACTTACAAAGGCATTCACTTACAAAATCATCAATTTCCGAAACTTATCATTTTTGACGCGTTATGTACCTCTTCTAAGTAATTTTCCAAACTATAATTTTCAAATTTTTACCAGTTGTTTAGAAATACATTGTTGGAATACTGAGTTTTTTTTATAATGATTAGTCAAGGTTTTATTATATAAAAAGTATAAATCTACTTTATTTAAAAAAGATGTCTTGTTTTTGAAAATACAGTTGTTTCATTCAAAAGTTATTTTGGGGAGCAGAAAAGAAACTCAGTGGGTAAATAAGGCTTCCTGCTAAAATAAAATTATATAAAAACCCTTTTATGTACAATAGTTCTTAAGCAAAGTTACATCAAATATGCGCAATTTAACATGGGCGAGATAGGAAGTACACCCCCTTAATTAATATACTACCCCCTTAATGAACTGGGAGTGTATATTATGTTATAATGAATCGGTTAAGTGTTAATAACCTTAAACTACATGCAATTAGTCCAGATTACAGACATGATAGATATATGAAGGACACATTTTTAGAGATATGAACAGGAAACAAAGCAACACAAGCTAGAGTTTTGTATAATCAGACATAATACAACACTCCTAGGTGTGAATAGCTTAAACATACTCTCAACATATATAGTTCAATGTTTATTGTAATGAAAATCCTTAGTAAACTCAGAAGGAAGGTGAGCTCAAACCGGAAGTGCAAATGGTACGTTCTATTGATGTATAACTAGTGTGATGTAGAAAATATTTGGAACAATATTTCTTTGAAAAATAAATGCTGACGTCTGGATTGTCCATGTTGGGTGGTACTCAGGGATTACATATTGTGTAGGGGAGAGGAATTAGTATCAACTTGCAGTTAGCTCAATATTGGACGAATACTATGAGGTTCGGATTCCTTGTAAAGTCATAGGTCTCTTAATGTTTTGTCAGTTGTTTTGTTAATAAATAGGTCTTTCTAAGGTAACAGTTGACCCTGTTTAGTAACAATGACTACACCCATTCATATCCACTCATCACACTCATTCGCTCATCATATTTACCCATATCTCTACGATCAATGTCTTAATAGTAAATTATGTATAAATATAGGGCAAACATTTATAATTTATTTAACATATATTTATTCTAACATAAGATATGTTAGAATCAACTGTCAGTTGGAATTGATAAAAATTATTTTTTTTATATATATATTTCAGTGTTTCAGGATTTTGTGAAACTATCTGTTCGTGAGTGATAAACGATACAGCCCTTGTTATTAGAGAGTTATACGTGTTTTTATAACACTGTCTCATTTTAATTAGTGATATGATAACAATACAAATACGTTATTGATCAAATGCTGAATTCTAAAGTCAGATATTTGCAAGATCTCTATTAAGATAAACATCTTTAATCACTTTCAGATAAGGGATAAAGAAATAAATTGCTGTTATTAAATTCCATTAAACTATTACCAGGTGAAAATTATCAATAGAAACTGTAAATCATATTTTTTTTCAAATTAACTTAGTATTTTGATTATTTATAGTTAAATATAAAACAATGTTGTTTTCACTTTGATAAAACTGGGTTTTCAAAATGTATAAACTAAGTCTTCTTGTACACTATCTTCTCAAAGACATCTATACAATATTAATTACTTCAATATTTATAATACCTATATTAAATAGTTGATCATTAGATGAAATTATTCTTGTTATATTCTGAGATTTGAGGCTTTTCAATTAATGTATGTTTTGATATATTTATTACTTAAAAATTATTATTCTTTATTTAAAAAATATTTATCTCTATAAAAGAATGTGTTACTTTTTAATTAAAACAAAGCGATAAATTAAATTTATATTATCTGTTTTGCTACTCACACGTTTTTTTTTTTGTTTTTGTTTTTTTTTTGTTTTTTTTTTCCAGTATTTTGACAGAAACTTAGAATCATTTCAACTTTGGAAAGGCGAAGGGCACACTAAGTGAAAAGGTAACACTCCCTAATTAGGGAACAAGCTCCACTTCGTTGTACGACTTCCCTTCTTAACGCTATTTCTTACTTCAGTGTCGTAATTTTATACTTTTTATTTCTTAAGTTTCAAGAAATCTAATAATACTTGTTGTCGTATGTTACAGTTAATGACAGAATTCTAAGAAGCTAATTAATTGACCTATTTTGCCACTAGTAATATATATTTGTATATTATAACATATAAAAAGTATATTCACCAAATTTTCATTTATAAGGTATTCCAACAATTAATATCGATGCAAATAATGAAAACACTTCTGATAAGAATATCGATTATAAAAGAAAACATTTTTGCACACTATTGGTGTTCTTAATATTTAAAAACAATAATTATATTTTTAAAATGTTACAATATAAAAATACTTTCCTCTGATTTCCATGGTATGTATGAAATCCGAATATTTTTCAATTTTTGGACAGGAATAGGGTGAGTTTCCATGGCTCTAGGGGCTCAGTGCTTTACCCCAGCTACTTAGAGACAAAGAGAGTGGAGATTGTAAGTGAAAGTTTCTTCACTCGGCCCTCTTAACACCAACCTGGCATTCACTCAATGGTTCCCATCAATGTAGGCATCACTAAAAAAGTATTAAGGACAAGGTGTCTTTCCGACCATACTGAAAGGTAGTTAGAGTCAGGATGGCTTTTAGGGAAGAAAACTGAGTATCCGACTTGTCAGTTAGCTGGAAATCAGAGAAATACTACGTGGTTCGGATTCCACGTAAACCTTTAGGTCCTTCAGTTGTTGTAACTATTGGCCTATTAATAATGGCTCCTTCTAGGGAACAATTGGCTTTAATAGTAACAATGACCACGCTTGTTTATCTACACTCATCACATTTAGTAGCATGTACGCCCATATCCCTACGATTTTTGTAGTAATAATGAATAATGACTCCATTAAATTCAAGTATTGCTTCTAAATACAAAAAGGAATAAAAATATTTAGTATATTCTTGTTGTGATTCTAATAAACATTTAGCTTTAATTGGGAGTTCTAATATTTTTTCTAAACTTGTTTAACAAGGCTTGATTATTTTAGCTGTAAAATTACAACCAGTTATTCTACTCGATTTTCTTTAACATCTAAATAAAATAAAACCGTGTTTGTGGTAAAATTAAGGTTTTATAACAGCGAATGTCTTTGCAAATACTATATTGCAACAAACACAATGCAAAACAATGTTAGAGTGTTTCAATTAATTAAATTACTTCTTTAAATATGAAAATAACAGGTTTTAAAATAATACATGATCAGTCTGTATCAGTTTTCGTGATATTGTAGCTAACATTTTCAATATTATCAATTACTTCTTGTCTAAATTTAATTAAGTAGACAACATGATAAAACCGAATGTTTTAAACATAAAACTAGGAACAGTAAATGAAGACTATGAATAAATCCATTGTGCAGAAGGTTTCCTTGAAGATTGTAGAAAAAGGGTGTGTTAAAGGCAGATTGAGATGAGTTCAATTATCCGATAAATTTCCTCACTTCCCCACTTTTTCTTTCCCTATCTTCATCCCTTCTATCATACATTTATGCAAACTCAGTAATAAAGTCCTTTGAAAACTTGACTCAGTGAAAATAACTAAAAAATTGCATACCCAAATATTTATAATGTTTTTTTTAGAAAATGCAACATGACATTTATGTTAATAGGTTAAAGTTAATACATTTACTATATTGATTATTGTGGCATTATGCGTTACTTGAAACAGAATGTGGTTTTATGTAAATATTAAATGTTTATTGATGATTGATGGAGGGTTCATAGTGAATCAATAAATAACTTTAATTTTCTAATAAACATTCTTATTATTTATATTCTTACAAAATAAAATGATCACCAATCTTGTTTATAAATTTTACTTTATACTTTTACGCCCCACACGATCCGAAATAATAAGGTGATCCCACTTTGTGGTTACTAACTTTTGCTTTTATTCTCACTCATTAAATTACATTGTACGTTACATTTACAGAATAAAAATACAAGATATAAAATATTAGAATACTTGAAATTTAACTACTACTAATTTAAAATAGTAATTGACACTTAACACCCTCGAGACTGTGTTCACACAATATCTTCCACTTCTCGGAGTACAGTAACTTTAAACACTGTCACTTGACTGTCACTTTCACTTCAGGAGTGAGACCGAAGACAAATTTCCACTGAGACTAACTCTGACACTCTGTAGACTGTCATTCTGGCACTATAAACTATATAAATGGCTGACTGACTTTTACCTGATGTGTGTATTTATATAACGTATCGTGAGTCTATAAGGTTCTGGAAGGAGGATCTAGGTCCTTTTGGGTGCCATTTCAGGAACGATCTGGCTTCGCATACAGGCAGACTAATAGTAACTGCATTCTAGCACCATCTAATGCCTCCTGGAATGGTAGAAAGTACCACATGCCCCACAGGTAGGGACCTGAAATTACGTGTATGGTGCTTTAGACCATTTCCGCGATCTGTATAAAAAGAATAATAACAAACACCAAGGCATGATGTACATTATCAACATAACAACAATTATATACATTAAAAACTTTAAATAACTGTCAATAAAGTATACCCGTATAAATTGATATGTTACATAAGTCTAAACTTCTTATAGGCAGTTCTTTATATTAAATGGTGGGCCGTCGTGGAGTGTAAAATATATCCACGTTATGGATATTTGGAGATCTATCCAGTAGGATCTTTGCGCTGTTTTGACTAAGCTTTCTCAATCTTTCGGTCAGTTTTTGCTACTTGTGCACTGTTGTTGTCTTATATAGGGTGGAAAAACATGGAAACGCTTCACAACAAGTTATTGTTTTCATAGATAGTTTGTTCAATAATTGTGTTCCATAAAGTATAAATGTTTATCAGAATAATTTACATAAAACCATTAAATAGTGGAGAGATAATATTGTTTAAATTAGTTCAAAGACCACTACTTTGGAAAGGATAAACCTTTCAAAGTCTGGTTTGTGGCAGTTAATTATCTTGAATAGATATTTCACTTGATACCAAAGTCGACCAAGGCTTACGTTGAAGATGTTCGTTCAGCTCCACGTGGTCCGCCCCCCTGAAAATATTAAATGTCACTAATGGCGTCAAAAAGTATGTTCTTTGTAATCGTGATCATGTACAAGATTTAAGTTTTACAAGTGAAGTATTACAAAAGTGTTGAACGCGTTTCCATAGTTTTTGTCCACCCTGTATATAGTTATACTGTATAGTTTAAAACAGTTGTTGTATAAATAATAAAGTGATTGATCCCGGTGAAATATGTTTACTTTTCTATGTCATTAATTCCGTTGTAAAAACCTCTTGTCTGAGGATGGTAAACGTGTGTTACCGAAATCAACCACTATTATATTTCTATATTTTGTTCTTATATTTTAATTAATGTATTTTTGTGATGCTTACTTGAGATTTTTTTAATGAATTCGTTTATGGTTTTACTAAATATTAGAAAACCCGTTTAGAGTTCCTTTTTCATTCTAAATTTTTAATCATAGTTATCATGCAACGTATTATGTAAATAAAATTGTATATACTTTAAATAGTATATTGTAGATTGAGTCTTATATTTATTATATAAAACATTAGTTTAGTTAAACTTTCACAACAATATTTTAATACAAATAATAGGTACGTAGAAAGAAAACTTGTAGGAATCAGGTATTTGCTTCGTTGTTTATCTATGCAGTACAATGGAACGAGCATGCATGCATAGAATACGGCTTAAAATATTACTACAGTCTCGATGATGGAATACACAAGTCAGGTGGACGTCATTTCGTAGTTACTTTTTGTTCCTTTTGTTGAAAACAATTCACTTACGTTGACAGCACATGCAAACCTTAATTAGATTTCCTCCAATATAAGCATAAATGTTCATTTACTAAATGAAAGCAGATGTGACAAGGTAAATTAATATTCCTAATGACAATGGACAAGCCGTAAATCAAAACAGACTTTTATAAATGGCCTATTAGAATTACATGAATACTCTGTGTATTTTAGAAATATCTTTACAATGTCAAAATGTTTACATTCTAAATATATATGCTATGTATTAGATTGTTATTTATGAAAATAACTTTTTAATTAGCTTATATTGTGTTGGTGTGGATAAAAAAACAAGAAAACATGGCCAAGAAAACGTTTACTTTGTTTTGTATAAATATAAGCAAACAATTTCATGAGTACTCGGCATACGTTCTTCGAAGTTGACTGGGCCTAGGTACAATACAAGTGAACTTCTTATAGCACAATAGCACAAATTTAATACAATAAAAGTTCAAAGATTACAAATAATATGCTGATCGATTTCGGCCTTTGAAAGGGTTGGAACTAAAAATAGTTTTTTTTTTTTTTTTTTTTTTTGTGAATCCCTTTGGTCTGAGGAAGGTTAACGTGAATTGCCAAAATTGATCATAATACTGTTTGTGCATTTTGTTCTTAAATTATAATCCTTTTGCTTTAAGTGACGTTCGTTTGTATTGTATATGTACTAACACGTATAATGCTAATCAACAAACTAGGTGCTAGAGATAATAGTTAACGTACAATAGTTGGTCAGCAATTTTTTCATTTGTAAATCCACCCGGTCTGAGAGGGCAGACATGTTTAATCTAAACTGATCACCGTTATAATTGTACTTTTACATTTATTTATTAATATATTGATGTTATGCAAGGTTTACTATTTTGTGAATATTTTATAACCGGTATACAACAATAAGTTTAGGGACTGAAAGTAGCGTAATTGGATTAATTTATCCCTACCTAGTCTAAGGCGTAGTGCTGTGGAGAGCCTGTGCAAGTAATCAGCTTTTAAGAGTGTTCAAACTATAAAATAGGTAATTTGGATAGTCGAAAAAAGTTATTTCAGAGAATGTTTTAAGCAAATGTGCATACAACTAAGAATCTTGCCTTTACCCGGTCAATACATTCTGGAAACAACACATTTCGGACCATTTTTCGTTAATTCACTATCCCTACTTTTTCCATTACTTCACTACCATTACTTTTTCCATTACTTCACTACCACTACCTTTTTATAGTAATTACGATTAGATTAGGAGGCTACTAAAGTAGATCACAAACTGATAAGTAAATCCAATCATTGCCTTACCACCGAATGCACTCTCCGTGTGTAAGTTCTTCGAAAGCGATTAGATGAGGCCAGTGATATCGGATTCCTAGCGGATAAGGAATACGACAGTGGATGTAGCAATGATTGGAGAACAGTTTTTAGAACAATAGAGTATTTAACAACTAATAGTGAACTAACGAAAAGACAAAAGTAATGGTAGTGAATTAATGGAGAAGATACAACATTTATTTATTTCTAAGTGTGATTTGATTTGGGACGATAAATTCATGAATATGTCACCAGAGGCAGGGTCAAATATGTGATTAGGAGGCAGAGAAATATTATTAACGAGCATATACCCTCATAGGCAGGTATCCATATTTATAAAAAACTGCCAAATTGTATAAAAATCTCTACAACGTAGAATGGGTTAAACATATAATTAAAAGACTTTCTACCCTAGCATGCATTTTATAGTATGTGTGTTTTTTTTTCTAACTACCTTAGTGACCACAAAATGGCAAACTGTAGTTAGATTGATATAAGTTTTTTATTTATTTATATTTTTAATTTTTTTTAACCAGGCATAAAATATATTTTTATCTAAAACTGACTTTTGCAATACATGTTATGTCGACTGCAATATCATGATTTGACGTGTATAACGATTCTATTAAATATGCAGAAGCCATAAGTGTGTTGAATATTTAATATGTACTTACTAGCATAGTTCAAGCCTTTTTGGAATCAAGAGTTGGTGTTTTTTTCGTTCACTTTATATAAATGTTTAAGCACAGGGTCACTAGCGAGAAGAATTTGTATCTAAACTAATTCTCTTACTATTTTCTTATTCAAGACGCCGACACAACTTTGATTTTATTTTAAAGCGAATATGCATTATTGTATAAGTGTAGGCTGAGTTTAGATAGCTTATACAGTTTGGCTAATTACTAATTACAATTTATAATCATAAAGGATCAATAATTAATATCCCAATATCCAGAGTTAACTAAGAGGATTAATGTTACGTGGAATCTGAACCACGTAATATTGGTCTGATTTTCAGCTAGTTGACATACCTGATATTCAGTTATCTCCCCTATACAACATTTTGATACTGACTACCACCCAACATAGACATCCGAGAGTTATCTAGTAGTGTCAACGGCGATAGCAACCATTGAGTGAACGCTATGTCGGTATTAAAATGACCGATCATGTAACCTATCGATCAGTATAAGATTAACCTGTACACATTATGTTGATCTAATAGCTATTAAGTAGGGCCTATTTAGAAATATAATATATTCTATCATAATATGAATGAACATAATTTAAAGGATCGATAATTTTTGTTCATAGTTAGGAAATAAAGATCCATAAATAACTGTGTCCTTAGGAACGGTTCATCTGAACTGTTTCCATTTTATAATAATAATTTAATATAAATCTTAGTCCATACTTATTATTCTATAGGTAATGAACCCATGTTCTAACCAACATAACTTACAGTAGTAAAGGCTAATTACAAGTGATAACTGTTGATAACATTATTGTATATACTAATCGATACAGTAGTACCATTAATGTATCACTAGTGATTTGTTTTGTAACTGAGTCGACTGAGGCAAAAACTGTAATGAATGTCACAGTTTGGCGTAATTAAAAAGGTTGATGGCACTCCAATTACTAATCGATAAATTATTTGGCGCTAATAAATTGGTTTTTCATGATCCATAAACCTCCCACGCTGCCTGATGAAAGTGATTTCGTTCTCTCCGTTGTATTCATCAATCTTCTCACTAACAATTAATTAATCGTTCACAACACTAGTAATTAAAAGAATTAAGATAATAGTAGACGTCTTCATTTTAGAAATTATTTTGACAAATTAGAGGACATTAAAATGAATTAATTCAGAAATTTTCTACAGGATTCTATATGTAAAGACCATTTGGTTGTGTTAAACTACAATAGGTAAAATCTTATTAGGTTGGCTATTTTAGATAAAAATAGGTTATGTCGGTTTACTCTAGATTAGATACGTTAGGTTGGATTACATTAAGTTGGTTCGGTTAAACTATGTTCCGAATTCTTCCCTGATTTGATTGATTGATGTACGGTGTATAACCAATGAGCTTGAAATCTGTTTCAAACTCAATAAACGAAATAAGTGCAATGCGCTTCTTTAATAATGTTTGAATCAGCTGAACGCAGTTAAATGAAAAGCAACTGTTTCTTGATGTCCTCAAGAAACAGCTGTGTCGTGTCGGAAATTTTAACGACATGTGTGCAAACACTAGACTTTTATGCTCAGCGTCGTTAAATGATCCAATTTGAGGAAAAACACTGATTGTGTTCATTGTCTTAGGTATGTAGCAGGGTTGTAGGTTACCATGAAGGTGAAGAAGAACGATAAGCGTGTGCTGACAGTCAAACGTCCTTAGAGTTTCCTGCACTTACCACACAATGTCCAATGTGGTGGTTTTTGGCTGCTGTAGTAATCCCCATAAACCTACTTGCCATTGAGAGGAAGAACATACATTCCCTTGTGAACTAGCAGGAATGAAAATAAGTGTTGGATGCTGTGAGAACAGTAAACCTGCAAACTTAGTATTGAGATTTGGTGAGGACATTGATGGTTGTTGGACATTTCGTCTCATATACGTCATCAGCTTTTAATATAGATGATGGCCATGGGGATATTGACTTTTATCCGTGCAATTCATTTTTGGGACATGGCTACCTATGGACGGATCTCCATGACAGGGAAAGTCTGATCTCTTCGGTGTGCATGATGATCAGTGGATAATGGCAATGTACATGATACATTATTTGGGTGTCAGTGCTTCACCGAGGAAAAAAGACGACTGATTCCCATTATGTTGTTCTTTCATCAGATAATACTCGTTGTTGATGTAATGCCCTTATGTTAGGATGCCTGAAACGCAGTCTTTGCCTACATCCCCATAGGCATAAACTAAAAATGAGAAGAGGAGTGCTTAAATTAGCCTTGAACTAAATGGAAGTTGCAAACCAAGCATGAAGTTTTCTGGTTATGTTCTGAATCCCCGAGCCTTTAGTGGTCTGGGAGATTTAGTGGGTATTTCCTGCTTGTTTTCTGTAGGAGGAGTGTAGCATTATGTGCATTGACCAATTCCCCCTTCAAAAAATATAATAATTAAAAATATATAATAGTGAAAGAAAATCGGAGAGTAATAATTTGAGGAATACTGTGGGCAGTTTTAAACCTGAAAGTTATCATTAAATTGAAAACAAAACAACTAAATTTAAATTCTTTAAATCCCTATTGTCTCTTGTACAATGGTTATAATATAAAAGGCTGTTAGATTTATTTCATATATTAATAGTCTTAAATCTATAGCCTCATATTAATTACATAATACCATCTATTGGCGAAGGCAATCAAGTGATAAGTAGCACAGCCACTTAATCAATTTCTGTGTGACTCTCATTAGTTGTTAATATATATATATATATATATATATATATATATATATATATATATATATATATATATATAATGTTTTCTGACGTTAATAGCATTTTTAAAGACGTTGAATAGTGAAGTAGTGTATGAGTGAGTGTTGGAACCTAATAACAAAACTTATTTGGAGAATGTTGTTTTTAGTTTGACAACAGAACTGAACTTAATCAGTCAAAAATATCCTGACATTAATTTTGACAATATCTCGAATGGTATTAATGATCTCCTAAAGTGCTTCTTCTAGTTAGCAAAAAATTGACTTGGAACAGTCCCGTACAGACGCACATGAATTATCTATACAGCTTGAACTTCAAAAGGAACAGCAGAGCATTTAAATCAAATTAAAATCTTTATTGAGTAAAGATCTTTATTTAGTAAAGTAAAAATGTCCTCAAGTGAAATGATTTGAGTACAATAAAAGTTAATAATCACTTTATATGAAAATTTCCACTTTCAATGCTATGTCAGGTTTTGAATAGAGTATGTGCGATTTTTATTTTTTACTATTACTAACAAATATATATATATATATATATATATATATATATATATATATATATATATATATATATATATATATAAAGTTATGTCTATGTTATTTATGAGACCTGATAATATTCGCATTAGATTAAATAAACTCATCTTGTGGTTCCAAAGCCAAACTTTACTGCATTAATTAGTATGCATCTTCTTCCCTTCCATCTTCCATCTTCCACCCTTCCATCTTCTTCCATTTGGAATTACAAATCATTTTCATTTGTAATTCCAAATATTTTTCACAATTTATCAGACACAACTAAAATAAGTAAAAATAAATTAGAGTTTTCAAAAAAAATTTAAATCATGGTTACTTTCACCTGATACTGCTTGATTTTTTATTTTCTTTAGCTTAAATTAGTTTGATATAGAAGACATGATTCATTAAAAAATGCAGTTTTATTTTTTTTACTATAAAGAATAATAATTGATATTTGTTTTTTAAGTACATTTAATTGTTTTTGTTCTTATACTGTAATTATTTTTAGTACCTTAATTTAGTTTGTTTCATTTTAGTTTGATAAGTATGATTGTATATTTCTCAAACAAATTTTAATTTCTTATCGTGGTACATTTTTCAAAACATCGTTATCCATAGCTAATTTTTAAAGTTTTAGTGTAGGTACTCCAAGAAACAAACACTTGTTTATTGTATATCAGTAATAAGTTGAGTGATGTGCTTGCCTAGACTCAAAATTACTATATGACATTGATATTCTCAAAACAGGCTAGCCTTGGGAGAATACCTTTTTTTCTCCCAGTTAAATAAGTATGTTAAAGTTAAGAGAATGTATGTAAAAATCGAAAATAAACTTATTTTCTATTCTATTCCAAATAATGTTTAGTTAATTTATTTAAATTCATTCCCAATTAATAAGATTTTTTTCAATATTAAATTACATAAAATATTCCTGAAGTAGTGTATTCAGATCAGAAGTTTTCAAGCACGGTTGACTCCTCTTGTAAACTTACTTAGCAGATAAGTATGAAGTCCGTGCCTTATCGCACCAAGGTTCACGATCTTCGCCTAACTATGAAGAGAAAGTGGTTTTCTTTACCGCGTTACCCTGTTATCCAGTCTTTACCTCTCTCCTTAGTCTTCTGTTTTATTCTAACATAATATATACTGTTTCAACACATTGTTAATTTACCGTATTTCAAATTGTAAACGTAAATTTATTTTGTGTATTTATGAAAACTGTGAGTTTCTTACAAGAGAGCTGATTGTAAGAAATGTAAATTGGTCGGTAGCGTAGTTGGTTCAATCAAAGCTTCATGCGCTAAAGGTTCTCAGTTCGATCCCAATCAGAGTCAATGGGATCAATGAGAAGGATCAGCTGATAGCCACCGGCTGTTCATTTGTGATTGGGCTATTAATTAATGACACTTTCTAAGGAATAGTCGGCCTTAGTTTGTAACAATGACCATTCGCTCATCTACACTCATCACACTCATTCGAAATCCATATTCTTCCATATTCCATATCTTGACGATCGGCGTCTTATGAATAAATAAAAAAAATAAATAAAAAATAAAAATATGTGTTCAACAATTTAATTTAGCCTATATTCATAGAATATAGTGAGAGAAGAAACATTAATATATTCGTTAAGTATAAACTTAAGCATTTATTAATCTTGTGTAAATTAAAATTACATAAGTATTAATAACTTTTATGACGCCACTTGGTCGATTCAATATTAAAATCGCTTCACCAGTCGTAGTATTGAATTTGATTATACTGTATAATTGAATTGAACTGTAAGCATTCAGTTTAAACTATATACTATACATTCAATTTAGAACAGCTTTTGTTATGTATAATTTTAGTAATGAACTCAATTATTTTTTATTGTAAAAGTTTAGCCTACCACTATTATATTCGATTTGTTTTTACTTTTTAGCTGTTAATCTAATAAATAAATCAATTAATATACCTCCATAACAATACTATAGGAATCTTGGAGGCCGGTGGGACGAAGTCCTGAGTTCGGACAGGAAAATCCTTTCTTAGTGAGACTCTAGAGGCCAAGATAAACCTATGTACAAAATGTCAAGTCAATTGGACGTATAGCTTTGGAGAAATAGTGATCAGTGGTAAATGGCTTTTATTTATATACATTTTTCGCTCCCACTAAGCTGAATCTTTAAATGTGAAACAAGAAATGAAGTAATTTTTTGTGTACAACGACTGTCTTAACGCTATAATATGAACAATCAAACCATGGAACCTATAGTAAAAGACAATAAATAGGTATCACTCGTATCTTACCTGACGTCACATGTGTAAATTAACACCTGATTAGAAAAAAAGAGAAAAAAAAGAAAAAACATAAAAGTACTTATTTTAAATTACACGGTTACGATTCAAGCTGATTATTAAAAAGAAGCATGCTTTCTATTCAGCTGAGAGCTTCCATGTCTTAGACTTAGGTACCAGTGATTAACAAAATAATCAAAGCAGCTTATTCACCAATGTGACGTCACTATGTACGATGTATTCTCACCGTGACTCACGGTACAAGTTTACAGTTTAACGAAAATCAAATGGGAAATTTAACATTTTGTGGCTGCCTTTCCTGCACTATCACTGTTTATATTTTAAAACCTATAAATAAGTGTGTCCTTAAGAACAAAATAAAGTGCATACGTAAAAATTATTTACTTTAGGGGAATTCAAATTTTATTGTGTAAAGTAATTCACTAATATAACATAAAGTACAAAAATCTTTTCTACTGTTAAATTAACTTTTCTGCTTCTATATAAATAATGTCAATTACTTGTGTTCTGAACATCAATAAAATGTTTGATTTGTCTGATAATACCTGTTAAACCTTCTCACTAATAATGTCTGATTAGTGAGAAGGTTTGATAAATATAAAGAAGAGAACTAAATCACTTTCATCAGGCAGCATAGAAGGTTTATGGATCATAAAAAACCAATTTATTAGCGCCAAATAATTTATCGATTTGTAATTGAAGTACCATCAACCTTTTTAATTACGCCACACTGTGACGTTCTTTACAGTTTTTGCATCAGTCGACTCAACTATACAAAGAATCATTAGTGATACGGTCATGGGTATGTTTGCAATAATGTTTTTACAATAATGATTCACTTATCACTTGTAATTAGTCATTATTGATAAAATTATGTAATTTGGAGCATGGTTTTAATAGCTAGCTGTAAAATACAAAGTCTGGACTAGGATTTACGCTGAATCATTATCAAATGGAAACAGATCAAATGGAAGATCTACCAAACTTTCCTAAGGACATAACTATTTATAGACAGTGATGAGGAAATCAAGCAAACTGCTAACATGTGTATGGATAGATTTATAAATTGCTTAAAAAACTTGTTATTACACATAAAAAGTAGATTAACTCCCGGTTTCGAACTAAAACTCATAAAAGAAATAATTTCTCAATTTCTAGATTTGATTTAAACTAAGTGATGTTTAACCACTAAACGTTTTACTTTTGATTGTTTGAAACAATATGTTATTATTCTCAGACAAGAGACGCCTACACAACTTTGAACGTATCTTTAACGTGAATATCAATGATCATAAGAGTGTAGGATGAGTGTGGATGGCATGTGTAGTCTAGTTACTAACTGAATTCGTAAAGGGCCCCATTTATTACTATCCCAATATCCAGAGTAACTAAAGGACCTGAAGATTTTTGTGGATCCCGAATCACGTCGTATTTGCCCGATTTTCTGCTAATTTTATCACACAAATTCTCTACGCTGGACTGACGAAAACCATTTAGTTCATACTCAATCCAAAAACACCATCCTGCATACTGAACAACCTACTTGACAATTAAGTGTTTTAATAGTACTGGCCAACAGTACTTGCCTCGCTACGCCATGGTTCTGTTCGCTTGCTTACCCTTCCATCTTCAGTTCTTTATAAGTTATCACATCACTATAAAAGCTTATCATTCTTTCATTCTCCTGTATAACAAAATTTTGTAGTCTGGAAATCCCTATAAATCTACTTTAGGGGATGCAAAGAAGTGCAATCACGATAAAACTAATAGAAATGAAATTAAAATGTGTACACTGAACACAAAATTAGCCAAGCTTTTGTGTCATATTTATATATTTTTTGTAACAGCTGTTTGAAATAAATTGATAAATACATTTATGGCAATGTTACGCTAATGGAAAATAGGAAACGTTGAGGGGTTGTTTTTGTCCTCTACGAATAGAGTTTTAAATAATGCTTTCTTCTCTGTGATAACAAAATTAATTTCCTTTAAATTTCATGAAAATCTGGGAATATATTCAGATATATGCGTTATAATTGAGTACGTTATTTATTAATTGTGTATATTAGAATAGTTGACAACAAATAAAATTATGCGATTTTTTAACAAATTATTAGTTATCAAATTGTGCGTTTAATGTAATAATTTACTTGTTCAATTCGTAATTACAATTTATTGAAAGCCAAATGTATGGAATAATTTAAGCAATAGTCATAGGGTATGCGTAAGATAATTTGTTAATGTTATTATTAGTTAATTATATTTAATTAATAATCATCCCAAATCCATCTACTTTACAGTAATATATAATTATGATACAGAAAAACATCACCCTTCCACGTGATATTGCTCTTAATTCTACCTCAGCCAAATGTTTATTGCATTTTCAATTAAACTCCCGTCTTAGCGCCTCTTGGCTAAACTTGTTTTCTAGTTTTTTTTTTTTTTTTTTTTTTTTTTTAAATTGTATGATTAATATAGGTAGCTACAATTTAATACTAAAAGTTCCTCATATATTATTATTTTTAATCATAATTAATTATGCATTATTGTGAGATATTCCTGCATATGATTAGCGATTGAGTGTAATGAGTGTAGGCGATCTGTGTAGTCATTGTTATTATGTTATACAGTCAACTATTCCTAAGGAAAAGCCATTTATTAATAGCCCAATTGCTAAGGTAACTAAGGAACCATAGATTTGTGTGGAATCCGAACCACGTTGTATCGTTATGAGTTTTTATAATTGATAAGCTTCATACTCAATTCTTTTCCCTACATCCGGACTCTGATTATCACCCATCATGGACACCTCAGAATTCTCTATTATGTCCACGTTGATGTAAACCATTGGGCGGACGTCAGCTCAGTACTAAGAGGACCAACCAAGCTGTATTACAGAGCTCTTCCACTAATGCCTCCATAATAATTACTGAAGTAAAAAATATATAAGAAATAACATTCATATTTAACGATTGTTTAATTAAGCATCGTTAAAAAATATTCAATCAGAAATTTATATTTGCTTTATTAAAATGGCTTTCTATATTGGATATATTTAAGTGCTTTTAACTCAACTAATCCATAGATTATAAACTTTCTGTGTGTTATAGCATTAATAGTAAATATGTAAAAACTCAAAAATATTGTAAAAATATATTCTTGTTAAATTCCTTTGTATATAAATAACAGAAATAAGTGATAAATTTTACCAATGTGATATTATTTATTTGTGCACTTATATTTAGAACATATTAAACTGTTTTTACCAACAAGTATTGTAAACTTCCTCTCGATAAAATTTGGTAAATGTTTGCTATAAAATTACCAAAAAATCTATATTGTTTAGAAAGGAAGTTAAAAAGAAAACACTGAAACATTTTTTACTAGTGGTTTTAACTGAATATGACTGGGTAAGGTTTGTCCATACGACACCTACCTGTTAGCCTATTTCTCAGCCAACCATGAGAGAGATCTGATAGATTCAGAGCCTATTTTAGTTATCGAGTTACAAGGGTACAGCAGACCCAAATTTACAAGCCTTCTAGCCCTTGTAATAGTGTTTATTCAATATTACTTATGGCTATTCTAGTTCTAGTTTCTCTTGACGATCAAAGTCTTAATAATGAATAAAAGAAAAAAAACCTAGCTAATAAATCAGCCCATAAGTTCAGGAAATAGTTTTTATGTGGTATAATTTTTAAGTCTAATCTACACTTTAATAAAAATATATTATGGATTACTTATATATTTGTCTAATTAGTCATATCCTTCTCTTTATCATTGGGTAATAATACCACCTCTAATTAACTTGATATGATAATACATGCCAATTTTCTAAATTATACACCAATATTGTCAACATATAAAATTAGACGAACAGGAAACTAGAAACTTCCAATGTGCTGTAAGGCAAAAATCAAAAAAATTATAGGAGAGTAACTAATATTCTTTCTTTAATTAATTGATAACTGCTAATGGTAAAACTTCCATATACTATATAGTCTATTTGTACAAAATTTTGCTTGAATACCATTCAAATAACATGCTATATGACATTTTTAGTTAAAAGTAAAATACTATTTAGGAATTTAAAACAATATAAAAGTGTACCAGTAATAAAATGATCAGGCTTGTCACTCCCCTGAAAGTCAGACCTATACTAAGTGGACTGGTTTCCACGAAAAGCTGCAGATCTGCTGAAAATAATATACATAAGTAATCCTTAAAATATTTGGAATTTTTCCACATTTTAAATCACTACCACTACTTTGGTTAGATTATGTTAGGTTTGTTTAGGTTAGGTTAGGTTAGGTTATGTTAGGTTTGGTTAGGTTTAGTTATGTTGTGTTAAGTTATGTTTGGTTATGTAGGTTAACCTAAGCTATTTTTATGGTTGTGAATTAACGGATAATATCCAAATTAGTTTTTATTATATGATATCATTAAATTGTTGTAAGTTAAATAAAATATTTTTTTAAATTTAATATTTTATTGTTTTGATTTTGATATTCACGTTTTTGTTATATCTATGTACTCCTTATTGTCTTATCAAATTTCATAAAGTACAACAAACAAACGACGTTGTAACAATTATATTCTCGTTTTTTGAAGTTATAATACAACGCATATCCATAATTTTTTTAATTACCTTTAACGTCAGATTACGAGTATTTTGATTTGTAGTATTGCTATGTTTTTTTTTTTTTTTTTTTTTTTTTTTTTTTTTTTTTTTTTTTTTTTTATATAAATATAAGTGACACTCTGGAAATACACCGGGCTTATTGTCAAAAGGTAGGGTTTATTCCGTATTAAAGTCATGATATTTTATAGATTCTCCTAGTGAGACGTTTTAGTGACAATTTTTTAAGGAAAGTAAATGACAAATTAGTTATACAACAAAGTATAATACAACTTTGCACTTAATTAGAGTTAAAAAATAACATCCATAAACTGAAAAATATCTAATGTAACATTATTGGCAATATTGTTTTATAAAAGATTAAATTATAAATATTAACTGTTTCGTAATGCAAGATGTAACTAAAGAAAACGTTGTTATTTCGTAGGGGTCTTTTATCCAGGATGAGTATAAATTAGCGTAACGTTACTTATCCAAAAATTAATTTACGTTTATGATTTGATTTTTTTTAACCTACATATGTAAAAGTGACTACAAATATTCAAGCACGTGAAAAATGTAAAATTGTCAAGATAAAACATTTCGTATGATCGAAAATTCCCATAGCCGCAGACCCAGTGAAAGTCATACATGTTTTAGTTCTCACGCAATCAGTATGGTGGACACTACACATCATTCAATTAGTCACTATGTGCATTACTTTATCTGGTTTGTAATATATAATTCAGAACGCCTCCTTTATTACCAGCATGAAATTGCCATTTTTACAATGTTACTATTTTAAAGTTCAAAGATACTAGTTATATTTCCTTTTTTCTTGTAATGTCAATTAAAAAGCTAGAGAATTTGTCATAATTTATATAAATAATGATATCAGCACACTAAGCAGGCTAGGCAATAATTTACTCTTTGAGAGAAAAATCTCCTTAAAGAGCCACGTTTAGTTAGATAAAAACGATAATATAATCGAAGGATGTATAAAGAATTAAAAGATAACAATATATATATCCAGTACAAGTAAATGTCAAACAAGAAATGTTTACTAAATGAAAGCAGATGTGACAAAGTAAATTAAGATTCCTAATGACAAAGGACAAGCCGTAAATCAAAACAGACTTTGGAAATGGCCTATTAGAATTACATAAATACTTAGTATATTCCAGAAATCTCTGTATTATGTCAAAATGTTTTACATTCTGAACATACATATTATGTATTAGATTGTTATTTACGAAAATAAAATTTAATTAGCATATATTGTGTTGGTGTGGATACAAAACAAGTAAAAATGACCAAGAAAACGTTTACTTGTTTTGTATATATATAAATAGTTTTTAATTAGCATAATACGTGTTGGTACACAGTAATACACAGTGGTACACAGTATACAGTACAAGTAAACGTTACACAACACAAATGTATTACAATATAAGCACAAAATGCACAAATATATTACAATACAAGTACAAAATGCACAAAAATTATGGTGATCGATTTAGATGAACCACGCTCACCTTCCTCAGATCAGAGGGATTCACAAAAGAATGGAAAATGGTGTTCAACAATTCAATTTATAGGCCTATGATCACGTGACCCCATTGGCTAGAATCGTCAAAATGGTGGCTGCTGAGATATTGGTTAATCCCTATTGGCTGTTGCTTCTGTTATTCTATTCGCTAAAAATACACTATTAAAAACTATTTCGGAATCAAAATTAACCTGTTCATTCATTAGTTTACTACGATCCTTAAATCTTTCTTTAAAAATAAATACAGTACAAGTAAAAGTCACACAACACAAATTTATTACAATACAAGCACAAAGTGCACAAATACACCACAATACAAGTAAAATATGCACGAATATTATGGTGATCAATGTGAATCTTGTGAATCCCTCTGGTCTGAGGAAGGTGAGCGTGGTTCACCGAAATCGATCACCATAATATTCGTGCATTTTGTGCTTGCATTGTAATAAATGTGTGTTGTGTGACGTTTACTTGTACTGTATATATACCAACAAGTATTATGCTAATTAAAAAACTATTTTAAAAATAAATAAATATTCCCAACCATTCATAATACGACCATTCTTACAAACTTTTAGAATATCTACATTTTCATCTATTTTATTCAAACTGTGGGTACAATTTGAATAAAAAAGGTGTTTAGCTACATTAGATCTTTCATGTTTCTTATTTTTAAAAGCAGAGACATGATTTTATAATGTTTGTGTGAAATCGATCACCATAATATTTGTGTATTTTGTACTTGTATTGTAATATATCTGTGCATTTTTGCTTATATTGTAATAAATTTGTGTTTTGTGATGTTCATTTGTACTGTATATATACCAACAAGTATTATGCTAATTAAAAAACTATTTTAAAAATAAATAACTCTTCCCAACCATTCATAATGCGACCACTCTTACAAACTTTTAGAATATCTACATTTTCATCTATTTTATTCAAACTGTGGGTACAATTTGAATAAAAAAGGTGTTTAGCTACATTATATCTTTCAGATTTCTTATTTTTAATGGCAGAGACATGGTTTTTATAATATTTGTGTGAAATCGATCACCATAATATTTGTGTATTTTGTACTTGTATTGTAATATATCTGTGTATTTGTGCTTATATTGTAATAAATTTGTGTTGAGTGACGTTTACTTGTACTGTACATGTACCAACACGTATTATGCTAAATAAGAACCTCCACTGCAACTGTAAAAAATCGAGTTCCAAACTTCATTCGAATCAAAAATTCTTTTTATTATAAACTTTAGACATTTCATCCTAAATGTAATACATTAGAGTGCCCAGTCAAAGTTAACGTTATTATCTGACGTCATTAAAGAAATAAACTAAATTATTCATAAAGAGTAAATACTTTCCAAGTATTATTACTGTTGTGTTGTCTATCAATTACTGTGCGAATTAATTTTTACCTCTAGAACAATTGTCAACATTATAAAATATTTAAAGAAAATAATGAAAAGAAAGACAATAATTATAATTTTATTTTGGTGAATATAGGCCATAATTTAATGATTATTTAACAATTTAATTAGTTTTCCTATGTTCTCGCTACCTCTACTTAAAAAGGAACGTTAATGACGGATCAATCTTACCAAAATATTATACTGACATACATTAATCTAAACTGTTATTGCAACTTATTTTTATTATTCCTTGTTATGTCCCGTTGAAAGTCACGTACTCCTTTTAACGTCTAAAGTCTATAAATGTTCAACAATACAGAATATTTAGTTGTATTGTATTGAAAAGATATTTATGTGTATTTATCGATTTATTTTCATGCATATATATTCAATGCAAATTGTATAATGTACAAACATAATAAATTCAATAATCACAAACATTAACCCATCATTTATTTATTAATAATGTTTAGACTTGCTTTTATAATCTGTTAATATCTGTGTTAAATGTATTTATATATTTATTATAAACCTGTTTTTCTCATTTTTTTATTTATTTTTTCTAATACTATACAGCTCAGTGGACACTAACTTGTTATAGTTTGTTAAACTTACGGATTAATGTACTGTAACAAATCGAATTTCCATACCACCTTTAAGTAAATATAAATAATGAAATACCTAAATTAGCTGCAAAAGATCACTTATATAAGAATAATTTTAAAACACAACCGAATGCTGATTCAGGTTTTTGTATCCTGTAACATTGGAAGAGTTAAGGATTACAGTATCTTCATTAAATAATAGAAAGGCACCACATTATGATAATATAACTGCCAAATTGATAACAGAAATTTCAGAATACATGTTAGATTTTGTAGTATATTTAATTAATTTCAGCTTTGTAGAGGGTGAATTTCCTAATGAATTAAAAAAAGCAATCGTAACTCCTATATTCAAAAAGAACGATAAAAATTATCGAAATAACTATAGACCTATTTGCTTGCTATAAATGTTTCTAAAATATTTTAAAAGGTAGTTAAGACAAAACTTGTTAATTTTTTTTAAAAGTATAATTTCTTTAGCAAGAAACAATACGGCTTTCAGGAAAAGCTAAGCACTAGTTCTGCTCTTTTGACCTTCATGACCCTTGTACATACAGCTATCAACGATGGTCAATATTGTTCTGTCAGAATCAAAGTTTTTGACACAATAGATCACGAATACTTCTAGCAAGAATTTACGATTCTGGAATACGGAGCATTGCTCAGAAATGGTTTTGATCCTTCCTCCAAGGATGAACTCAGCAGACTAGAGTATACAATGTATACAGTAATGTAGGTACAATCAATTTTGGAATTCCCCAGGATTCTGTATTGTCAGGCCCCTTGTTTCTTATTTATATAAATAATTTATGTAATGGCCTCTTCAAAGGTGAGTTAGTAGCTTCTGCTGATGATACTGCTCTACTTTATAGAGCTAACTCTATTGATCAGTTAAGGAATAGTATGTAACACGATGTGAATGCTTTAGGCTGGTGGTTTACGAGAAATGATTTAGTAATGAGTCAAAAAACTAAATATATTATTTGTAATGTAAGCCGAAATATAAATATTGCAGCCATCTTAAAATATCCCCAGATTGGAACATATGGAGTCCATAACATGTTTGGGATTATGTATTGATTCAAATTTAAATTGAAAAACTCATTTTCTCTATTTAAAAAAATTAATTAATTACATATATTAGATAGTTGTATATGCTAAGGGCTGTTTGTAGCATTGAATTATTAAGAACAATCCACTATGCAGCAGTTGTAAACTCTAAATTGGAATATGGCTTAGAAATTTGGGGAGGGTCTTACCTCTCTAGTTTAAAGCCTGTTATAACTTTACAGAAAATGTTTGTTAAAATTATAACCAACCAACCTAGAATATAACATTAAGTCCCACTTTTTAAACTTCTCAATATCTTACTCCTCAGTAGTTTATACATTAGTAAAGTACTAAAGCTTTTCTTTGACATGAGTAATGATAACCCGTTTAGCTTTATAATAACAAACCTACAAAATCAAAAACATTCAATTGTGCCAATACCGAAGCTAACGGTTTTTCAGAAATTGTATTCTTTTCTCACACCTCATTTTTAAAATTTATTACCTCAAAATTTTAAGTCGTACTCGTAAGAATAAATTTTAAAAAAATTAGAAATAATACTAGTTTAGATTACTTTTTTCTGTCGTAACAGTTCTTCAATTACATTACTGCTATGTACATTTCAAAACATATAAAGCTTCATCGTCAGGCTTCGAAAAACATCACTGTTTAAAACATTTAACACTAAAATTATAAAACATTTAAACATATTAAAACTAGAGTACAACACATTGGCCGGCGATAGACACCAATTGATAAATGAACAATTTATCAAAAATGGACAAAAAAATTAATAAATTTAAAAGATTGTTAAGATTTCTTTGATAAATGACTGCAATCCAAAACCATTTACAATTTATTAACTTAAAAAAAAACCAAACTTGTGTAAATCTATTTGTACGTTGCGTTTGTGACGTTTGTGTAGTGAGTGTGAATCACAAAATTGTTTATAGTGAGTTTTGCAAATCTGTTCTTTTTGTTATTGATATTGTTTCTTTATATTATTGGTACATTATTGTAATTATTTGTATTATGGACTTTTCTCGTACTTTTATCAAATAATTATTTTTTTTTTTTATTATCTAGTCATCGATACTGAAAATTTATATAGTTTTGAACATTATTTACTATATTCTGTATATGTACTTTAAAACTAGGATAGTGAAGCTCAGTTAACTTTTCTTTTAAATTTATTATTGTACTTTTGTATCTTAAAAATTTTGTTTATAGGTCTGCCTGACCATCTATCCTTCTTCGAGTTTATAAAATGAGCAAAATCGTGATTTTCCTGTAGAGGTTTTTGTTTCTTAGACTAAGTATACTTTGTTATTTTGAGTTTCTTGATATTTTAAAATCTCTAAGGAGATAAGAATATAATTTCGAAGAATGGTTGGTTTTAAATATTATTTTTCAATATGTTATGAACATATGATATTTTATATTTTATTTTCACTTAATTAAACTGTACACCTCAAAATGTTTATTATTTTGGAACAATAAACATTTGTTCATTCATTCTTAACATTTTAATTAGCCTTAAATTAGTGAAACGATTTATGTAGTTTTGTTTAAAATTTAAATTGATTGAGTAAATGAATAAGTTTTCACATTTTCCCATGTTGAAATACATGGCCACTTCTATCAGTGCTAAAATAATCATAGATAATGTAATTGATTTGACAAAGGTCTTTTTCCAGTTTATTTTCCTTACAGTTTTCCTGCAGTTTTCAGCGGCAGTGTAAAAGCTAATATATTGTGCGTCAGTAACCTCGTCTTACCAAGCTGACATCCAATATGCCTTCGCAGATTGATAGTGTTACCTCAATAAATGGGCTTTTTGGGAAGTAAATATAAACACAATAATACTGTATTTCCAAGTAATATTCCTTGGTAAAATCGTAATACATTAAATCGTACGGGATTTAGAAGTAATCATAAATCCGCTACGTTTAATTGTATTTAATGGTTAGGCTTTAGCTTTAGTTATATTATGGTTCGTTTAAATAAATCATGTTTCAAGTGCAATTTTCAAGTGCAATTTTCAAGTTCAGCCAAAATACCTAATAATTGTATTACTTGGGTGATATAGAATCGTTATATCAGAGAAATGTAAACAGTAAAAAAATGTATTTAACCTGTAAATTCTTGAAAATTAACTATATGGAACTAGGCATATAGTTGTTCTGACACGTTTTAGTTATTTTTTTGTTTTCTATAAAAATGTTGATATTTCTCCTAATAATTTAATCAGCCAGTTTTAATTGGATACATGTTCTATGTGTATTTTTTCATATTCGTTTGCGGGGAACTTTTTTTTAATTTTTAAAGGATATTCAATAAATATTACATATTTGGTGACATTCACTATGTATAACTGTAGTGCCCTGTAGTCAAAGGCGCTTCCATTCAAAGCACGGGTTCACCATCTCAAGACAAGAAGCATTACTGCCAAACATAACAGAACACAAACGCATCTGGACAGTTCTCATCACAAAATATTATATAATAATAATTTAAAACACCATTATTTTTCAGAGGCTAATAAAGAGCTTGTTTAAGAAGAGCTTTAAAGGACTGTAAGATATTCAATAAGGTAAATCTAGTCTAAAATACTATGATCAAGTTCTGAAATATATTCGTTCCCATTTCATTCAGTTGAATCATAGGTTCAAAATTAGTTGATTGTCTAGCCCTATTCTTATTATTTATAGATTATTTTTTCATAATTAATTTTGTTTGAATATTCTTATCAGATATGTACAGTATCCTAATAACACATTAACATTTATAAACCGCTAATTTTTATTTACTTCAACAAACAGGCCTTTTTCAATTCGTTAAATTATCTACTTTTTCAAAATCATCCTTTGTCATTTCCATCAATATTAAAATTTGGTATATATATTTTTACACACAAAATTATTGTTTTCAGAACATGAGAGAAGAATGTTTACACTTAGATTGTTGGCTATAAATAAATCTAACTTATTACCAGTTTTATTTATAAAATTTAGCAAATGAATCATCTTGAGACAATAACAGTTGGTAATCGTAATGTATTGTAAGGAAATGTTAGAGTGTCATACATTCTACGACTACCTTATAATTAATAATTCACGTAATATAAATAGCATTTGGTTAGATGTTGCTAATAGTTCATAGATTAAAAATTTAAATGGAATTTTTATAATATTTTTTTTTATGTATATATACTGGTTTTAATATTACTCTAAAATCTTATACAGGGTGTTCATAAAAAAGCATGCAAGACTTCGGGATATGATTATGTATATGACAATAATAAGAAAAAAGTTCCCATAAGCTTATGTAATAATACGATTAGTATTTCGTATTTTTCTCTAAACGTGTTATTTACATAATTTATCATATATTAAAATCCCTACAGATATATATTACTGCATATTTAAAACTGCAACGTGCATGAGAAATAATAATACCTAATTCAGTGTAGAATTTCAAGTTCCTACTTTGTACAGTTTCAAAGAGTCGGCGATTTTTATTTTCAAAGCTTAATATATTAAAAAGTATAAATGTTACACAAAAAAAACCAAACGTTAAAAAATTTAAAAATTTTATTTACTAAAAGATTGTAAAAATATTGTTAAAATTGGATCAATAAATACTTCTATGTTACGAAAATAATGCTTCTAATGTTACGAAATTTAGTTTATAAAAGTGTCTCTTTGTAATTTTGTAATTTAAGTAATAGTTGTTATGAAACATATGTTTATTTATATACGTTTTTATTTTTTATTTGTTTACATAATAGTAACATTTTCATTTTATTTTACGTTTGGCTGGTAGTGGCCCGTTCCCCTCCCGCGGGCATGTGCCCATGAGGGGAACTATTTCCACCGTTTATATGACCTTTATATTGTAATTATTGTTTTTTTTTTTGTGTGTGTGAATAAAAATGCTTATCCATCTATCTATCTATTGATGAGCTGTAACTTTTTTATACAGTACATACACATATTGTGGCAATTTTATCCAATTAGCGTGTTACATTGTAGGAATTTGACATTCTACACTAAATTAGGTCTTGTTATTAATCATATCATGTACAGATATGATACATTATGGAAAAACACATACAGACAGACAGACAAAAACTAAGCGTTTTATGACATATGTTTACAGGATTTTTTTCTTTCTTAGTTTTCGTGTACATAACCAAATCCAGGAGTCTTGAAGGGCTTTTATGAACACCCACTGTATGTTATATTAACTAATATGAAATTAACACAGGTGAATATATATTACTTACTCAAAGTGTAATTAAATTAGTTGAGTGCAGCAACAATTTTATATCAAGGATTGTTTTTAATACATTTTGCAAACTAACGCTATTTTAACAAATACGATGTTGTCTAACAGTTATCAATAGGATATACATCAAATATATTGGCATGACGTTTATTTTGTAAGCAAGGACTTAACACATAGATATTATAAAAAATTAAAGGCATTTCTAACGTACATATTTTTAAATATGCCTTTTAAAAATATAAATAATTACTATTTAGTAATTTATTGCTGGATGTATTATACTTAGAAATCATATAACTGATTGTATTCAATTGATATCTTTGTGTGCATTTCCCTTTGAAATGAAAACACAGTAGCATTGAAACTCCGTATCTTGAATCGAATTCAAATCAGCACGTACGTCCTACGCCACAATGCCATCTAAGTGAAACTAAGGTGGTGAGTTAACTTAAGTTCACCTTCGATAACGTCTTACTGGAAAGTTTTCCTCATTCATGGCAGAACTTGACGTACCTTAACTTTTGTCAAGTCATGTATCTCCATTTGCATAGAAACATACTCACGTATTATATATTTGTTTGGTATATTCTATATATTAAACATCTGATACACGTATAATTAACGGACACGTTTTTATCGATAATATGGTTTTAGATGTGAGTTATTATTATTATTATTCATTACTAAGACTCCGATCGTAGAGATTTACGTGAATATGAGGGGCGAATGAGTGTAATAAACGAGTGTAGTCCAGTTACTAAAGTCAACTATTCCTTAGAAAGAGCTTTTTTTTAAGTATTGGTCTGATTTTTAGCTAACTGACAAGCCTGACACTCAGTTATTTTCCCAACACAACATCTGAACCTTGAATACCATTCAGCTCCAGACTTCTCTAGTAGTGTCTACGTCTGCGTGGTACCAACCATTGAGCGGAAGCCGTATTGGTATTAGAGGACTGATCACGAACATATCACCTAAAATATCGTATTTGAAACAAATTTCAGGTTACTTATTGTTTCATGTATAAGCACAATAAGTGTATCGTCGAGAGTATAAACTTTTATGGACTATTAAATCAAATTTAAACTGTAAATCTTAGTTTATTTCTAACGCTACTAATGGAGGTAAACGTGAAATAAATGTATTAATAATTAAAGATCACTTACTTAACATATTTAAGTCAACGAGGATAGAGTTTATATTCAGAAAACCTTATATAATTAAATCAAAGATTATTCTATTTGTTTTTTATGGCTACTCTAGTTTATCAAGGGCTGACCAAGTAGGGCATATGTTACATAAATTGATCACGTTCACCAAGTGAACTCCACATACGATGTCGTATGAGGGTCTCCCAAGCTGAAGTCCCTCTGCACGTGGCTTTATGTAGGACGTTGACCTTTTGTGAGCCCTGTGCGTTAATGCTGATGTGTTATACATATAAACAACTGTAAACCTTGTTGAATCATTAGACTCTCGCGTGCTGTACTGCCCTTCCATACACATACAATAGTTATTAACACGTACACGCACAGTGTGATGGTAAAAGGACAGACCACCTGTTTACCTGTTCACGCTCACCTGTATGTCGTGTTTAAACAGTGACAGTGCAGTCCGTCAACCTGAGATCATTGTAATTTAAATGCTCTCCAAAATAATGAACACACAATTGTTGCACACAGTCACACATTGGTAAGCAACTGATACACGATAAGTTTTTCAAAATTATTTCCAATATAAGTGTTTTAATATTATTTACAATGTGATACTTAGTCATGTACAACAACAAATTAGTCTACTTACCTAGGTATGTATATTTTTCAGTACTTTTGGGACATATTTACGTATTGGATGTATAAAACATTTGCAGTTGTGTCCGCTCTAAAAGTTTATTATTTATAGATTTTCTAGAAAAATCACAAAATATATCCTCAGCTTATACAAATTTGGGCATATTTTAAGGCTTATAGGAATGGTTATATTAGTGTTGTGTACGATGTGTGAAGATGATCTGTATAGACTGGGTACTAACTAAGTTATACTTATTATCAGAAAGGCCCATTTATAATAACTCAATTGCCATGGCAAGTATGAAACCAACGGATTAATTCAGAATCACGTAATATTTGTCTGATTTTTAGCTAATTGACAGTCCTAATACTCAGTTATGCCTCCTACATAACATATCCAGAAACTGACTACCACCCAACTTGGACACTACATACTTCTTTAGTAGTGCTATCCTTTTCACAACGCAACCAGTAGCAACGCTATAGCAACAACCATTTCACGAACGCCATGTCGGTATAAAGAGGACCGAGTATAGAGCCTATCGCCTACAATCTCCCCAACAATATATCCTGAAGTATCTGGGTTACCTAACGAGTAATGAAGAAAACGCATAGTTTAATATGTGCTTGTCAATTCATTAGTATGTATTGTATTTTAAAAATAGATTTTCCCAGTGCTCCAGATAAACTGGCAAATTGAACTGGAACTTTCGAACGATCTCAAAGTTAATTTATTAATTTCCAATGTGATTAGCCAGCTCAACACTGTCTACTCTGCTAACCTTCATGTCCTCATGTTGGTTTAACTTTTCCAGACACCTTTAAGTTATTGCAAGTAAATAATACGAGTGTATAGTGTCTTAAACTTAGTTTCCCCTCTTAAAATACAGATTTATGTATCGGTCTTCTATTAAGATTTAAAGTGCTTTCATTAGTCTCTTTAATGAATAAGAGAAAGAAAATAAATAACTTAAAAGTTTCATTTTTATAGATTGGTACTATTACGTCAATTTAATAAATGTAAACAAAATAATAATTGATATAAGATTTTCCGTCACATATGATTAAAATGCAAATTAGCATAATAAACCCTGGAATTTATTATCTGGGATAATCTGTGATTATATTGGTCAATTATGATAAACACCTGATAAACCATTGACAATATGATCACTTTAAAGACTTTTACCGTTTAAAGCGCCGGATCAATATCTATATTTGTACGGTAAAGAGTGTATGTTTGCTCATTTAAAATGGACGTTGCATGACTGCGCATAACGCAAATGTATTCAGTTCTTAAAACTGAGTAAAATACTGTTTTTTTTTTGTTTAGCTACTAGAGAAGTTTGTGTATACATGAAGAAGTTATGTTAACGGTTTGCGATCAAAAATAATTTTTGAATTTTGTCACATCTCGTTAAGTAGCGTATATAACTTATTTAATTAAACTTAAGAGTATATAGTACAAAACCCATTTTTTAAGTGTACAGAACTATTTTTATGAATGACAAATGTGCAATTTTTTTTTCCAAATTTGTACAACTATCTTTGGTCAAAAGAATTACTTAATTTTATATTAAAATACATTAAATCTTCTTTGTTAGAGTTTACTATGAGGGAGTTAAATTATGGAGTTTTATACTTGTGTACAATTTGAGAGGTGGGGACAGTTAGAAGACAGAGGGGAAAAAAACACGTAGTATGTGTGTTAGAGAGGCAACCACTCTCCTCTAACGACAGTTGTGTAAAATCTAGAAGTTAATTGCTTGGAGTGCTCAACTGAGTAGCTGGATGAACGCGCTTAAGAAGAGTAAAATAGTTTATAACGAATTTATTTCATTACAAACATTTGTGTAACTATTACATACATGTTTGGTACAGCAACATCCATGTACTAACACGGCTACAATAATATCTGGAGAAATGTAAAAATTAATAATTGAAGATGCATCAATCCTAAAAATACTGAAAGCATAAAGTAAAATTAAATATAGATAAGATAATATGTTCAAATTATATAATTTACAATAAAACCAATATATTTTTAATTTTTAACTAGGCCTTTCGCCAGCAAAGCTGGCATCATCAGGCAACACAACTTTATTTGTAAACAAACAAGACAATAATTAGTTCTGAAAACAGATGTAAATAATTTAAAGAATATAAGTATAAATATATTGTAAACAATGAATAGTGTGTGTGTATATATATATATATATATATATATATATATATATATATATATATATATATATATATATATCAGAGTGTATAATTTTTAATAAAATAAGTTGATAATAAATAAGAATTTTGAATAGGTCCATTTTCATTGTTCATTAAAGATAAATTACTCTTGTTTATAAAATATGTTTCCCAGGCATTCAAGTATTTAGAAGATGAAACTGATTTTATTATTTTTGAATTTTCTTTGCTAATATTGTGATTTGTTGTCAAACAATGTCTAGCAACTACTGACTTTTCTTCTCTGTTAAATTTAATGTGTGAAAAATGTTCTTTGAATCTTATTTTTAAATTTCTTTTGGTTTGTCCTATGTATTTTTCTTCGCAGTTATCACAGTTAATTTCATAGATTCCTGATAGATTTTCATTTTTAATTTTGTCTTTAGGGTTATTCAGTTTGTTTTTTAATTTGTTTGTAGTTTTGAATGTAGGTTTGATATTTGAATTTTTCTTGAATGAGTGTTGAATGGTTCTTGACAATTTTGTGTTAAATGTAAAACTTGCCCAATAATTTTCTTCTTTTTCTTTTATTTTTTTTAATGTAGTCCTTGATCTTTTAATTTGTTTTTTAACAGACTTTTTTAAAATATTATCAATTTGTATAGGATCATATCCATTGTAAACAGCAATATTTTTGATATAGGAAAGTTCTTTTTCAAAATTGTCTTCATTCAAAGGCGTGTTTAATAATCTATAAATCATGTTGTTGAATGCTGCTCTTTTTTGAGTTGGTGGATGATATGAGTCATTGGTGATGAATCTGTTGGTGTGAGTTGGTTTTCTATATATGTTAAAATCAAGATTTTGAGAAATTTCATTTCTTGAAACTAAAATATCTAAAAATGGTAATTTTGAATTCGGTTCAGATTCATATGTAAATTTTATTGTTGTAAAATTCAAAAATAATAAAATCAGTTTCATCTTCTAAATACTTGAATGCCTGGGAAACATATTTTATAAACAAGAGTAATTCATCTTTAATGAACAATGAAAATGGACCTATTCAAAATTCTTGTTTATTATCAACTTATTTTATTAAAAATTATACACTCTGATATATATACACACTATACATTGTTTACAATATATTTATACTTATATTCTTTAAATTATTTACATCTGTTTTCAGAACTAATTATTGTCTTGTTTGATTACAAATAAAGTTGTGTTGCCTGATGATGCCAGCTTTGCTGGCGAAAGGCCTAGTTAAAAATATATTGGTTTTATTGTAAATTATATAATTTGAACATATTATTAAGTGACCAATATCAACTCTCAACTTCACTATAGATAAGATATTTTAAATTTAGAAATGTTGCAGCGAAGTAAATTTTAAAAACATGTCATATACGACATATCATTTAGTAAAATAAGGTGAGAGTAAAATGTTCTACTTAAATATAAATATATTTGAATAAAGTAAGAGAAAACAAATAATAATATATGAAAGAATGAAATGGCATTGTGGGAAAGAGAAAATGGGAATATCACTGTTCTACGTGCTTCACAGTTGGCCTGTACCAGACAAGAGAACCCTGCTATTGATTTCAACTCACAATAGATCAACAGTAGTTGATCATAATTTCTTCTATGAATGATTTATAAAATGTTTATATTTTGTTAATTCCTGTTATTTCTTTACTCTTAAAATTTTCTGAATTTTCAATGACAAAATTATATTACAAAACTACTAAAAACATTAATGATTTTTAATGAATATGATAACTAAATATAAATAATTTTGTATCAATTGTTGGTTGATGTATTTTTTAAAAATGTATTTATCACACCAACGGGATAACACCAATTTAAAAAAAGTAACATAGATGGCTCCAATAAAATGAACATAGATGACTGTATTAAAATTGCTGTTAAAAGAACCCAGTTCAGTGGAATGGAGAAAAATCGATGTAGGTTCCCAGTAACAGCATACCAAGGCAGCAATCTTATTATGATTGCGTATTACTTCTTTGAAGTAGATTTTTCGTTTCTCTTTAGAAGTAAGTAGTCGCTGATATTTTCTTTTAAATATTCAATCCTGAGGAGCCTGAATGTATATGAAGTATTTATATTGCGAAACCCTTATAAACAGAAAGAAAATATCGTATGTACGACTAAAATATCACTTTTAAACATACGCGTCATTATAATCGTATGCTTTACATAAAAAACATTCTGAACATATGCATAGTTTTTAATAGACATACTGTGTAAACAATGCGCTATTTTATGTAGACAAAGCCGTAAGTAGTGCTCTGGCATATATAAAATTCTTTTATGAAATAAGAGCCATATTGATTTTGCAAAAAGTTTAGCATTTTTTTAAAAGCAATTTGATGACAACAGCGCAGAGAGTAAACAAACAGAGGTCCCATTCAAAAGAGCAATAAATGTGTGTCAAGTTGGTGTGTCGATTATGTCATGTGATACTGGGGCCAACACTGTCGGTCCCTCCTTATTTTCTTAAAATCCACAAAGATTAACATAATAATTATTTTTACAGATACAAATTAGTTGTAATTTTTATTTGACAGCCTCTGAGGTGTTTGCTGTTTTCTCGTTGCTTTCTATTTTATATCCTCAGTCCCGGGTTGTTCATACTGGTAAATTTTATGGAGAACGCTTAAAGTTTATTTTGTTTTTTAATAACACGTTTCGACGGGTAAAAAACTCATGTCGTCTTCAGGTGACATATTACCTTATCCTACATATACAACTATTTATTTTATTTCTTTAATTTTTAACCAACCAATATCATTGTTAGTTATATCTCAATGACTTTCTGAGAAGTCTATTGTAATCTGTGAACAATTCTTTTGTAGCAAACACATTTTTAAGTGTTTCTACATTGATATGTGTTAGTTAAGAATGAAATAAATAGTTTTTTATCCAGGATAAAGTAGTAAGTTTCAGCTGAAGACGAAAGGGAGTTATTTCAATTTCGAAGCGTTGTGTTAATTTTAAAAGCTATTAAGCGTTAGATATCTACAAAAAAATGCACCAATAAACTCTTCAGGGTGCCTAGTGGAACAAGATCAACTTATCTCTTCAGTCTCCTATGATCAAGTCAGTCCACTGGCTCATTTTCTCCGTCTTGGTAATTGAGTTTCCTCTGAGGTCTACTTTTTCATGGACTCTTTCCACACAGTAAAAAATATCAACAATAATTTTATCCGCCAATAAAACCTTAGACAAGCATTTTAAATATTTTTGAGTGATTTATAATAACTATACATGATAGTTTTAATATTTATCAATAATATGTACTGTATTGTTTTTTGTTTAGCTAACATTTAAAGAAAATTAGTTGGTTTTACATTATTTGTGTTTAAAGTTTGATGTTAATCTATAGTATATTTTTTTGTTGATAGGCGTTATAGATAATTTGTTAATTAGGTCTCGATATACTGTATTATCTTTGTTATTGCTTGTTGATTTTATGGTTGTATATTATTTGTGTCGTTGTTATCGTTGCTGCCATGATATATTATTTTTGTTATTGTTTTTTAGTAGTCTTGTTATACATATTTATGTTAAAAGTGTTGTTGCTGTCTTGATATATTATTTTTGTTATTTAGTGTTGCTTCATGGTGCAATTTATTATACGTTTTCAATTTAGTTAAGTTGCATGTTCTGTATTTGGGAATCTCTTAGTGATGCTATTATTATACTTTGTGGTAAAGAATCAATCACTAATTATTTTTTACAAATAACCATCTTAGTTGATTGCATTTTTAATTGGTTTTGCTTTTGGTATCATAAATAAATAAATTGGAAAATAATACAAACGCGTATTCACCACAAAATCTCAAACATTTTCTTTTTCATTCTTTCATAAGTATTTTCTTTTGATAACCATTTACTAATTGAGAATTTAGGGATTTCTTTTAGGCCACAAATTTGTTATAAGGACGTTATATATGTGAATATTATTAAATCTTTTGCAATTGTTATTTCAAGTGCAAATCACACAGCATACTGTATTGTAATCAATGTTGTATTTGAGATGTTCATACAACACTGCATAACATGTTTTCGGTATACTGGATTTACCGAGCTTTATCGCTATACTATCCTGAACTATTTAACTATATTCTATGACAGATTTTTTTTATATTTTAGATAATGTGAAGCCATTAGCATTGATTCGCAATGTATGTTTTGGGTGATAGATTTGTAAGAATCAACTAACTTTAGGTAGAGTATCAATACAGCTACTTGAATATTAGTTGCTGAGGAGATTTTTTTTCACACAACTGAAGGATGCTAACTAAGCCTCTGAATATACACGCCAGCAATACGCTTTTATAACGAACATTAACTGAACATACACGCCAGCTATACGCTTTAATAACGAACATTAACTGAACATACACGCCAGCTATACGCTTTTATAACGAACATTAACTGAACAAACACGCCAGCTATACGCTTTTATAACGAACATTAACTGAACATACACGCCAGCTATACGCTTTTATAACGAACATTAACTGAACATACACGCCAGCTATACGCTTTTATAACGAACATTAACTGAACAAACACGCCAGCTATACGCTTTAATAACGAACATTAACTGAACATACACGCCAGCTGTACGCTTTTATAACGAACATTAACTGAACATACACGCCAGCTATACGCTTTTATAACGAACATTAACTGAACATACACGCCAGCTATACGCTTTCATAACGAACATTAACTGAACATACACGCCAGCTATACGCTTTTATAACGAACATTAACTGAACATACACGCCAGCTATACGCTTTTATAACGAACATTAACTGAACAAACACGCCAGCTATACGCTTTTATAACGAACATTAACTGAACATACACGCCAGCTATACGCTTTTATAACGAACATTAACTGAACAAACACGCCAGCTATACGCTTTTATAACGAACATTAACTGAACATACACGCCAGCTATACGCTTTTATAACGAACATTAACTGAACATACACGCCAGTAATACGCTTTTATAACGAACAGATAATAAAAATGGCTACCATCATTCATCTTCACTCATCATACTCTACTGCCAACCATAGTTGCCCATATGTTGACTATCGGTGACTTATTTGGCAAACTTTCCATGATTTTTTTATAACTATCCAGTATTAACCCCACAAACACGAAAATGAATATGAACAAGTTTGTCGGAGGAAAAACAGATTTTTGCTAAGATGATAAAAAATAAGTTTTACATGAAAAACTATTCATTATTCATCTCTAAGACGCCGTTCGTGGATATATGGGCGATTATGAGGGGTGCATGAGTGTGATGAGTGTAGATGAACGAGTGTAGTAATTGTCACTAATTGACTAAGCTCTGAAAGGACTATTTATTAATAGCCCAATAGCCAGGCTAATAATAATGCCAGGGGTCAACTATGAACCCTACAGCTTTACGTGGAATCTGAGCCACGTAGTGAGTCTGATGAAAGTCTGACACTCAGTTCTCTTCTATACACAACATCCGAACCTTGACTACCATTCAACATGGACACCCCAAACCTCTCTAGTAGTATCCACGTTGATGGCAACCATTGAGCTGACGCCGTGACTGTATTAAGAGGATCGAGCATGGAACCTATCGCCTATGATCTCCCAAACATTTTGTCCCTAAGTAGCTGGGTTGCAGCATTCCGTCACCATTGCCGACTGTGCTATATATTATGTAGGTTTTTCTCCTGAACACTAATATGTCGACAAAAATATCATACGAATAATAAATGAGATATTCAACAAAGAACTGGGCCATGTTATGTTAAGTTCGGTTGACTTAGGCTAGCTTAGATTAGGTTAGGCAAAGTTAGGTTAGTTTATTATATATTACATCGTAAGCTTGAGCGGCTGGTTCAGTTACGAATAACCAATGTTTCCGGTAACGACCGCATAAAAGTTGCTATTTACATCACCAAACGATTCGCCCATGCTGTGATGTGACATTATCAGTGGTATAAATTACAAAATTCAGCTATTTCCTGGATTTTTTTGGTATTTATTTTATCTATTTACATATCCTTGGCATGTTAACAATATCTGATTGCTTATGGATTTCCATTTACGGTAATTGGGATATAATTGACTACTTCTGGAGGTAAAGCTAACATTTAACCAACTAACACTATTGGCGTTTCAATATTCAGTATAATATATTATTGAAAATATATATTGGAAGCTAAACGGTATAAAACGATAATTAGTTGATAGTATGTCAAGAGTGATTAGTGGGTAATCTATACACGTTTATTGCTAGACTATTTAATCTAATTGTTTTTAAATCAATGAAATATAATGAGAGTATTATAATTGTTGATTTCTTTTAATAAGAATAACATTAAAAATGTGCTAAATGTTGTCAGTTCGATCCCAATCAGAGTCAATACATTTTGAGAAGGATCAGCTGATAACCACCGGTTGTTCATTTGTCATTGGGCTATTAATTAATGACACTTTCTAAGGAATAGTCAGCCTTAGTTTGTAACAATGACTACATTCGCTCATCTACACTCATCACACTCATTCGAAATCCATGTTCGCCCATATCTTGACGATCGGCGTCTTATGAATAAATAAATAAATAAATAAACAATTACGTAACATTTAACGTATATTCTTAATTGTATACAATGTGATACTGCGCTTATTAATATCACTTTACAAATAAGTTCCATATCGCAGTTGATATCTGCACAGAGCGTCGATATTTTCTGGTATTCAAGCTGTTGAGATGGAAATTCCAAAAGTTTAGCATCATATGTGTGGAATTCGGCAGGTGACACTTTCAAAGCTTCCGATTCCAAAACTGACTCAACTCTGCCCAATATTGGGTAACATATTGGAGTATTGGCTGCCGTGGTCAACCAGAGAACCTGTGCATACATTCATTGCATGTAACTTTTATGAACGGATTATAAATATTTATTTTTAACAATACAATATTTTTGAAAATCTAAAACCTTAAATAGTAACTGATCATTGATTAGGTATTTATTAGTGTTATAGTACATTTTAAAAAATATATGTTTCAGTGGCATAGACTAATAATTCGTGTTAATAAGTTATTAATAAACAGTTTTAATATGGACGTTTAGTGATTAAATTCTATATATCGTATATAGGTATATACATAAATAAATTGTTTAGTATCGTTAGTCAAGTGAACCCTTCTCTTAGACATTCTTAGTTTTCCTTTCTTTTCGAATTTGTATTCAAGTTTGGCTCTTCACAAAATAAATATGGAAAATGTTGTATTATGACATATCATGTAGCTTCCTATTTGTTGCTTATTAGTCAACAAGCCTATATTTGATACACCAAACCCATAATTTCCTGAAAATGTAATACTTTCAATCAATTCACTCGTACTTTTTTGAGTTGTCGAACTTTATTAACAATACATAGTTTAATGCTCTGCCAAATATAAAATTCTTTTATCAAATAAGAGCCATATTGATTTTGCAAAAAGTTTAGCATTTTTTTTAAAAGCAATTTGATGACAACAGCGCAGAGAGTAAACAAACAGAGGTCCCGTTCAAAAGAGCAGTAAATGTGTGTCGATTATGTCATGTGATGCTGGGGCCAACACTTTGTCGGTCCCTCCTTATTTTCTTCAAATCAACAAAGATTAACATAATAATTATTTTTACAGATACAAATTAGTTGTAATTTTTATTTGACAGCCTCTGAGGTGTTTGCTGTTTTCTCGTTGCTTTCTATTTTATATCCTCAGTCCCGGGTTGTTCATACTGGTAAATTTTATGGAGAACGCTTAAAGTTTATTTTGTTTTTTAATAACACGTTTCGACGGGTAAAAAACTCATGTCGTCTTCAGGTGACATATTACCTTATCCTACATATAAAACTATTTATTTTATTTCTTTAATTTTTAACCAACCAATATCATTGTTAGTTAAATCTCAATGACTTTCTGAGAAGTCTATTGTAATCTGTGAACAATTCTTTTGTAGCAAACACATTTTTAAGTGTTTCTACATTGATATGTGTTAGTTAACAATGAAATAAATAGTTTTTTATCCAGGATAAAGTAGTAAGTTTCAACTGAAGACGAAAGGGAGTTATTTCAATTTCGAAACGTTGTGTTAATTTTAAAAGCTATTAAGCGTTAGATATGTACAAAAAAATGCACCAATAAACTCTTCAGGGTGCCTAGTGGAACAAGATCAACTGATCTCTTCAGTCTCCTATGATCAAGTCAGTCCGCTGGCTCATTTTCTCCGTCTTGGTAATTGAGTTTCCTCTGAGGTCTACTTTTTCATGGACTCTTTCCACACAGTAAAAAAAATCAACAATAATTTTATCCGCCAATAAAACCTTAGACAAGCATTTTAAATATTTTTGAGTGATTTATACATGATAGTTTTAATAGTTATCAATAATATGTACTGTATTGCTTTTCGTTTAGCTAACATTTAAAGAAAATTAGTTGGTTTTACATTATTTGTGTTTAAAGTTTGATGTTAATCTATAGTATATTTTTGTTGTTGATAGGCGTTATAGATAATTTGTTAATGAGGTCTCGATATACTGTATTATCTTTGTTATTGATTGTTGATTTTATGGTTGTATATTATTTGTGTCGTTGTTATCGTTGCTGCCATGATATATTATTTTTGTTATTTAGTGTTGCTTCATGGTGCAATTTATTATACGTTTTCAATTTAGTTAAGTTGCATGTTCTGTATTTGGGAATCTCTTAGTGATGCTATTATTATACTTAGTGGTAAAGAATCAATCACTAATTATTTTTTACAAATAACCATCTTAGTTGATTGCATTTTTAATTGGTTTTGCTTTTGGTATCATAAATAAATTATTTAGAATCTAATACAAACGCGTATTCACCACAAAATTTCAAACATTTTCTTTTTCATTCTGTCATAAGTATTTTCTTTTGATAACCATTTACTACTTGAGAATTTAGGGATTTCTTTTAGTCCACAAATTTGTTATGAGGACGTTCTATATGTGAATATTATTAAATCTTTTACAATTGTTATTTCAAGTGCAAATCGCACAGCATACTATATTGTAATCAATGTTGTATATGAGATGTTTATACAACACTGCATAATATGTTTTCGGTATACTAGATTTACCGAGCTTCATCGCCATACTATCCTGAACTGTTTAACTATACTCTATGACAGATTTTTTTTATATTTTAGATAATGTGAAGCCATTAGCATTGATTCGCAATGTATGTTTTGGGTGATGGATTCGTAAGAATCAACTAACTTTAGGTAGAGTATCAATACAGCTACTTGAATATTAGTTGCTGAGGAGATTTTTTTTCACACAACTGAAGGATGCTAACTAAGCCTCTGAATATACACGCCAGCAATACGCTTTTATAACGAACATTAACTGAACATACACGCCAGCTATACGCTTTTATAACGAACATCAACTAAACATACACGCCAGCTATACGCTTTTATAACGAACATTAACTGAACATACACGCCAGCTATACGCTTTTATAACGAACATTAACTGAACATACACGCCAGCTATACGCTTTTATAACGAACATTAACTGAACATACACGCCAGCTATACGCTTTTATAACGAACATTAACTGAACATACACGCCAGCTATACGCTTTTATAACGAACATTAACTGAACATACACGCCAGCTATACGCTTTTATAACGAACATTAACTGAACATACACGCCAGCTATACGCTTTAATAACGAACATTAACTGAACATACACGCCAGCTATACGCTTTTATAACGAACATTAACTGAACATACACGCCAGCTATACGCTTTTATAACGAACATTAACTGAACATACACGCCAGCTATACGCTTTAATAACGAACATTAAATGAACATACACGCCAGCTATACGCTTTTATAACGAACCTTAACTGAACATACACGCCAGCTATACGCTTTTATAACAAACAGATAACAACAATGGCTACCATCATTCATCTTCACTCATCATACTCTACTGCCAACCATAGTTGCCCATATGTTGACTATCGGTGACTTATTTGGCAAACTATCCATGATATTTTTATAACTATCTAGTATTAACCCCACAAACACGAAAATGAATATGAACAAGTTTGTCGGAGGAAAAACTGATTTTTGCTAAAATGATAAAAAATAAGTTTTACATGAAAAACTATTCATTATTCATCTCTAAGACGCCGTTCGTGGATATATGGATGAATATAAGGGGTGCATGAGTGTGATGAGTGTAGATGAACGAGTGTAGTAATTGTCACTAATTGACTAAGCTCTGAAAGGACTATTTATTAATAGCTCAATAGCCAGGCTAATAATAATGCCAGGAGTCAACTATGAGCCCTACAGCTTTACGTGGAATCCGAGCCACGTAGTGTTAGTCTGATGAAAGTCTGACACTCAGTTCTCTTCTATACACAACACCCGAACTTTGACTACCATTCAATATGGACACCCCAAACTTCTCTAGTAGTATCCACGTTGATGGCAACCATTGAGCTGACGCCGTGACTGTATTAAGAGGATCGAGCATGGAACCTATCGCCTATGATCTCCCAAACACTTTGTCCCTAAGTAGCTGGGTTGCAGCATTCCATCACCATTGCCGACTGTGCTATATATTATGTAGGTTTTTCTCCTGAACACTAATATGTCGTCAAAAATATCATACGAATAATAAATGAGATATTCAACAAAGAACTGGGCCATGTTATGTTAAGTTCGGTTGACTTAGGCTAGCTTAGATTAGGTTAGGCAAAGTTAGGTTAGTTTATTATATATTACATCGTAAGCTTGAGCGGCTGGTTTAGTTACTAATAACCAATGTTTCCGGTAACGACCGCATAAAAGTTGCTATTTACATCACCAAACGTTTCGCCCATGCTGTGATGTGACATTATCAGTGGTATAAATTACAAAATTCAGCTATTTCCTGGATTGTTTTGGTATTTATTTACATATCCTTGGCATGTTAACAATATCTGATTGCTTATGGATTTCCATTTACGGTAATTGGGATATAATTGACTACTTCTGCAGGTAAAGCTAACATTTAACCAACTAACACTATTGGCGTTTCAATATTCAGTATAATATATTATAGAAAATATATATTGGAAGCTAAACGGTATAAAACGATAATTAGTTGATAGTATGTCAAGAGTGATTAGTGGGTAATCTATACAAGTTTATTGCTAGACTATTTAATCTAATTGTTTTTAAATCAATGAAATATAATGAGAGTATTATAATTGTTGATTTTTTTTAATAAGAATAACATTAAAAATGTGCTATAGGTTGTCAGTTCGATCCCAATCAGAGTCAATACATTTTGAGAAGGATCAGCTGATAACCACCGGCTGTTCATTTGTCATTGGGCTATTAATTAATGACACTTGCTAAGGAATAGTCGGCCTTAGTTTGTAACAATGACTACATTCGCTCATCTACACTCATCACACTCATTCGAAATCCATATTCGCCCATATCTTGACGATCGGCGTCTTATGAATAAATAAATAAAAAAAAAAAATAAAAAAAAACAATTACGTAACATTTAACGTATATTCTTAATTGTATACAATGTGATACTGCGATTATTAATATCACTTTACAAATAAGTTCCATATCGCAGTTGATATCTGCACAGAGCGTCGATATTTTCTGGTATTCAAGCTGTTGAGATGGAAATTCCAAAAGTTTAGCATCATATGTGTGGAATTCGGCAGGTGACACTTTCAAAGCTTCTGATTCCGAAACTGACTCAACTCTGCCCAATATTGGGTAACATATTGGAATATTGGCTGCCGTGGTCAACCAGAGAACCTGTGCATACATTCATTGCATGTAACTTTTATGAACGGATTATAAATATTTATTTTTAACAATACAATATTTTTGAAAATCTAAAACCTTAAATAGTAACTGATCATTGATTAGGTATTTATTAGTGTTATAGTACAATTAAAAAAAATATATGTTTCAGTGGCATAGACTAATAATTCGTGTTAATAAGTTATTAATAAACAGTTTTAATATGGACGTTTAGTGATTAAATTCTATATATCGTATATAGGTATATACATAAATGAATTGTTTAGTATCGTTAGTCAAAAATACTAGTAAAGTATTTAATGAACCCTTCTCTTAGACATTCATAGTTTTCCTTTCTTTCCGAATTTGTATTCAAGTTTGGCTCTTCACAAAATAAATATGGAAAATGTTGTATTATGACATATCATGTAGCTTCCTATTTGTTGCTTATTAGTCAACAAGCCTATATTTCATACACCAAACCCATAATTTCCTGAAAATGTAATACTTTCAATCAATTCACTCGTACTTTTTTGAGTTGTCGAACTTTATTAACAATACATAGTTTAATATATAAATATAATATTCTCTTTTAATTTATATACTAAATTATGCAATATTTAAAAATCATTTCATACAGATTTTCGGTAATGTACATGACCAGAATGGTTTGATTTCCCAATCGTCACCTGATATCTATATCACATAAGAACAAATTAACTCCACACTGTACTTGTTGTTATTATCAGCTCTTCTTTAACCTAAATTTCACTACAGCACTCTTTAAACCGTCCATTAAAAAAATGCACTTCCTCTACCCATATATTATTTTATACTTAACTAGAAAAATACAATTTAATAACTTGTTCTGGACGTATTAATTATAATATTACATAATTTAATAAAGTATTTGAATTTTTAAGATTAGAAAGACTAATCAGACATACGAATATTATTTATTGACAGTAAACTGGTGCAGAACAAGCGTTACAATAAAATCATAAGCATGGCATAAAGAGAAGCCATGTCACTGTATTCCACAGTAATAATTCTAACGATTGTGCTGCTACCAAACGTTCTCTTTGTGAACTACGGTAGTATCCGGCGTGGGGAAGACACATATCATAAAATTCGAAAGAATTTGTTTATAGCTTAGGAGTAAAGGATTCACGTTATTAATTTAATTTGCTGTTTATTTTTAAGCACTTTCTAGGACAATGGTAACTGTAAAGTACTATATTGTGACAGTCCTGTAGTGCTCGTAAAGTAAAAATTTCAAATTATAGTGACGAGAAATGTGTTCAAGGTCAACGTGTTATCATTAGGTAATGGGATTATGTTAAATGTATACACAAAACAACCTAACCTTGACTACGCTATCATTAGCACACGGAGAACAGTTAAATGAATAAATTGAAGAACCTAATCTTAACTATGTTAGTGTTAGCATACGGGGCTTTGCTAAATGTATAAATCGACTACCTAACCAAAACTACATTACAGAGAATAGCTAAATCTAGAAACTGAACAACCAAGCCTGAACAACGCTATCATTGGCATACAGGGAACTGCTAAATTTATAAATTGACTAACATAACCCAATTGACCCACCCGCCCACCCATACACGTAGAGTAGTATTGACCCACCCGCCCACCCAAACACGTATAGTGGTATTAACCCATCTGCCCAGCCATAGACGTAGAGTAGTACGTAGTCATTAGCATACGGGGGGGCAGTTAAATGTATACATTTATGTACATAACCTATACTACGTAGTCATTAGCATACGGGAGCAGTTAAATGTATACATTTATTTACATAACCTATACTACATAGTCATTAGATTACGGGAGCCGATAAATGTATAAATTTATGTACATAACCTATACTACGTAGTCATTAGAATACGGGAGCCGTTAAATGTATACATTTATGTACATAACCTATACTACGTAGTCATTAGCATACGGGAGCAGTTAAATGTATACATTTATATACATAACCTATACTACGTAGTCATTAGAATACGGGAGCCGTTAAATGTATAAATTTATGTACATAACCTATACTACGTAGTCATTAGAATACGGGAGCCGTTAAATGTATACCTTTATTTAAATAACCTATACTACGTAGTCATTAGCATACGGGAGCAGTTAAATGTATAAATTTATGTACATAACCTATACTACGTAGTCATTACAATACGGGAGCCGTTAAATGTATAAATATATGTACATAACCTATACTACGTATTCATTAGCATACGGGAGCAGTTAAATGTATACATTTATATACATAACCTATACTACATTGTCATTAGAATACGGGAGCCGTTAAATGTATAAATTTATGTACAAAACCTATACTACGTAGTCATTAGAATACGGGAGCAGTTAAATGTATACATTTACTTACAAAACCTATACTACGTAGTCATTAGAATATGGGAGCAGTTAAATGTATACATTTATGTACATAACCTATACTACGTAGTCATTAGCATACGGGAGCAGTTAAATGTGTACATTTACTTACAAAACCTATACTACGTAGTCATTAGAATACGGTAGCCGTTAAATGTATACATTTATTTACATAACCTATACTACGTAGTCATTAGCATACGGGAGCAGTTAAATGTATACATTTACTTACAAAACCTATACTACGTAGTCATTAAAATACGGTAGCCGTTAAATGTATACATTTATGTACATAACCTATACTACGTAGTCATTAGCATACGGGAGCAGTTAAATGTATACATTTACTTACAAAACCTATACTACATAGTCATTAGAATTCGGGAGCAGTTAAATGTATACATTTATGTACATATTCTATACTACGTAGTCATTAGCATACGGGAGCAGTTAAATGTATACATTTACTTACAAAACCTATACTACGTAGTCATTAGAATACGGTAGCCGTTAAATGTATACATTTATGTACAAAACCTATACTACGTAGTCATTAGCATACGGGAGCAGTTAAATGTATACATTTATGTACATAACCTATACTACGTAGTCATTAGCACACGGGAGTCGTTTTCTATCCGGCCCAATTAATTAAACTATATTCACTCTGTAAAAACTCTTATTTTAATTAAAATGTGTATTTTCACTTATCATAACTATATACCAAAATATATTGATTAAGCTACTAATAAATAACATGACGCTAAAGCATTTCACAAAAACACTAACCAACATAACCTATCTCCTAAAGTGTTAACAACCATTTATAATAGATTCCAATTCCCCAAAAATGTTAAAAATCAAATTCTAATCACTCATAATTGGTTTCCCATAAACACCAGAATCTGAAATGTTCCCGTTTATACCGTTGGTTAGCAGGTTAGTATTGTGTTAAGATATTGTGATTTAACGGACCGAAAGATGTCTTTCGCCTCACTGCTTCCCCCTTTTTCTTCCATCGAGAACTGAAACAGTTTGATATAAATCAGACAAATCTTTGCTAAAGCGTTTTGCGCAAAAATATTACAATACTCACTCTCCATATTTTGAGTGTTCGCATACGTTTCCGATATATGATGTATATCTAGAGTGATGTTTAAAGAATGTTAATTTGGCCTAAAAGTCAATACTGATTGGATATTTTGTGATGCAATAGACATTTCATATCTATTTTTGTATTATCATTGAGTTTCCAGTATATTACTAATAATCTGCAAGAATGTTCTGACATTCGCTCATATACTCTCATCACACTTATTCGAAATCCATATTCGCCCATATCTTGAAGATCGGCTTCTTATTAATGAATAAATAAAATAAAAATAAAAAAGTTAAAATATCTACAAATACAGTTATTATAGTATACTAATAGAGTAGATTATTATAATATTAAAATATGTTTGGTTAAACTTTTATCAATCTTAAATTTTAGCTATAGTAATAAAATATTAAAAATTTAATATAATATTATAAATGTCATATGCTCTGATTAAAAGTGGTACGAATGGATATGGAATCGTTATACTAAGGTTATAAATGAAACTTTTTACAAAGCATTGTGATACACTACTTTTTCACATATAGTTTCCATTCCTTGCATTTTTTAAAGAAAACTAATTTTATATTGAACAAGGCATATTGAAATACATTCTCTAAAATAAATTAAGAGTAAAAATACAAAAGTAAAGTCGGAAATACGTCAAGCTTGTAATCTTAAATTTGTTAAAGGAACCAGCAAAACAATAGTCCAGCGATTAGTAAGCTATCAAAGAGCTTATTAACAAACCTCAAGCTAAAGTCAGCATTCAGTTTCCGTAGAATCGATATTGTTAGCAAGTCCTTTTTGCTGATAGAACAGTTCTGTCTGTGGGCGCCTAAGTCTCTTCATTACTCAGCAAAGTACCATTATATTGAGGTATTGTCTGTTGAGTTTAAGACAAACAAACCTCATCCTGATAATATATCTGGTAAAAGTAAGAATAAATTATCGTTTGAGAATAGCCTTTATACTAAAATAAATCAATAATATAAATAAGGAACAGTTATAACTGTAATGTTTAATGTGTTTTTCAAAGTTAGCTTTTTTAAATACGTAAATTGGTGTGTAAACCCATTGAATGGATTTTAAAATGTGCATTTAGCATTATATTTAACCAACACGATAAAAGATCAACAATATTATTATAGTCCACAAGGTCAGAAAAAACAAGTTGATTCTACTTTGAGGTTACTAACTGTTATTTTTATTCACACTCACTTAATTACACACGTACTTAATTACCTTACTTAAACACTGTGAGATTTTTTACTGATTTACGAGTATATTACTAGACAGAAACTATTTAACATTTGAAAATAAACCATTCTATTTTAAAATTATTAAAATTATTAAAACCACTTATAACACTTGAGTTGATATTTACACAATATATCCCTGTTCAAAAACTGTCATAGTCAAAACTGTCACTAGCCTGTCACTTCCACTGCAGGATGAAAACTGAAGTCACACTTCCACTGATACTGACTATCTGGTCAGTACAGGCGTGCCTTTGTATAAAATGTCACTGCGAGTCTAAATGTGCCAATATATGTGGTTTGAGATGGTTCTCGAAGTATCTCGGTTACCATTTGATAGTAGTGTTTAGATGGTCAAGTTCTGGCGATATCTGGAAATTATCCAACTATTTGGGAGGCAGATAGAATCAGAAACAAATTGTGGCGCAAGAAGAGGGGGAGCCTCTTCTTGCGCCAATATTGTTGGTAGTTATTTTGTCCACGATAAATATTATGGAGTAGATAACGTGACTAAAATACAAACAATGATAGTTAATACAAGCAATGATGGTGTATGGTGTTATATATTTTCATTACCAAGCCGTTGTGGAAACATTATTTTCTTAATAAAAGTACGTTCTCCATTTGTCTTAACCAACTGTAAACCTTTACAACAAAAACAAAACAAAAAAATCTATGTTACATATCAGACACCAAAACTTAAAATATATAAAACACCACCCTTATGAGTTACTTATATTTTGAGTTGAAATAGGATAAATAAATAGATTCGGTATATTACATATAGAAAAAAATTAATGACCTAAGGTTCCTACATATATGTTAGTAAACTAAAAATAAGGCTGTTGATGACACAGAATCAATATAATACGTATCAATACAAAACAATATATGATTCCATACGGTAATTGCTCAATTTTAAAACATTTAACTTAAATTTTGGGAAAAAATTAACTGAAATACAACAATATTTCGAATTGGTGTTGCAATATAATCCTTACAATTAATCAGGCACAAAACTCCAGTTAAAAATTAAGTCTAAAATACTATAATTTTGTTGTGAAATTTGCCAATATTCTCCACCTGCTAAGTAGGAAGATTAATAGTAGGTCTGTGGAGAGCAGTGGATCGGTATTGTCCGGTGTGAGGTCACACAATGCTCGGCACATACTGTACTTTCATATTTCATAACCTTATGACCATCTCTAGCCATTGGAACTTTAATCAGCTATTTGTCAAAGTAAATAGAACAGTTTACTATTAGTCGAATTGGAAAATAGTATCTTAATATTTAAAAATGCCCAATTAAACATGAAATATTTATATAAATGGTTGTATAAAGATGGTTATTTTTTACAAAACAACTCTATTCATTGATAGCATTATAATATTACTAATTATACATATAAATGGGAACAAATTTTAAATAATTTTTCGAATCGACGAAGGCTATTTGGATTCTTTATACCTGTCAATGCTGAATAAGGATATTTATTTATTTATTCAAATCAGATATGATAGCTGTATTTTTATAGACAAACAATCAATATAAACAGTAAAGTAACATTATTGACATTTCAACTTTATATTAATGTTTGCATATGTAAATTTTAAAACTTTGAAAATTTCATTAAAGTTTTCATATCCAAACCACATTATGATTTTTTTAGTGTTGGGACATAAAATGAAGTATTTCGTACTCACAAAATATATTGTAAATATAGTTCTTATGAGTCCAAAAAATAAACAAGCATTGTCAAAAAATATAAATTTGTTACGGTACATTGGAAGAAATTAGATAAATAAAAATCAAATTACCATATATTCCAAAAATACAATACAAAAACTTTTGAATAACCTAGTGATCTGGCCCAAAGTCTCATATTGCAACTTTCTCCACTGTCACTATATGACTATTACTAACAAACTAATACGGATACTTTAGCTGTAATGTAAAAAACAATTTAATTCATCAAAAGGATATTCCTTAAATTCACTTAAATATATATATATATATATATATATATATATATATATATATATATATATATATATATATATATATATATATATATATATAATTTAATGCTTTGATGTAATAGATAAAGAGTACAGTAAGTTATATAGATAGTAATTTCGCCACGAAGGGTGCAGTGCTGTTTTCCAGCTAAGTGGGGACAATGTGTTATGGGGGTTGTAGGTGATAGGTTCTTACTCGGCCCTCGTAATATACTCAATTGTTTCCATTTATGCGAACTCTACTAGAGAAGTCTGAAATGTCCATGTGAATGGTAGTCAAGGTTCATATGTTGTTTAGAGAAAAAAACTGAGTGGCTAGTGAGTTAGCTGAAAATGAGAGCAACTCTACGTGGTTTCGATTCCACGTAAACCTGCAGATGTTCCTTAATTGCCCTGGCTATTCGGTCATTGATAAATAGCCCTTTCTCTAGAATAGTTCACCTTAGTTAGTAACAATGACTACACAAATTCATCTTGACTCATTACACTCATTTGCTCATATATTACGATCGGTATCCTACTACTATATTAAAAATTTGACTTGTCCTAATATGTTAATTTATTTATTTCTGAATAACGACGCTAAAAAAAGACTGAAGTTATATATTTGAAGCTATATAAAATGTATTTCAAATTGTCTAATAAGTGCCTATGTCAAATGAAAACCCATGACTAGTGTTGTATGCAGCGCCGTGAATTAATACTTGTTCATTTAATCAAACAAAACACTGCGTTGTACTTCACATGTGAAGGAGTTTTCAAAGCCGATTAAGTGACGTACTTGTGTTTGTGAAAACGTAATCTGTATTTCATCCGATTTACTTAACGGCAACCCTATTTATGGGATTATAAATACAGCAGTGGAGAGGATATTTTTAACAAATCACTATTTTTACATTATTTAAACTAGTGAATCCTTTATTTGAATAAATACTAATGGTAGAGTTTAAGTTATTATCGACTAATTGTGTTTGGATGGTGATGATAAATATGTACTTGATTATTTTAAATTGACAAAATAGAATAATACGAATCTTGGATTCCACGTAAAGCTTAACGTCCCTTAGATTCCTTAGCTATTGGGCTATTAATAAAAGCTATTTCTAAGGAACAGTCAATCTTAGTAAGTAACAATGACTACAATCATTCATATACAATCATCACACTCGTTCCCTTCTTATACTTATCCATATAGGCTATCTATGATAGTGGATTAATGATGAATATTGAATAATAACTTAACAATTAGAGGTTGACATGCGGCTTCGCACTTACAAACAACTTTCTTACGAAACTGCAAACTCATCAAAGCGTTCATTAACAAACCAAAACCTGGAGTAATTTCCTCTTCCAGAACAAGTTTCTCATACCCCATCAATAATTAACCGGAGTCCTCTTGATACATACTTGCATTATTAAATACCAACATCTTCAAGAGTTTGGTGAGACTATTAACTACTTAAGCAGTAAATGTTTCATAAAATAAACAGAGTATGTAAAGATTAATATTTTCTTTTTATTTATATTGTCATAAATCATAAACCGTTATGGTGTAGGTATTAAATACACAGTAATTGTTATATTGAAGTAAAAATATATATTTTCACCAAACACGTGACATTATTTTTACAGTATAGATATTTTGTACCAAATAATGCAATTGTTAAAGGGTAGGTAAATGAAGGTTCTTTTGTATTTTACGTGCAAATTAGCTTTTTTTTTATTCGTATAGTTATTCTAAAATAAAATATATAAATTATTATACTCGTTTATTTATTATAATATAGCTTAAGTAACCTTACGTCAAATACAAAATATAGTGTTTTATTAGCGGCTGACAGTTTAATACATAAAACGTGGGTAGGAGTCAACTTTCATAATTTTTCATATCATCATTCATTGTAATTTTTTTCTTCTGTAGGAGGCCTTTGACTAGACGTACACTCCAAGTGGAGCTAAAAAAAAAATTCCTGTAGCCATATCGTCCGACGTGATCTCCTAGCCATGTTTGCTACTACACATGCAGAAAACATTAGTTTTTAGGCTATTTAAATTTTATAAAATTAAATGATGTATTAAATGTATGTAATTTTAATAAGAAGATCTTGTGAATTTAAATGTGTGAATTAAAATTTAAATATACTATATAGCTGTTTCAGAGCTATTTTGATATCATTACACTTCTTGAAATTCATACCGAAGACCAAGTAAAGACAGTGCAAGAGACATTATATCTGGATGCAGACTGGTCGTTACTATCACTCGTAAATGGTGATCACATTTAATGGTGTAACAATATATTTTAGACAGGCAATCAACGATATGTCAGTTATTTTTTAATACTGGTTGAGTGGGTCAACAGTATCAATAGTGCCTGATAGGTGGTTGGGTAAGTCATCAGCATTAGTGTCTAACTATTCGTTGGGTGAGTCATCAGAATTACTGCCTGAAAGGTGGGTCATCAGTGTTACTGTCTGAAGAGTGGTTGGGTGAGTCTTCACTGTTAGTGTCTAGTGAATGGTTGGTTGAGTCATCAACAATAGTGTCTGAAGCGTAATTAGGTGGGTGAAGAATATTATTAGAATCGTAAGGATAGTTGTGTAAGTCAATAGTCTTAGAGTCTGAAGGGTGGATAGTTAGTATTATTGTCTCAAGAGTGGGTCATCATTATCATTAGCATATGAAGGGTGGACCATTAGTATTATTAGTGTCTTAAGGGTGGGTTATCAGTATGATTTGTATCTGAAGGGTGGCCATGAGTATCATTAGTATCTGAAGTGTGGGTCATCAGTATCATTAGAACCTGAAGTGTGAGTTATCAGTATCAATAATACCTGAAGTGTGGGTTTTCAATATCAATAGTACCTGAAGTGTGGGTCATCAGTATCATTAGTACCTGAAGTGTGGATCATCAGTATCATTAGTACCTGAAGTGTGGGTTATCAGTATCATTAGTACCTGAAGTGTGGGTTACCTGTATCATTAGTACCTGAAGTGTGGATAATCAGTATCATTAGTACCTGAAGTGTGGATAATCAGTATCATTAGTACCTGAAGTGTGGGTCATCAGTATCATTAGTACCTGAAGTGTGGGTCATTAGTATCATTAGTACCTGAAGTGTGGGTTATCAGTATCATTAGTACCTGAAGTGTGGGTTACCTGTATCATTAGTACCTGAAGTGTGGGTCATCAGTATCATTAGTACCTGAAGTGTGGGTCATCAATATCATTAGTACCTGAAGAGTGGAACATCAGTATCATTAGTACCTGAAGTGTGGGAAGGTGGGTTATGATAATATACTTAAATTCGGTGGTGATGTACGAGAGAGTTATTTATTTATTTATTTATTTATTTTTTGCTGTAAATGTTATAGTACACATATCCGTCAGTGACCACAAACAGTCCATGAAGTTTTGACTTACCTGTGCTTCTGTTATTTATATTGAAGACTTAAATAGCCCTCACAGGTATCGGAATACTCGTATAATGTTGCTAGTGTCAGGAGCTTAACTGATTGGACTGAGCTAAAAAAAAGAATTTGTTTTAAAAAGAAAATATTCTGCATGAAGAATAACCAAGAGGTATAAAGAATATCAATCAAAAATTAATTTGATAAATTTAAATATAACACTAACAAATTTTATAAATTATGCAACAAAGTAGTCATTCCACTATACATAATACAAAGTTGTAAATTACGTTTTTGCAAAAACTATCGATAGAATCTTATCATTGAATCAATTCTGGAATGAAATCCTGATTATACAGAGTAGGGAATGAAAATTTAACTAATTGCGTCCAGCAGGGATTAGAGCATCGATTGTTCTCCCTGCCTACCCCTGATGTTCCTTATCCCTCAATTATTAAGGGATGGTATTACTTCACTTCCAATTGAACTCCATTGTTGTTTCATTAGGAATAATTTTATCACGAGTATATTTTTGTTAATGGTTGAGAAATTTTCAATTCAATGATATGTTTGTGAAAGATTTATCTTTAAAAAACAAACACAAAATACCAATTTGTTATTTATAACAGAAAAAATCAAAGAGGTGATTTGAAGATAATTAACTGGTCTCTCTACATACATTCATAAATAAATGGAAGTAAAAAGCGTAAGTTCCTACTTTTTCATCCATAAAAGTTCCAATTTTAAGTAAGTTGTAAGTAGTTTCAAATATTTTACGGATTATAAGTGATAGTAAATGTGTGCCGTCATTTATTAAAAAAACTACAATTCACATAAACAAATTAAAACCTTAAGAACAACATAGTATTATTCATTTTAAACTAAGCTTCACATAAATGAAACAGTAATTTTGTTTTTAACAGGAAACCTAGAAATAATACAATAACATTACATACTGCTGCAATAATATCTTAAGTAATTACACATAAGAAAATTGTAAACATAAACTTCTCACTTTTCTTCTAAATTAAATCGAAGTTTCAATATGTATGGTAAATATAGAAATGTACCGTTGTGTAATGATCTGTCCTAACAATTTCATTGTATATGAAATGCATGGAAAATTTGTCATTTTTAATAGTAGATATATTAATTATTGTTATTGTAACAATTAAACTAGAAAACTACGTAAATGAATGTAAATGATAAGTTTACCACAATTATTTTCCTGAAACTTAAAAAAAAATAATAATGATAACCAACAATTTAATAATATAGTAACAATGTACTATTTTACTAAAGACAGGATTTATTTGTAACTAGATTAAAGATGATGTTGTTTTACTGGTATTTAATTAAATCTTAATTACACATGGTGGGGAAAAAGTCAGGAATATATTTATTAATTTCTAATCCATTGAAATAAATGTAATGAAACTTTGCTGTTATGTTCATGACCATATACCAAACATTTAGACATATTTTACTTGTTTTTTGCATAGCCAGGTGATGGCCCAATAAGAAAGTCTTAAAACAATTAAAAATAAGCCAACCTCCAGTTATACCTCATTTTAAAGGTCTATTTGTAAAACACAAGAGGGCAAACGTGAGGTCAAAAGAATGACTCAGTCAGAAAATAGAGCCTCTCAAAAAATGTAATGTCATATAACAAACACTGCTTAATACAAAGATAAGATAGTTATTAGCTATTGATGCGTAGAGCTATAATTTATCAAAATGAATATTAGAAATTAAATTTGGCAAAAATAGGTAACAAATTATTATAATAATATTCTTAAACTGTTTTAAGTAAACCTACTGTCAACAGTGGTTTAATAAAGTTTTATTATTTTTATCTTAGTTAAATAGCATAGCTTTTTTTATAACGCAGTCGTTTGTTACGATTGTTAACAATCAACAATATAATCAGCAACAGGGACCTGAAACTGTTAAATAAATGAGAAGAATTAGTAATACAACATTACATTTTTTTAAACACTGAATTTTGAAAATGGGTCATCCATTTGACCTCAGATTTGCACTTTTATATTATACAAACAAAAACATTTAGAATGAGGTATAACTCGAGGTAGGCTTACATTTAAAATTGTTAAGACTTCCTTCATGGGCCATCATCTGGCTTTGCAAAAAACAAGTAAAATATGTCTAAATGTTTGGTATAGGAACATGTTCATAACTGCAAAGTTTCATTATGTTTCTTTTAATGGTTTTCAAATTAATAAATATATTCAGACTTTTCCCAACCCTGTATATATAATGATTCACATTATAATCACTTTTAAATAAATGACGACATAGATAAAATGAGAATAATTATTAAATTCTACCCACATAATGTAAGTGAATTTATACAGGCAGAAAAATGTCTGCCACTAACACAGGGAAGTAAGAAACATAGATAACATGCAATAGTTCGAATAATATGTGTCGAGTTACTAAGTCGAATAGTTATTTCTCCAGTTTACTTTGAGGATGGCAGGGCTAACATCTTGGCAGTCCCTTCCTTTATTCCTCCTACATCTTTAAGGATAAATGAGCTAATTACTACTACAGACTTAGTAAGTATACATTAGTAGTAGTCCATCTATAACAGTCACTAAGGCATTCGCTGCGGCCATAAGGAAGTGACTTCTGTTCCTTTTTTATCTGTGTCACGAACAACAATTATCGAACAGTAAGCAGTAAATCTCATATACAAACAAAAAATATAAGATAATTTACCAAGCAGCCAAAATATGTGGTTTCAATCCAAGAATATAAAATTGGGATTAAAATTGGGATGAGGAGTAACGAGGCCGGAGGGGTCTCACAGTCCGCTGGGTCTCAATGGCTGAACCACCGCTATCTCGATCTCACCATCTAATAATGCGATATTATATATGATGATATTGCAATCCTTGAGGAATTTATAACAATAACTAACTATCTATATATTTACAGTTCCTCAATCTTGTTACCTCTTTATGTAACATGCTGTCAAGAAACGTAAATTATAATTACCAGTGTTCTTAAGGCGTTCACGTAATGAGTACAAGAATGTTTATTGTTTGTAAGCAGCCTACTTTGATTACGTTATTACAAACAACACTACTTTAAGGATATTAGTGGGTAGATGGGTCAATACTACTTTTCAATCGGTCACTGATGATTGTATCAAAGTACGTGTCCCCAGGGTGGGTGGGCGTTTCCTCCTATGCTATATGTCAAAGTTTTTTATGTGTCCACAGGGTGGGAGGGTGGTTCAAAGTGTCCATATATGTCCACAGACTGAGTGGGTGAGTTAATGTACACATATATCCACCTACCCACTTATATACGTACATTAGTATTGATCAACCCTTATTAAGAGTAATCGGAAAATTAATGACACGCAAAAAATCTAAAATGAGTACCAAGTATAAAATATTCTATTTAAATTTAAAACTCTAACTTGTTTGTAATTTTATGTTATGAAAACTCTTTACTTAAATCTTATTAGTGATTGCAGACTTAAAATAAGTGTTTCATATGTACAAGGTGTCTCTAAACTCTCTGATAAGCTCTCTTGTTCTGTTTTACTGATTCATTTACAATCAAAAATATAATATTTAAATTTTCAAAAACACATTTGTGATACTTTTAGCCACCATTTTTTTTATTTTTAATTTTTAAATGTATACCTAAAAAACAAAAAATTGGATTAAGCTTTAATTTTGCATGGTTTTTTATAAAATAAACATACATTTGAAGTAAGATCACTGGTTTTCCTATTTTAAAGTTTTTATAATAGCGACCATTTAAATTTTTAAAACCTAAATAACTCCTGACACAATAATTATAATACAAATTAAAAATTTTTATAAAATGTAATTACAAATTCTGTGATATAAAAATTGCCAAAATCAGATGAAAAATAACAAAGAAATGATAATTTATGTGACAAAATGTAAAATTAAATATGCCAGTACAATGGACAACACACATGTAACAGCTGATAATAACGAAGTAATTTATGATAGTCTTAAATCAGCTGACTAGTATACAGACTACGGCCTTTGTAAGATAAGAGATGCTATCGCAAACGTTACTCGATTAGACAAGTGCAGAGGTTTGAACAGTGGCCATATTGACATTTACTGAGTTGAACTAAAATCGTTGGAGTTTTTGCAACTGTACACATGAGATATTTACCATTTAATTAAGAGTTTGTAAATACATTTTGTTTTTAAAATATCCTTTTCACTTTAAACCACCCTGTACAATAATATACATTGAACTAACCTATAAATATTATTCCAACTAATGCATGATTATATGTTTTATAAAGACCAATTTTTAAACGTAAAGAAATTAATATTACAATTCCTGAGGAATTATGAGTGGATAACCTATATGTGTGGGAATAAGGTAAAAATAATTAATTAAATGAAATGAAATGAAAAATGGCTTTATTGGAGGTGAAGTTAGGACTATAGAGTCCTCTCTACCACTTAACCTCAAAATAATTAATAGGACAATGAAGCAATTGTTGGGAGAATATTTAAAGTTGACATTTTAAATGCTACTAAATAATTACTATTACATATAAATATTGTTACTGTAGATTTAACAAAATCTGTTCCAACTTAAAATCAGTTATACAGAAAGCTCTAATTTGTAAAAGCCATAATTTTTAGTGAATTTTGCCAATATTCCCCACCTGCTGAGTAGGGAGATTAATAGTAGGTCTGTGGAGAGCTGTGGATCGGTATTGTCCGGTGTGAGGTCACACAATGCTCGGCACAGACTGTACTTTCATATTTCATAACCATCTGACGGTATATAACCAGTCCAACATTAATCAGGACGAAATGCGTGTAAATAAATTAATTCCTGATGATATCCACGAAAATAATATTGTAAAAATATAAATACCAAAGTTAAATATAGTTGTTTATATATTTTCATTTATTTTCTTCCAGAATATTATCTAACTGACTTTGAAGGCTCTAAAAACATTATGTATTATGTTTGTTTCATACAAATGTTTTTGTGAAGATACGCTCCCAACCTCAAAAAAAGTTGACCAATCGTTAGTATTTGTAAAATATATTACGTGGACTATGAAAATTGTCACAAAGAATAATATCTATAAATTTTATGTGGAAATTCAACAAATAACATATTAATATATTGCTATAAATAAATATAATACTATTTGGTATCTCTTACTTTGGTGGAAAAACAGATAGAACCGTAAATATTTAACTAAATTAAATTAAGACTATGTCACGTTATTAAGTAATTTTTAAAGGTATAAAGTATTATTTTAATTCCTTAAGTGAATGTTTGAGTTTTTGAAACTATTAACATACTTGTATACAAATAATAATCGTAACTGTTATATAAACCTTTGTTAAAAGTCAATATATATTAAAATTTTAAATGAACACTGTTAATTAAATCTTGTAAAATAAGAGTAAATTAAATTCACTTTCCAGTAATTTTATTTTATTATTTATATAAATGGATACACAAATATTTATTTTAGAAATAGTTAAAATAGTTTCACTAATAATGGTTACTATTTTACCAATACTATTATCAGTTTCTCAAGTTTGTTTTATTTTATGAAAGTATTTTGCTATCTAGTAGATTATTTATTTAAAATAATTTGAATGACCTTGACTATATGAATAAGTAATCTGGTTGCAAGTATTATTTCAAGAAGCCAATTAAATATGATGAGAAATATTTTTAATTTAATGTTTGCAGCGTTTATAAAATTTAACCTTCTGTACAGAGTAAATGCATCCATCATCATGTGTATGAGTAAAACATATATCTAGAGAGGAAAGTGTTTCCGTAAAACCCCTATTATACAAAATGTTGCTGGAAAATTTAACTAATCACGTCTAGTGGGGACTATAGTCTCTGTACCAGTTAGTGCTTTTCCTTGTCCCTTAATAATTGAGGGGTGGAAATAGTTCATATCGTTGTTTGCAAGTGACTAGACTTTACTCTTTTATAGGTAAAATCATAGTTTTATTGGATCTTAATGAAAATTAGTTTACCCTTCCAGAAATATCCTACATACTAAAACAAACGGGTCATTCAGATCCCTCACGCCTGAACTTAGTACTTGACTGATTTTGATGAATTAATTTTATTCTAAATATAATTTTGTTTTTTAAGTCGTAACGGAGCAATATTTTTGAAATTCCCGTAGGTTTGTGTCCTAAACTGCGTTAAAGTTGCAATGTTATTCTTATACAAATTGATTTAATTGACCAGCTGGTGGCATTAATAAATGTTAAATGGTCCAAATAAGTTGTTAGGTTAAACATAGAGAGCAGCACAGTAACATATGAAGTTGATTATAAAAGAGCGAATACATGTATGTCTGTGTGTATGTTATCAGCCGTTAAATAAATTGAAAACATTAGAAATAGGCTTAGTAATAACATTGGTTGTTTATGATTAGTATACTATAAATAGAGTGAATATCAAGTGCAGTAAGTGAACTACTGTAAATGAATTTAAATGATATGATTTAACTTAATATAATTTAATTACTAATATATGTAGTCCAAAAGTTTTATGCCAAGACCGAAGACCGAGGATCTCGAGCGCAGTGAGTGACAGGATTGTCATGCGAAGCGGAGCAGGGGTGTCCCCTAGCATATCATTAAAAAGGATAACAAAGTAAAATACTTTTAAAAACACAAAAATCGTGCATGAACGAAATCATCAACGTTATCTGAATCCACCGTGATACTACAAAATCAAAATGTTATTTTAGTCACGTCTCCCATAAAGATGTGACGGCGCTGGATAGGCAATCTGACTACAAGATAACTCCCCCGTGTATGTCAATTGCCTATACAGCGCCTAGTTATTGTTAAAATCTTTAAAACTACAGTTTGTAAAATAGGAATGCATAGATAGTTAAATACCATCAATACACACTTAAGTTAAACTTGACACTTACCTAACAATACAAATCCCACGCATCCATCTATACACGTACAGTGGTATTGACCCACCCGCCCATACACGTACAGTGGTATTGACCCACCCGCCCATACACGTACAGTGGTATTTACCCACCCACACGTACTCTTACAGTAGTATTGACCGACCCACCCGGTCACGTACAGTGGAATTGACCCACCCACCCTTACACGTACAGTAGTATTGACCCACCCGCCCATACACGTACAGTGGTATTGTTCCACCCGCCCATATACGTACAGTGGTATTTACTCACCCACACGTACACTTACAGTAGTATTGACCGACCCACCCGGTCACGTACAGTGGAATTGACCGACCCACCCGGTCACGTACAGTGGAATTGACCCACCCACCCTACACGTACAGTAGTATTGACCCACCCACCTATACATGGGCAGTAATATTGACTGGTACATTTTCGGTCTAGTCTTGATAATGCCAAAAACCTTTAAAATGTTGATCACCTTTTTATTGTAGTTTGAAAGTTATTTTTCAGTGTTAGATTGTTCAGACTTGCAACGTATCAAGTGTTTTTAAAACTACATACCACAAAGTTTCGACAGGTATTAAACTCCTGTCGCCTACAGGTGCTACTAACTACCTTATCCTGAATACAAAACTGTTTTATACTAGCAAATATCAACGTAGATAACTTATCACAAAATATATGTTTATAGAAAATTAAAGATTACACAGAAAATCATGTTTTCTTGTAAACCATTACTACTAGTAGTATACACAATTATAAAAAAAATAATAATAATATTTTCTCAATCAGCAATAAACATAACATTTTAAAAAGGTAATATATTCGACTTATTTAACAGCATACGAATTTCCAACTCCACGAGGAAGGTTTGTTCTATGCAGTAAGATTGATTACAGTACAAAAAAACATTGAACTATGATTTATAAGTTTAATGAAATGTGCAATAAATACATTACATATATGCTACGAGAGTGACCACACACAATGCAATCCCACATAATGTACAGTGTTATACATATGTAAGAATTAAGCTACCGTATTAAATAGGAAATACTGCATTGTTTGTTTTATTCATTTTTATGAGGAACTAATATTTATATAATAACATGATTTAACATTCAATAAACGTATAAGATAAATTATTACAAATGGATATCAATAAAACGCTTAATTTTCCTAAACTAGAAAAAATTAAAAAAAAACTCTAAACATCAGTAAGGTCAGTTATTTATTAATAAAACTAACAATCCTCTTTGTTAGTAAACTAATTTTCATTCAAAGTTAATTTAATAATTTTTTAATTTACACCCTTTATGTAACATTATTTTAACATTTAAATAAAAAAAAAAAAAAAATAAAAAAAACATAACTATTAAAACATTCATTATAGATGCATTATTTTCTTGTGTTGTGATTTTAATTTTGTCATTTTTAAATTACAAAGTATGTATTCGTATATTTTAGCACTATTCCAAACACAGTCAGTCATTAAATAACTTAAATGCTTACATTAATATTGATTAAAAATAAGGATTTACCATTGTTAAAAGGTTTTTATGTATACATTATTAACATATTGTAGTGATGTGTTAACAATATCCTCTTCACTGCTGTATTTTTAATCCCATAAATAGGGTTGCTGTTAAGTAAATCGGATGAAATACAGATTACGTTTTCACAAACACAAGTACTTCATTTAATCGGCTTTGGAAACTCCTTCACCTGTGAAGTACAACGCAGTGTTTTGTTTGATTATATGAACAGGTATTAATTCACGGCGCTGCGTACAGCATTAGTCATTTCTATTAAGCATTCATGCTGTATGTATATAGGTCTAAATATAAGGTAGGTTATTGTAGGTTTTAGAGCCGTTATTGACAAATATAGTTATTAACAGATTAGGAAAAGACAAATTGTTAATATCCTGTATTTCGATATTCAGTGGTAAGACGCCGATCCTCAAATATATGGTCGAACATGAGTGGCAAATGTGTAAAGAGTAAAGATGAACGAGTGTAGTCATTGTTACTAACTAGGTCAACTGTTCCTCAGAAAGAGCTATTTGGTAATAACCGAATATCCTGGGTAACTAAGGGACCTAAAGCTTTACGTGGAATCCGAACCATGTAGTGTTGGTCTGATTTTCAGTTAATCTCTAGCCTGACACTCATTTATCTTCCCTACACAATAACTGAACCTGTAATACCATTCCACATGGACACCCCAAACTTCTCTAGTAGTGTCACTTCGATGGCGACCACTTCACGGACGCCGTCGTAATAGGTTGACCGTGCATATAACCTATCGCCTACAATCTCCTCAACAATTTGTCCTCAAGTAGCTGGGTTACAGCACTGCGCAATTGCATATTAGATAATTGTAAATACACGCTTAAAAACACACACAGACACACTCAACTATTTTTTTTTTCTTATCAGAAAATTAATCTTTTTGTGGAAATATTGACTTAAGAGGAAAACAATTATGTTTTGTTACATAGCAATTGTTATTATTTAACAACGTTATTGTTAAAGCAAAATTTACTTCATTTTCACTTCGAAAGTTATTTTATGTATTATAGGTACATATTGAACAAATTTACCGTAGCATGACTCGGAAAGGAAAAAAGCATCATAGTTAAATCAGGTGTGAGACAAACCCTGATTAACCACCAGTTTGATTAACCACGGTTGATTAATCATTGGTGAAGATAGCCTCTGTGATGTGATAAGGTTTAGGTGCTATGATATATTTACCCTCAATTATTTTTTATGCAGTGCAGAAATATCAATAATGCTGTTATTGTGATTCAGAAAATGGATTAGATCAGATTGACACTTAACTAATCGCAATATCTTATACTTAATATCAATAATAAGAATAATTAATGGTTAAAATAATTACTTAACCGAAAAATACAAGTGATTTGTTTATCTGAAAAACTACAATTCATACGATCAAAGCTATGCTATGCAAGCTTGACTTTACAAGCCTCCACACATACTGTGTGCAAGCATGGTATTACAGGCCTTTACACTCACTGTGTGCAAGCATGGCTTTACAGACATTCACACTCACTGTGTGCAAGCATGTCTTTACAGACCTTCAAACTCGATGTATACAAGCATGGCTTTACAGACCTTCACACTCACTGTGTGCAGGCATAAACTTAAAATAGCATCTATAAATTATAGTTTTGATTTTAAATACGCCGTACTCAATAAATATTATTATACTTTAAGCCTCCGTTTACTTGTATACACACACACACACACACACACACACACACACACACACACACACACACACACACACACACACACACACACACACACACACACACACACACACACACACACACACACACACACACACACACACACACACACACACACACACACACACACACACACACACACACGCACGCACGCACGCACGCACGCACGCACGCACGCACGCACGCACGCACGCACGCACGCACGCACGCACGCACGCACGCACGCACGCACGCACGCACGCACGCACGCACGCACACACACACACACACACACACACACACACACACACACACACACACACACACACACACACACACACACACACACACACACACACACACACACACACACACACACACACACACACACACACACACACACATATATATATATATATTGAACAATCCGCTCATGTAGTGTCAGTCTCCAAACCTTCCAAGATTGTGTATATGAGTAGAAAAATCATTCGCTTGCATTGTGTATGGTAGTCCGACCATACAGTGATTATAAATTAAACACGTAAAGTGATATTGACCAATTCACGCATAAACGTACAGTGATATTACATTACAATTATAAATCAAAATGTACTGATGAGATTGTTACACCTTGATCGTAAAAAGATAGCAATATAACTGTTTCTAATCAACATAAATACAACAGAACGAAGCATCATACATTCCTGCGCAGATTATATTATAAATTTGGTAATTATAATTACAACATTTTTTACTAAACTTTACAGACTAAATACAAAAAGTATTCCATGTGTTATAAACTATATTTTTGTAAAATTATCATACAAACCCGTCAGGTTTGTTGTTGTTGGTGTGATTAACATAATTTTACTACCAAGAATAATGAAAATGTTCATGTTGTTACATATTAAAATCATATTAGGCTATTATTGTAGCCCTATCACTGTTTTTTTCGCGTACTTTATTTTTACATTTTTCATTTGATATTTGTTAGTTTTACTTTGTTAATGTATTTCATTACCTCTGAACATGTATTGGTGGGTGGGTTGGTCATTGTTACAGAACGTGTATGGGTGGGTGGGTTGGTCATTGTTACTGAACGGGTATGGGTGGGTGGGTTGGTCATTGTTACTGAACGTGTATGGGTGGGTGGGTTGGTCATTGTTACTGCACGTGTATGGGTGGGTGGGTTGGTCATTGTTACTGAACGTGTATGGGTGGGTCGGATGGTCATTGTTACTGAACGTGTATGGGTGGGTGGGTTGGTCATTGTTACTGAACGTGTATGGGTGGGTTGGTTGGTCATTGTTGCTGCACGTGTATGGGTGGTTGGGTTGGTCATTGTTGCTGCACGTGTATGGGTGGGTGGGTTGGTCATTGTTGCTGCACGTGTATGGGTGGGTGGGTTGGTCATTGTTACTGAACGTGTATGGGTGCTGGGTTGGTCATTGTTACTGAACGTGTATGGGTGGTTGGGTTGGTCATTGTTGCTGCACGTGTATGGGTGGTTGGGTTGGTCATTGTTGCTGCACGTGTATGGGTGGGTGGGTTGGTCATTGTTGCTGCACGTGTATGGGTGGGTGGGTTGGTCATTGTTACTGAACGTGTATAGGTGCTGGGTTGGTCATTGTTATTTAACGTGTATGGGTGAGTGGGTGGCTTATTACCATAGTACGTGGAGTATATTGCTACGGAATGTCAGTGTTCAAGCATATGTACGTGCTCGTTGTACTACAAATTCAACGATTATTGATCTGAAAAATTAAAATATCTGTATCAAAATGAACATTTTAGATTTGGGTTGATTTCAAAAAGATTTCAAAATACACTCCATTTTAAACTATTAAGAAACTGTGATGATCTACCAGATGAACCAAATTTAAAATAAATTAATTAAACTCCTTCTTTTCTTCATCTTTTATCAGCATACAGTATTTTTATCCTTATACGTCCAGTAAAAAAGTAAACACTGAGATAATTAAAAAATATGTATTACGATTAAAAGTTACAGTAAATATCTATATAATAGCTTAATGAATCTCAACGATCGTTAATCAAATTTCCAAATGGCTTGTGATCAGATAATGTCCCTCACGCTACAAAATGCAGAGATAAACAAACTGGGCCAGCAAAAGACTGATCGTGCTCCCCCCCCCCCTTGTCCAATGACAAACCCACCCCCACCCACCACCTCTGTTATGGGGGTTATTAATCATCACCTATTGACAGAGGGTAAAATGCGGCTCTCAGTTGAGTGTTCGTTGCCCTTTCAATATTTTATATCTTCTACCTTAATCATCTTTTAAATAAATCTTGCTCTGTCAAAGCCTTGTCTCTAGCTCAAATATAATATTAATTTATTATTTTTTTTAATAAAACTTTAATTTTGATTTCAATTCTGCCCTTACATAAATAACATAATTTTATAGTTGTCCATAGCACGTTAATAAGAGACTTAGCTTTGTTTTTCATATTACTAGTTAGTTACTGAAACTAATATTTTCAGTTATTTCTACTCTTATTTTCGTACTTTACAATTTTGGTTTGTTTTGTACTTATGAATTCCATTTGATTCAAACTATCACTAATTGTGTCATCAGTGGGATGGACTAAGATGTTTCCATCAGCACGGGATTTATGACATTATTGTGAAAAACAATGTGTATGTACATGACACGAATAAGTAATAAAAGTTGAATAATACTTTTAAAAAATTTACCAGCTTATTTCATACCCATTTACAAAAATTAGAGACATTTCAATACACTGCCATATTAATGTTACATAATAAAACTAATGAATTTGTGGGCCTAAAATATTTAAAATGTTCTAAAAATAAATAGACCTGTGTGGTTTAATGACTTGATAAGGCATTTTTCATCCAGTTTTACTTTTTTTAAATATTATTTTTAATACAATTTTTGGTGTTAACAAACTAAAGTAAATATTCTCACAGTTAATTTTGGCATACATGACTATACATATGTAGTGCACCAATATATTATTGTAATGATAACTGTAGAACTTATATGAGTGTTATAGTTTTTATATGTAAGAAGATGAGGTAATATGAATCTACATAGCAGACTTATGGTCATATATGCACTAAGAAATTACTATTATTAATATTATTATTATTATTTTAGGAAGAGGCCTATCTTTTCAACCTTACTCTGCCCACTATCTATAGACTCTATGTGGGGAACTTATCAGGATTTCATGCTATTTGCGGCTCGCCCACTTGCGGCAGCCACTTGTGACACTACTAATATATTAAACCAGGGTTATTGTTGTAATGGTAAAGGTTGACAGCGGTCACGTGCTAGGGATGTGCCACTTGTGGCCCACTGAAGATCAATTTAATAATTACATTCAACTCTTCCTTGGCAGTAGAGAGCTATTTATTAGTATACCTTACAGCAACCACATGTATATACTTACTGGATACATAATCTCGTGATAAATGCAAAACTGGTCTTATATCGCTTTCTTACGTTACTTTTTAGGAAAATTAAATTTCCTTTTAAATATAGTTTGGATCTAATACAAATAACGTAGGAAAATCGCTCATAATAATTTGTGTTATAAAGTACATAATTATCATATACTAATTATTTTATTGTTCAATAAATGTAGTTTCCACTGTCTCATGTTTATTAATTAACATGGAGATGTTAATTTGTTAACATTTTAATTTAAATCAATGAACATTAAGTGTTTAACTATATACTGTTGTGTTTCTTGAAATATTAACGCTTATTATTTTTAAAAATTCCTTCATCTTTTAGGTGGCCCGAAAAATGCGCAGGCCAAAGCAGCATTTTTGTTTTCTGGTTTTAGTGACATGGTAGTTTTCCATTATGAACTACTAAGAACTATCCTCACTTTGTTTTTGTTTCTTTTAAATAGTCGTTAAGATACAAATGAGAAGATGACCAGGCAGCATTCCTTAACTTACCCAACTAGAATATAGCATTGTTACCAATATATTTTTAACTAATAGTTTTTTAATTAGCATAATACGTGTTGGTACATATACAGTACAAGTAAACGTCACACAACACAAATTTATTACAATATAAGCACAAAATGCACAAATATACTACAATACAAGCACAAAATGCACAAATATTATGGTGATCGATTTCGGTGAACCACGCTCACCTTCCTCAGACCAGAGGGATTCACAAAAGAATCACAAAATTTCTTCTGTGAATCCCTCTGGTCTGAGGAAGGTGAGCGTGGTTCACCGAAATCGATCACCATAATATTTGTGCATTTTGTGCTTGTATTGTAGTATATTTGTGCATTTTGTGCTTATATTGTAATAAATTTGTGTTGTGTGACGTTTACTTGTACTGCATTTTTAACTAAACCACTAATATTGAATATTGAATTTATCGTATGTGATACAATATAAAGATTACTGATTATCAGTTTATCCCACGCCAAAGGATGGTAAATGGCTTGATACATAATTAAATATAAAACACAAACCACTTATTGACTCAATGCTTCAATACTTGTCAAATCTTAATATTTCTGTGCAACTTAAGTAGCCCCTGCCATTATATTACGTAGAGTCGAATAAGTTTGTTTATATTTGAACGTCCAGTAATGCATAGCTTTTGTTAGATTAATTTTGAGCTATGTAAAAGAATCATAATTATGTTGGTATTAAAAAAATTACTAAAAGCCCGTTTGTTAAAGTTATAGATTCCCTTTCATCACATCATGAGATTTGTTTACTATAACTAACACTAAGTACAATAATATGATATTTACTAATTTCAATTTATAGTTAGTATATATCTTAGAAAAATGAAGTCTGATCTGAAAGGGGGAATCCATCATTCTTCCTCCTGATCTCAAATTCTTAAATTTAATAAATTATTAGGGGGACAGTTTGCACCGCAAATGTCAAAAAAATATGGTTTTCCACAAGTGGACAGGCCACAAATAGGCGCACACCACTTATCAGACACTTAATAGACCACTCGGCTACTTGTTCTCCATACTGATACGTCAGACAAGTTTTATGTATATCAGACAAGAATTTGTATTGTGTAAAACATACAAGTATATATGAAGTATGTATATTAGACAAGTATATATCAAGTATTTATATGATGTATCATATATGAAGTATATATTATAATCCCAGACTAGTAAATATGAAAAGCGTTAAACATGTTTGACAAACTACATGTATATAGAAATATATTATCTGTTTCAGAGCCTTCGGCCCTCTATGACAACAATCATTACCATGAGGAATGTTTGCGCTGCAACTCGTGTGGACTCAATCTGACGGGCCCCAATCAGAAACGCGCTCGCCGCTTCAAGAACCATATCCTCTGCGACTTGCACTTCGCCGACGTTGCCCTCATGGAGTGCTCCGACTTCATGCAGCAGCTGCGTAGCTTCAAGCCTCAGTCACTGGGCTGCGCAGTTGCTAGGCGCAAGAGTTCCACTACCCTTATCTTCCCCCTGCCACCCCAAGCTTGTTCAGGTAAGACATTATTTTTCAGAGCAATGTTTGTTGTTTTTCAGTTCAGAACGATAAAATAATCTTCCTTTGGCATTTTTCTGCTAACTTGTATATAGTATATAGCAACCATGCCATGTTTAGCAATCAACAGAAACAAACATGAATGCAAAACTATACTATAATATTGCAACTTTGTTTTGAATTGGTTTATAAAGTTGGTTGGAATTGGTTTATTTGTTTTTAATTACATAGGAAGAACCATTAAAGCATTCTTTTGTACACATAACCTGTAAATAGAATGTTATTTTTGAATATAATTTACCTTCAGGATTGGAACGAGAAAATATGTACATACATTTTGATTACTTAGTCCCAATATTAACTTTAAAACGATAATCTAACAATAAATCATACGTTAAGGGCCTCTGATCACCTAACGCTTAGCACTCCCGACTTAGTTGTAGAGAGGCGCGAGTTCATATTCCGGAAGGTCTAAATTTATCATGATGAGTTTAAAACATTGTCGCATAACAGCATTTTCATACTCCGGCAAAAATCACTCTAGCTTTAGAAATAAATAGTTTCATGATATTTCAATTATATGTGAAAAACTTAAATGTGTTACAAGAATTTTAACAATCGTATATCGATGTAGTTCTAGGATTGACTTGATTGACCAAAATTATTTGCTTATTAGTCATCATAGAGGGTTAATTTGTTTCGTTAATTTTGTAATTTTTTTAATCCATCTTTTAGTACAGGATAATCCGATAAAAAATAGATAAGGATTAATGTAATTTAATGTTGGTTTGACAAATTTTATTTTTGTCATTATATTTCACATTCTGGTTTAATTTGTTTAGCTACTACGTAAATATTTCGCTTAGATATATATATATGTATATATATATATATATATATATATATATATATATATATATATATAAGTACTTAGTAATTAATATTAGTAGAGTAAAGATAATTTTGAAGCAATATACAAGAAATAGGAGTAACAATATAAACTGCTCAGATGCTTAAAAAACCTTAAAAACAGTATATAAACAGAAAATCTGAATGTAACATCACCTAAACTTCCCTTATAATGTAAAATTACTAACTTCACGAGCATGCAACCCAGGATTACAAGACTTGTACACAACTAAACACACAAATTCACATTACCATTTATTTATTGTTTAGAGGTTTAGTCTAGAGTGTTTTACGTTGTCGTCATGAACGTAATAAAACACAGAGTAAGTAAAATTGAAAAATACAAGTAATGAGGGGTTTTGATTTTTTTTTAACTCGATGTAATTAATATATGTGTATCACAACTAGGAATGTTATTGAACTATAATTTTCCATTTATAAAATATAACTTATTACATATTTTACTAAACATTTTTCACTCATTGTTTGGTTTAGTTTTGAAATATTTCCATTCGGCATTTAGCTTATTTGTTGTAGTACTATAATTATGTTTTTTTCCATTACGATACGATAATCTATATTATTTGTCTACACAAGGAATCATAGAGACCAAGGCTGACAAACAACAAAGTTTCTCCCATAGAACTAATGTTTTGTATTAAAGGCATCATAGCTGAATTTTTTTCTGTAAATTTAAAAAGTTAAGCAGCATCGGGATACTTGAGTATCGTGAGTAGCCTTTTTTCTAAAATTTCTACTTTAATTTGACGTTATCATTTGATATTGTTCTCTCACGGTATATATTCTTACTAAACATACTTTTTACAATGATCGAATGTTCTTTTACAATGAGTGTGGAGAGTTGTCCATTGAAACATATGAGAATTTTGTTGTATGTGGTTTATCACGTGCAAAAGTGTTTTGGTACATTTTTAAATTTTTTTTAATATGTGACCTATATTACTTTTACTATAATTGAACCTGCACATACATGCTAGTTTTAAAAACAGAAAAGAGGGAGAGAACATTTTTAACATTGATTTTAATGGGAATCAAAACAGCATCTCTACAGATCTTTGAAATCATTTAACTTGGTACTAAAAAATAGTTTATTTAATAGTAAGTTGAAATAAAAACGTTTATAAATACGATACTTTTTGTTCTAGTTACTTACTCTTTAGTCAAAACAATATTTTACAAAAGGAATAAGTTAACACACAGACAGAGATGTTTGTTGGAATGTTTATGAGTTCTTTTATTATTAAGCTCCAATTACTTTATCAAACTATAGTTGACTTCAGGCATTTGATATCGTTATCACTAGACAAATAAACAAAGATAAAATTGTCAATTTGTAAATTATGATGTGATCAATCAATAAAAGTCCGTTCTAAAATTATTTTATCATGGATAGTAAATAGTAAAGATATCTTCAACATGAAACATTTGAATTTCAATGTTTACCTTACACGATATGTAAAACAAATTTTACATTTAAATGCTCCAATTGTTGTCCTTGTCAGTATTAAATAAACCTGAAAAACAAAAATGTGAGTGAGCTGCAATATAAGTTAGACACAAAGAACTCTAAGGAAATCAAATAAAACTACTTCTTTGTTATGGAAGCTCAAGAAAAAGTGTTACATAAAATCTTTTATTCAATCCATTCTAATTTAATTTAATTTAATTTAAATCTAATTAAGTTAATAGAAAAAAATATATAGTTTAGATACATTAACTATATAGATGATATAAATAAATAGCTAAGAATATTGCATTAGAGATATCAAATAAAAGTTTGAACCAAACAATCAACTTGAGAAAACAATCAACCTTATTTTTTATTTTATTACAGAGGTTCTTTATAGAAAAAATATTTTAGATAAATACATTTTAAAATTAACAGTACTTCAAATAAATTTTTTTTTACAATGTGTAAAATATGTCTACCTGAAGGCCTAATAAAACAATTTTACAGGAAACATTGAGATATTTGAAAAAAAAATGCTTACTAAATGTTTAATAAACGAGTAATGCCTTTGTATGGAAGTTTGCTTTATGTGGAGCAAATAAAACCATCCGAAATTTATTTGTGTAGATGATAGGAATTCTATTTATAAACAATTAACTAACTATTATATAGTATCATTCTTCAGGCTCGTTTCTTACTGGATGGATATATAATGTAATGTTATAAGATGAACAAACACTCCAGTAAATAAATTTTAATTTTGTAAGGCCTTTCGGTAACACAGTTACCATCTTCAGACAACCAAACTATAACCAAACTAAATTTTACATTATTTACATTTCATTGATTTGAAAAAAAAAACACATGATAAAATAAAAATAAAATAAATGGAATAGTTTAAATAAGAAAATAATAAAAATATATATATATATAAATTTATATATATTTTTATTAATACACCTTTATCTACCTCAAACTTCAATAAAGAAATTACAATAATCAAAGATACCGCAATTTTTAATGGATACAACCCACATATTATTACAAAAATATATAAATAAGAAAAGACAAAAAATTTAAAAACAAAACCGAACAACACTTTTACCCAAAAATGAAAAGTCTGTTTGGAGAAGTGTTACATATGGATCTTTTTCAAACATAATGAAAAAAAGTTTTAAGAAATACTCTAATGTAAATTTATCATTTAAATATACATAAAAATTAGAATATTTACTTGGAAATCTAAAGGAAAAAATTAAAAATGAAGAAAATTCTGGAATCTATGAAATTGAATGTGACAATTTCAATAAAAAATATGTTGGTAAAACCAACAGAACAATTTCAACAAGATTAAAAGAACACAAATATCATTTTAAAAATTATCAAGAGGAGAAATCAGCAATAGCAAAACACTGCATCATCAATTTCAACCATAATTTTACAAAATGTAATTTACTAAAAGAAGATCAAAATAAAGTACAATTAGATGCTTATGAAAGCTTATATATAAAAGAATTCAAAGCTGTTCTAGTTAATAACGAACCAGAAACATTTGAAAATTCACCACTATTATTTTAAATTTATACAATTGTTATATATATTTTTATTATTTTCTTATTGAAATTATTCCATATGTTTTATTTTTATTTTATCAGTTTTTTTTTAATCAATGAAATATAAACAATGTAAAATTTAGTTTGGTTATAGTTTGGTTACCTGAAGATGGTAACTTTGTTACCGGAAGGCCTTACAAAATTAAAATTTATTTACTGGAGTGTTTGTTTATCTTATAGCATTAAATTATATAATGTATGGTAGATCAAAATGCTGTAGGGGAAGTAATTATTACACTGATAAATAAAGGCCAGAAGACATTTTGCTTTATTACTTATGGTGACTTATATTCTCAGCATTAATGTTCTTTTGTAATGGAAGATTATTTAGGTATGCTTTAATAAAGGTCAAAGCGATCATTATTAAAAGTGGGAAAAGCACGCACGGTTCAGTCAGTAAAAGGAAATGGGAAAACGGGAACACGTTTACAAAACACAGTTGCGGTACTTAAACGAGTCATTTACAGTTCTCTATGTGCGTGGTGCATGTAACGAGTAATCTAGCTGGTATTGTGTTCTACATTCATAACGAAATTTGAATTTTCTACTGTAAAACTACTTGTGTATTAATATTTGAAAAGCTACTTGGTGTAAATTTAATGGAAAATTATATTAATAGTAAAACAACTATTTAATCAAAAATATAGTTATATCATAGTAACGATCATGGCTGTTATATACATATTTGCAGATACTACATGTTACATATGTAACGGATAAGTATATGAATTATAAAACTACTCTTTAAGCATATATGTTTAATCTTATTATTGGCATGATTATTTTTCAAAATTTTATAACAATCTAATTGTAAATATACAAACAATTATAACTAACTACGCAAGAACTATCACTAACATAGTAATAATATAAATTTAAATCAGCTGAAGAATAGTATAAATATTTTAGATTATTCAGTGAAATAGTTTTACATATTATACTTAGTAAAAATATGCTATTACTTCAAAACCAAACGTGATTTTTACGTTTTAAAAATAATCTATATTTAATTTGAGAATGTTGAAGTACTGGATTATAAAAGTTTATTTAATTTTATTTAATTTTTGTATTTATTCATAAGACACCGATGGTCAAGATATGGGCGAATATGGATTTCGAATGAGTGTGATGAGTTTAGATGAACGAATGTAGTCATTGTTACAAACTAAGGCCGACTATTCCTTAGAAAGTCTCATTAATTAATAGCCCAATGACAAATGAACAGCCGGTGGTTATCAGCTGATCCTTCTCAAAATGTATTGACTTTGATTGGGATCGAACTGAGAACCTTTAGCACATGAAGCTGGGTTTGAACCAATTACGCTACCGACCAATTTTTCCTTAATTAATGTTTCCTTAGTTATAAAATTAATTTTTCCTTAAGGCTAATCCTTGTGCACTTTGTATTATCCGAAACTGATAACTAGTGGATTACATTGTACCACATGTTATTGTTTTTAAATCATTCTCATATTTTTTAACACATCTAAATCTTAAATTAAATTAAATTGGATAAACTGTCAACCGCAAAGTATTAGTTCCTGAAATTATACGCTAAAAAGGATCAAATTAAGGATGTATCATGAGCAAATATTATGATAAGAGCTATACAGTAGTGTTTACCGGAGGGTTCTGGCATTATAGCAAGATAATGACGTCAATCAGCATGGAACGTGGATGTTCCCTGGACGCGTGACCGCCCGTGATTCTGTCCTTGCACGTCTGCCCGGTCACTGGCAAGAAGGACCGTCACCTCGTTACCCATAAAATACGTTGGTCCTGAGATTAAAGGTTAGAAAGGGCTTTTTATCCCAAATTTCATCTGGTAAAATAAGACATCCATCAACATTTTTTAATTTAAAACCTTTTCAAGTTAGCATTGCAAATATCATTGATATAGATAATGAATAAGAATAAAAATAACACTAACCCTTAAGAAAAAGCCTATTTGTTTTTAAATTAATTTTACTTAAACAGAGTTCATTTTAAACTCTGCTTCCTTTCTAATTGGTAGCTTTCGAACCATTTTCTGCAGCCCCATGCACTCCTGACTGATGCAATATACTATTACAATCAGTCCTGCTCTTACATATTATACAGATTGGCTGATACAACCAAGAAAATACACCCAAAGAAATATGATAAGTGAAATCTGACCATCAATTAAGTGTTCTAGGTTTGTCAGATCAGACAAAATATTTGAGCATTTAAATCTCATTATTAAGTTAAACAAAATATATAGTAAAAGATAAATGTAAATTGTTCAATCAAGCATACGAGTATACGCAACCCAAAAGTGAAAAGCTGTGTTGTTTGTTGAGGGTGCTCTTTTAATGAAAGGGGTGTGAAAGTACGATGCCATTGAATTACACTTTTTTTATAATAGCTATCATTATTTTCGTTTCGGTGAGACTCTGTGTAATCATGCGCATTATTTTGCATAATGGTAGGGTGAAACATTTGATTTGTGGCTCCTCAACACGTGAACCTCAAGTTGTCTTAAAATGCATTAGTATAAAATAGTTGTTGCATTTAATATTAGCTTAGATATTTTTTAATATATTGGTATAGAACTTACAGCTTTTTTTACAAATTGTAAAAAAAGATCAAGTCTTCATAAGTTGTTATTTGAAAGTATTGGTCATAAATTTATTAACTTTCATAATTTATGATAAAATGTACCACGTATTTAGCTTTCAGTAAATATGTTATTTTTATTAAATGGTTACAAATACGAAATACAAGCATTTGATTTTAAATATAATATCACTTAGCTTTATCATCACACGGTATTGCTTCAAAATATTTCATGTAAATGTATAGTGTTTCAATGATGATTAATTATTTATTGATATTACTATAACATATCTTATTTCTAGAGCAATATAGACAGTGTGTTCTTAAAAAAAAGAAAACCATCAAAACTTTGGAATTTTGCTACGTAATAAAAAATTTAAAAAAATTTCTATAAACATATGTCCTAAAACACTTAGTTCACTGTTTGTCTGTATGAATGTGTTGTTTACATAATTTATCACATCAAAATAACCCCTCAAGATAATATCTTAAAACCCGGTACATAAATGAGAAGTAATCAAACATAATTTAGTACAGATTATCAAGTTCCTGCTTTGTACCACTCCAAAATGGCGGGTATTTTAAATTTTCAAGGATGAATATCTTTAAAAAATGTATATTTTTTAATGGAGCTATTAAATACACAAAAATTTAAAAACAATATTTCCTAACAGATAATAATAATCAATAACTGAAATTGTATTTTTTAAATAAAGTAAATGGTAATATGTCAACTGTATCAAATTAATATGTATTGTAAAAAAAAAAAAAAAAACATTCTTCAGTTATAAATGATCCGAACGTAACAATATTTCTACCATCTCTTATGATATGAGGTTTGCAGTTTTTATCTATCTTCTATATATATATTTTTTTTAAATTTGTATTTTTCTAAGATGTTAAGCTTCAAAAAAAAAAAAAATATGCCATTTTTAAATTGTGCAAATTATAAACGTGACACTCTATACTGATATAGGTCTAATTATTTATCATTCATATACTGTGTTAGAGGATAATATCTTGAAGAGGTTATTAATATATAATAAATTATGAAAAAAACACACATTCAGACAGATAGACGAAAAGCTAAGCGTTCTAGAAATATGTTTATAGCAACTTTTTTTTCGTTTTCATGTAAGTAATCGTATCCTAAAGAATTTAAGGGGTTTTTATCAACACTCTGCATATTATAGTCAATTATTTAAAATATTAACATTTTACAAAAGTATATACTGAATTCAAAATGTACCTATGTATATTTGTAATTTAACGAAGCGGTTTTGAAGCAGATGTTATGATTTTTGTAACTCTATAATAGAATCTGATGCTACCTGTAGGCCTTTAGTGTAATGTAATGTCTATTACATAGATTTTGATTATTTATTTAACATGAATTTAAACTATAGATAACATTTATTACAAAAAGGTCTAACATTTACCTTTAAGAAAAACGTATTTGTCATTAAAAAAATATAATAATTTAATTTCATAATAATGGTTTGTATTGATAATTACTATAAAATATATTTCAAATTATTCCAGTTTATTCAACATATATTTTAAAGTAATAAAACAATAATGCAAAACTGTCAAACAACAGCGACTATGTATTGGGCAGGTATTTCCGGGTGAACATGGGCAGAGGAATAATGGATCCGCTGAACTGTATCCCAGAGGTCATACATTCCGTTGACAAGTTATTTTCAATATTGCAGCCCTATATTGGAACATTACAACACCGAGCACAGTAATATACATGTCCTCAATGAACTTTAATTCAACTTTAATGTCCTCGCCGAAATTAAATTGTTTAGTAGCAATTATATAAGTTATTTCATTGATTAAAATGTTCTAGTGTTTAATTTACACACAATTAGATTATTGGTTTTTAGTTGTATGTGTACACTAATATTGAAAACCTGTAGAGTTTTACCACTAATCAGATAATATTTCCAATGATTAATTTTTATTATTTTTTCTATTTAGGCCTATGTATTCTTAAGACACCAATCTTCGATGTGGGCTAATTTAGCTTTCGAACGAGTATTATAGGTATAGATGAGCAACTGTAGTCATTGATACAAACTAAAGCCGACTTTTCCTTAGAAAGTATCATTAACTATTACCCCAATGACAAATGAACAGCTGATGGTTATCAGCTGACCACTTTCAAAATTAGTTTTGACTCTGGTTGGGATTGAAGTGAGAACTCTTAGCTTATAAGTCGGAATATAAACAACCTTTACTTACACAGAGGTGCATTAAATACAAACTTATTTACTTTTAAAACAATTTATGACTGCTTCCCTTATCAGACATACAAATTAATGCATACTATTTATTTCATACGCCTATGGAATTACCCAATAATTTCAGAATCCCAACCCCGTGCAGAGGTTATTTTTGTTTAGTTTTTTATTTTTTTTAATTTTTTTTAGCTATTAAGTGGAACTATAACACTACTTGTACAGTATAATTTATAAATAATAATATATACTTTTTGAATAAAACGTACGTGATGTTATAATAATTGTTACTGATATAGTCAAAGTATAAAATATTTTGACAAATCTTTTTTAACAGTGTCAGAAATGTTTCATTTTTCACTTATCGGTAAATAAAATCTTTTAATTTTAATTTTCCCTACTGGCATTAAAATTATTTATCCTTTGTGATATGTAAACAGACACGTACTAGTAAATTATCTCTTTAATACTAAAAAATGTAACAACGAATATATTTTAGATTTAACAGTAGGTTACTTTAATCAGTTTGATCGATTATCCATGACTGATATAGTATCATCTTATAAAAAATGTTAACTAAACCTTGCTAAATAATGTATTATAATTAGATAAAATCATACTTAATATATATGTTTTACATATATTGTATAGATACTACAGTCTGAATTATAGAGTTTTTTATTTTTATAATATCATGTTACAGTGTTCACTCATTATTATGCACGATTTATTCATCCTGTAAGACCATGTACATCACTGCAGTAGCACGATTTATTCATCCTGTAAGACCATTTATATCACTACAGTACCACGATTTATTCATCCTGTAAGACCATTTATATCACTGCAGTAGCACGATTTATTCATCCTGTAAGACCATTTATATCACTGCAGTAGCACGATTTATTCAACCTGTAAGACCATTTATATCACTGCAGTAGCACGATTTTGTAATAATCCTTCGAAATGTTATTCTCTAAGATATATTTTAAATGTAAAACATTATTTTGAATTAATTGTATAAAGTAAGCCAATGTATTACCATAGCTTGGATAGCTACACTTTTAGATAGTCCTATGTTAAGTAAATAAATGAATATGAATAGATTATTTATTTTCACAAATAAAACAATACAAAAACAAATAATCAACTAGGAAAGTAACTGACCACAATGTCTAGTAGCGATCAGTGAGTCCAGCAACAATGTATATGGTATAAACAAAATAGAAGCCACCATCTGCAGTAAATATAGAATAACTATAAATATAAGACCTATGAATATATATTAACTATAAGACATATGAAGAATTAAATTAAATAATTTTCAAATTACTGAGAAGTTAAACAATAAAATATTACTATTATTTTCTAATACTAAAAACTATAGATAGTTAATGCTTAAAATTAAATTAAAATCTTATTGAATGACCGTATTCATATAAATAATATCATGTTTAGACAACAACCAACCTGTTAGATATTTAGAAAATACAGTTAATGTATTAGATTCTTTGATATGATTTGGAATCTTATTAAAAAACTTAGTACCCAAATAGTGAAATTATTGTTTGAAAATTCATTTATTTATTTCAGGTAATCTAAAAGTACCTCTAACAGCATGTCTTGTGTTAGAGCTAAAGCTAGAAGTATCTCTACTACCAATTCTCATAAAAAATAGCCTAAAAACTTTAAATACAAAAAGATGTTGAGTCATTAAAATTTGTAACTGTTGAAATAAAGGTAACGAGATGTCGTTTTTTTTCCTAAGAATAATTCTAGTTAAGTAATTTTGGGATACCCGCAATTTCTCAATGAAGTACTTACATGTACCTGCCCAATAGGATACTCCATATTGCAATCTGGGATTAAATAAAGCAAAATAGATTGATCGAAAAGGGCAGAATCACACAAATTTCTTTAAAAATAAAAAGTTCTATTTGATTATCGTAATTTACTGTGCAATTTGTTGATATGAAATGTCCAATTAATTTTTTCATCATACCTAAATATTTAAAACTGTTAACACTGTCAATTTCAAGACAGGCATTGCCAATCATACTGCAATTTACAGAATGTTATTTTAATTAAAAATGTAAATTAAAGCTAAAAACATTACAATTGATAAATCTTGTTACTAACATTCACCTCCATTTTATTCATAAAGCACCAATTTCTTAAAAGAAGAAGATCTTGAGAATTCTTCTAAAATTATAAACTTTTTACTAGAGCAAACTGAACTGATAAGAAGATCTTGGGATATAAATTATTCTATAATTCTAAAATGTTTATTAGAGTAAACTGAACCATCACTATATTGATTCTATATCTTGATTACTTGAATAAAAGTGATTAGTGATGTTTAAAATCTGTTTCAAGTAGTTAAAAATTAAATTCAAAGTGTTACATCATTTTTAATATCATTATCAATAGTGATTTTATGATTTTATAAACGATGTACAACATCCCTATAACATTTCTACTGATTTTCTGAACATTTTGAGAACTGTTATATTTGCACTTATATTATACCTATTTTATGTATCACTAATATTTAATTAATGACGATTAATAGTTACTCAATTCATAGTGACAAACTTATAAATCTTAAAACAGTCCAGTAATGGACAATCATTATCCTTTTTAAAGTACTTATTACTTCAAAGCTTTGTTAGTAGTAGCTACTTATTTTTGCACTTACTCGATCACTCAAATCGTTGTCTTTGTTTATAATTTTACGTAGGGAAACAAAATAAAATCAGTATGTATGAAAAGATAATGTTAGGTATAGCAGTGGAGACATCAGTGACCTCAGAAATATTGGTGGTATTCTTAACTTCCGTGAAACATGCAAGGCACGCTTTACGTTGGGAAAACTAAACACAAAGGTCTGTAATACTGTGAAAAATTACAGGATCTGAGAAATATATGCTACCTATAATATCTGTATGTACCATGATTACAAGTCTTGCATCTTTTATCTTTATGTAGTCTTTTTTCAGACACTTGGCATTTCCTTTATTAAATTAAATATAAGTCAAATATGCACTACAATTTATAATCAAATTTGATGTTCTTTTTACAATTGTTCAAAAAACTATTGTTTTTAACGAAAATAAAGCCCATAAAAATCTTCATATAATATATGTTTCTACTACATATAATATCTTAAAAGTATACCATACGAATTATTATTGTATAATAATATACAAATAATAAAAGTTCCAGATATCTAATCTTAAAATAAAAGTTCATAAAATGTGAGGATCTCAATAATCGTTTTTCAGGGCTATTACACTTTTTATAACAAAATTGTAAGGTTGCTTCATGAAGAGTAGTTTTTTTATTTTAAAAAGGATAATTTAAGTTAAACGAAGAGAAGTTCAAACAGACAGAAATAGGCCATTTGAAACTCCCACGTCTGTTATCAGTGAAGCCAGTTCGACGAGGTAAGTTGGCCTATCTCCACATATTAAAGCTTGCCACCTATCCTAGCTTTGTGCATTAGCTTATTTACGCCATTCATATAGTAGTTTGTTTTAATCCTTGCATGTGAGAGGAGAAGTTTAAGTTATCAGAGACGAGTTAAAAAATATCGGTCTGTTCAACTTTCAAAGATTTGGGGGTAATTTTTCATACTGCTTTCTCATTTTCCAGTCACATAATTGATATTTGTAAATCAGCTTATGAAACATATGGTTTTTTATACAGATTTAGTGAAATCTGCGCAAATATCTGCGCGCGCGCGCGCGCTCACACACACACACACACACACACACACACACACACACACACACACACACACACACACACACACACACACACACACACACACACACACACACACACACACACACACAAACACACACCCACACACACACCCACACACGTACAGTGGTTTTGACCCAACCGCCCACCCATACACGTACAGTGGTATTGACCCACCCACTCACCCACACAAGTACAGTGGTATTGACCCACCCAACCACATACAGTGGTATTGACCCACCCACCCATACATACACGTACAGTGGTATTGTAGTATTGACCCCACCCACCCATGCACGTACAGTGGTATTGACCCACCCAACCATTCCCGTACAGTGATATTGACCCACCCAACCAACCATACATGTACAGTGATATTGACCCACCCAACCATACACGTACAGTGGTATTGACCCACCCAACCATACACGTATAGTGGTATTGACCCACCCAACCATACACGTATAGTGGTATTGACCCACCCAACCATACACGTACAGTGGTATTGACCCACCCAACCATACACGTACAGTGGTATTGACCCACCCAACCATACATGTACAGTGATATTGACCCACCCAACCATACACGTACAGTGGTATTGACCCACCCAACCATACACGTATAGTGGTATTGACCCACCCAACCATACACGTACAGTGGTATTGACCCACCCAACCATACACGTACAGTGGTATTGACCCACCCAACCATACACGTATAGTGGTATTGACCCACCCAACCATACACGTACAGTGGTATTGACCCACCCAACCATACACGTACAGTGGTATTGACCCACCCAACCATACACGTACAGTGGTATTGACCCACCCAACCATACACGTACAGTGATATTGACCCACCCAACCATACACGTACAGTGATATTGACCCACCCAACCATACACGTACAGTGGTATTGACCCACCCAACCATACACGTACAGTGGTATTGACCCAACCAACCATACACGTACAGTGATATTGACCCACCCAACCATACACGTACAGTGGTATTGACCCACCCAACCATACACGTACAGTGGTATTGACCCAACCAACAATACACGTATAGTGGTATTGACCCAACCAACCATACACGTACAGTGATATTGACCCACCCAACCATACACGTACAGTGGTATAAAACAACAGTTGCTAACAATAGTTTTTCATTACAATGTAAAATATTAACTAGCGAGTGCTTGTAACCTTGACTAAATTATTTACGAGAAGGATTGACGGTGGTCAGAACATTATAGGCCCTCGGCTGCTTCTTCTTAGCTTGACTTAGCCTATACTAGATACTTTCTAACAAAATTCTCACAAGTAAACACAGAGGCTCAATGGTCGGTTCTACACACGTTTACGTTTACCTGTTTGTCTACCCGCCCACCCATACACGTACAGTGGCATTAACCCACCCGCTCACCCTACACGTACAGTGGCATTAACCCACCCGCTCACCCATACAGGTACAGTGGCATTAACCCACCCACCCACCCATTCACGTACACTGGCATTAACCCACCCGCTCACCCATACAGGTACAGTGGCATTAACCCACCCGCTCACCCATACACGTACAGTGGCATTAACCCACCCGCTCACCCATACACGTACACTGGCATTAACCCACCCACCCAACCATACACGTACAGTGGTATTGACCCAACCAACCATACACGTACAGTGATATTGACCCACACAACCATACACATACAGTGTTATTGACCCACCCAGCCATACACGTACAGTGGTATTGACCCACCCAACCATACACGTACAGTGATATTGACCCACACAACCATACACGTACAGTGGTATTGACCCACCCAACCATACACGTACAGTGGTATTGACCCAACCAACCATACACGTACAGTGTTATTGACCCACCCAACCATACACGTACAGTGATATTGACCCACCCAACCATACACGTACAGTGGTATTGACCCACCCAACCATACACGTACAGTGGTATTGACCCACCCAACCATACACGTATAGTGGTATTGACCCACCCAACCATACACGTACAGTGGTATTGATCCACCCAACCATACACGTACAGTGGTATTGACCCACCCAACCATACACGTATAGTGGTATTGACCCACCCAACCATACACGTACAGTGATATTGACCCACCCAACCAACCATACACGTACACTGATATTGACCCACCCACCCATACACGCACAGTGGTATCGATTTGGACTGCCATGAAAGGTGGTACTTGGGGTTTTAGACATTTGGACATAATATCAGCATTTTCAGCAATCCTATATCCTGACCACACTGTTCCAACCTACCTAGAGGCGAGAGGTGATGATGAGTTGTGGTCTTGAGCCACGTGAATGATCTTTTGTGATTAAAAGAACTGAACCGTTCGCCTCGCTCCATTCCTTAACTCCGACCCCTGGAATTATTCCCAGCCCGCTGCAACTATCCTAGGTGGCGAGTGTGCGAACTATTTATTCGATACCGAACTTAAACAAAAATGTACTTTAAAACATAGTTGGTCTTTGAACAATATATAAATGAATTATTATATTAAACTCCTTGGTAATATGGTATTTTAATAATTTAATTTTAATCAACGCTCACAGTCATTATATTGGATAGTTTAAGTCCATTCTATTAAGAATTCTAATTGAAGGTAATTTATCAGTAAATATCACTCTGTTATCAGCCAGTATTATACACAGCAAAATCAACAATAAAAACCTCACTGAGATTAATAGTTTGTTTATAAAACATTCGTTTACATACTTTGATAGTTATTTTTAATAAAGTTCCACAACAGGGGTGCTTGAGTCATGAAATTATTTTACTATGGATAATTTCCTGAATGTTATTTTCCAATCACTGGGATATTGAGTAAGATCATCAAAGAGTCATACACGTTCCAGACACACAAATAAGGACAATAAACCACACTGATATAAACTAGTTTATACTTTATTCATGTAGTGATAGTTATATAATAGGTATGTTATATAGTTGTAATTAATATATAGTAAGTATATTAATATAAAGTTAATAATTTGGGCTACTTACGTATTTTTAGGATGTAATAATATTTTTTTTATTAATGTAATAAGAATTATTATACTTGAAAACGACTATTAATTTGAAACATTTTGTATGAAATAATTTAAATAAAATTGTGAAAAAGTGTACTCAGTTTGAGTTTTATTACATCATAAAAATGCAATTATAATATATAATAAGTAAATATACTAAACAGATAATTCGCACAGAATGACATTGTTGCTTTAAACTCCCCGGCCCTAAACGGAAATACCAAGAATTGTCACGTAAGTATGGCCTCTCATATTGCATGATAACTGGAGTGTCTGAAACTCCCCATTCCTTGCTCTTTGCCTTACAATATTATGTCAAAAGATTGATTTTGTTTTTTGCTCATGCAAAGGGCAAAACAAGTTCTCATCCCATATTTTCTGTCATAATGTTAATATAGGCTAAGTTTTTTTATGCTTTTTTTATGTTCATTTTAAGAACCATGTTTATTGACTCTAATAAAATTATTCCAAATACATTTATAAAATACTTACTTCTCAATCGCAAATAAACTCGTGAACAGCAAAACATAATATTGTTGCAATTTTGTATCTTAACACTATGCCCATTACAAATATAATGTACTAGACAAATATACCCCTAAAATTACGTCTTTCAATTTGCCGAAAGCACACAAAATTATTTTTCAATTATTACTGACAAGACTCATTAGAAAATAAATTAATTAACAAAACATATTTTTAAAATATAAAAATAGTTCGTAACATTTCTTAACCATGCTCAATGTTAAAGACCCTACTCATTACGAGACGACTGGCACTTCTTCTTAGCACAGCTACAAAGTATAAAACGAATACTCTGATAGTCTATAACTGCTGCCTTGTTCATTTTTAACGGGCAAGTCTGGTGAAAACGAGAACTACAGATGTGTTTCTCGTATGGTAATATCATCAGAAATACATCTTACTTACCCCAAGACGACTGGCACTTATTCTTAGCACAGCTACAAAGTATAAAACGAATACTCTGATAGTCTATAACTGCTGCCTTGTTCATTTTTAACGGGCAAGTCTGGTGAAAACGAGAACTACAGATGTGTTTCTCGTATGGTAATATTATCAGACAATACGTCTTACTTACCCCAAGACTTGTTCTTAGCACAGCTACAAAGTACAAAACCCATACTCTTATAGTCTATAACTGCTGCCTTGTTCATTTTTAACGGGCAAGTCTGGTGAAAACGAGAACTACAGATGTGTTTCTCGTATGGTAATTCATCAGACAATAAGTCTTACTTACCCCGAGACGACTTATTCTTAGCACAGCTACAAAGTACAAAACCTATACTATGATAGTCTGCAGCTGCAGTCCTGTTTATTTTTAACGGGCAAGTCTGGTGAAAACGAGAACTACAGATGTATTTCTCGTATGGTAATATCATCAGAAATACATCTTACTTACCCCAAGACGACTGGCACTTGTTTTTAGCACAGCTACAAAATACAAAACCCATAATATGATAGTCTACAACTGGAGTCTTGTTTATTTTTAACGGGCAAGTCTGGTGAAAACGAGAACTACAGCTGTGTTTCTCGTATGGTAGTATTATCAGACAATACATCTTACTTACCCCAAGACGACTGGCACTTGTTTTTAGCACAGCTACAAAATACAAAACCCATACTATGATAGTCTACAACTGGAGGCTTGTTTATTTTTAACGGGCAAGTCTGGTGAAAACAAGATACAGATGTGTTTCTCGTATGGTAATACTATCAGACAATACATCTTACTTACCCCAAGACGACTGGCACTTCTTCTTAGCACAGCTACAAAGTACAAAACCCATACTATGATAGTCTACAACTGGAGGCTTGTTTATTTTTAACGGGCAAGTCTGGTGAAAACAAGATACAGATGTGTTTCTCGTATGGTAATTCGTCAGACAGTACGTCTTACTTACCCCGAGACGACTTGTTCTTAGCACAGCTACAAAGTACAAAACCCATACTGTGATAGTCTGCAACTGCAGTCTTGTTCATTTTTAACGGGCACGTCTGGTGAAAACGAGAACTACAGATGTGTTTCTCGTATGGTAATATCGTCAGAAATACATCTTACTTACCCCAAGACGACTGGCACTTGTTTTTAGCACAGCTACAAAATACAAAACCCATAATATGATAGTCTAAAACTGGAGTCTTGTTTATTTTTAACGGGCAAGTCTGGTGAAAACGAGAACTACAGATGTGTTTCTCGTATGGTAGTATTATCAGACAATACGTCTTACTTACCCCAAGACGACTGGCACTTGTTCTTAGCACAGCTACAAAGTACAAAACCCATTCTATGATAGTCTGCAACTACAGTCTTGTTCATTTTTAACGGGCAAGTTTGGTGAGAACGAGACCTACAGATGTGTCTTATCGGATGGTACTATCAACAGGCAATCTTTTGTCAATAAATTCGAATTTAAGTTTGATGGCCATTATTACGTAATATGAGACACTAGAATGTCAATAGTATATAAACACCTTTGATTGGAATATGCACCATTCAAAATCTCTGTTGATGGAAAAATATTGAGAATCAAAAGAGATGTTGATCAGTCCCACGTTTAACTAACGTGAACAATTTGAATGTTATAGTATATGTAGATACCTATAGTGTGATCTTTATTTTTACGTACATTTTTTTTAGTTTTACTATGGGAAGAGAACGACCATTCTATTTATACTTTGGTGGACCAAATAATTTAACTTCGATAAAACATTTTAACGTAACAACATATTTACGTTTGTATTATTGGTCTTACAATCTAGTGCTAAGTCACTGTAAAAATCACGTTAAACATTACGGTTTGTTACAGTCAGAAAGTATTCTTAGTCTATAGTAAGTTACTTTTAACAAAAACGTTATTATTATTTTAGATTTATTATTAGTCTACGGACAACTGACATTACTGTATTAGGTATACACTAACTTAATAATAATTTAAACTTTATCAATTAGTTCATTAATTCCATGCACGCTTTGTATGTGCCTATTAATTTTAATTTGAGAGTATCCAAAACACGGAAAAAATTAATTAATTAATGTTTATTTGAGTCGCTTCTCTATGAAGCACATGAAGAAGGTGTTTTGTATGAGTAAATACTGTACATTGTTGTTGAGTACAATAAATACCTTTTCGTCACTTAACTAATCACCTAAAAATCCAAAAAGTTTTGCAGGGACTTTATATTTTGCTGTAAAAGTTTAACAAAGTAACGCTAATATTGCATGTTTCGAAAGTAATGAAATATGTTTAAGGAAATAATAGCATAAAAATCAATATAATAATATAAACAACAAATCTCGTTCTTTGTTTAGCAGAAAGTAACACCTTCTACCAACAATCATGTTTATACGAAAAACACTTGATTGAGTACGTTCAAAATGTTTTTATGTAAATTTGCCTAAATTAAACTTAAATTATTTTTAAAATTCACAAACTATTTTTCATAGTCGGTAAAGTTCTCTGATACATATATATATGTATATATATATATATATATATATCTTCTTGAAAACGCCAATTTAAATCTGGAGAAGGTGGTTAATGGATGAAATAGAGCCGGTTCTTGAGAATAATTGAACCTTTATCAATCTGAACAGACTGTCTCGTCACTGGTTCCATTGATGCTATCTTTGTTAGACAGCAAGAACTGTGAGCATACCTCCTACCTTACTTAATGGTGGCTGGTTAGGTATCTTACTGTTGGCAACTGAAGGTCTCAAGGTTGAAAACAATAGAGGAGGGTAATGGATGAAATGGAGACGGCCCTTGATAGTAATTGAGCCTTTATCAATCTGAGCAGACTGCCTCTTCACTGGTTCCGTTGATGCTATCCTTGTTAGACAGCAAGAACTCAAGGTTGAATCTTACATTACCTCCTATCTTACGTAATAGTATGCGGGTAGGTATATCACTGGTGGCAACTGAAGGTCTCAAGGTGGAAAACAATAGAGGAGGGTAATGGATGAAATGGAGACGGCCCTTGACAGTATTTGAGCCTTTATCAATCCGAGCAGACAGCCTCTTCACTGGTTCCGTTGATGCTATCTTTGTTAGACAGCAAGAACTGTGATCATACCTCCTACCTTACGTAATAGTGTGTGGGTATATCACTGGTGGCAACTGAAGTTCTCAAGGTGGAAAACAATAGAGCAGGGTAATGGATGAAATGGGGACGGCCCTTGATAGTATTTGAGCCTTTATCAATCTGAGCAGATTACCTCTTCGTTGACTCCACTGATGCCACTTATATTTCACAAAGAGAAGTGTTAAATAGCTATTTTCACACTGATGACAGTATAATGTCTCATGGTTGAGAACTACAGAGAATATAAATGGATGAAATGAAAAAGTTACCCCTTTCCAATCTCTGTATAGTGCCTCTTCAATGACTAAATCAGCTATCAAATCGATTCCATATAGAGACCAAAGGGTCTAAGAAGCTGTCTTAAAATATCATTATTTAAACTGATATAGATGATATTTGTTCTTTTAGTCTTCTCATAAAATTTGATATGCAACAAATGGATTTCTACAAATTTTTATATTCGAAAATTGTAGAATAATTTATATTGTGTAAACGCTCAAAGGTATGTAAAACAAAATTACGTTTATAAATTAGAACTCTTGTGTTTGATATTTCTTTACTCAAAATGTCAAACGTATCTCAAAACAAGATAAATACGATGTAAGATTCCATACTATAGTATTGGACACAGTAAACTTTTAACCATTTGCATTCATACTGTATAAAACTTACGTTTTGTAGCGTAACATTATTAGTAGGTATTATTATTTTATTTACTTCTTAAATTTGTAAAGGAGATCTATAACCTTTTAAACTTTACTCTAATAATTCCCCATAGACTATAGATTTGCGTGTTGGGAACTCATCAGACACAGTACGATAGAGTTCCAGTACAGTACAAGGTGAATAATACTGATAAAAACAGTCAACACCAAGATTGGAACCTGTGCTATTTATAAGCTAAGTACACAGTCACGACGCCTACGCTCAGCCGCGTCTCCCAGTTAGTCAAATAGTACTTACTAACTTTAGGATGATATTAAAGAAACGGTTTTGTATTCTTAACCATACAGGATAGATTGAGTTTACTATACTGAAATCTAAATATTCTATAACTAAATTATTTGTTTCATATTCTTTTGATTTTATATAACTAAACAATTTTTTTATAAAATCAAAAGACGCAACAAAACATAGTTGCATCATAAACGAAAATAGGTCACATAGTGCCTACTAAAAGAAACTATGAGACCGTAAAAACCATACTAACTTCCCCCATATTGTAAACTGTTAACTTTTATGGGCCCGCAAACTGGGCTTAGACAACTTCCACAAAACTAAACACATAAATAAGTGTTAACCACTGCATTCTTGTTTAGGGCTTTAGAGGCGTAATAAAGCTTGGTTAGTTAGACCTGCCTTTTACCGGAGTAGTAGGTGTACACACTTGTAGGAGGAAAGTTTAACTAATGTTAGTTTTTCTTGTTATTGTTAGAAAATGTTTTGCTAGTCAAGGCTAGGAGACGATACTATGATTCTTTTGTTTTATTTAAATGATAAATTATGATTTATTAGAATGTCTGTTTTATTTTAAAGTTGACGGTATATTAATTTTTAGTATTAATTTACAATTAAATTTATAGTGTGTTTTTAAGATAAAACAGTTGCTGGTTTTACGCCCCTTATATTTCGGTAAGTCAATTTTAATGCACAGCCAACAATATGTTTTGTAATAGCTACAACCATTTATTATAATAAAAACAGGAATACCAAAGCATTTCATTTGTCGGTGACAGTATACAAGCATCTGCGCTGCTATATATCGTTGAATGGACGTGCTTGGACGATTTTTTTGGCTTACTATTAACTCAGCTATTAGTCACTTCAGTGTGCCCCGTACAGAGACGAGAGGGGTGAAGAAAGATAGAGGGAGACAGAGAGTGAGAGTGAGAGAGGGAGAGAGAGAGAGGGAGGGAGGGAGGGAGAGGGAGAGAGAGAGAGAGAGAGAGAGAGAGAGAGAGAGAGAGAGAGAGAGAGAGAGAGAGAGAGAGGGAGGGAGATGGAGAGAGAGAGAGAGAGAGAGAAAGAGAGAGGGGGAGAGAGGGAGGGAGGAAGGGAGAGAGGGAGGGAGGGAGAGGGAGGGAGGGAGAGGGAGAGAGAGGGAGGTAGGAAGGGAGAGAGGGAGGGAGGGAGAGGGAGGGAGGTAGAGGGAGGGAGGGAGAGGGAGGGAGGTAGAGGGGGAGAGGGAGAGAGCGAGAGAGGGAGGGAGGGAGAGAGGGAGCGAGAGAGAGAGAGAGAGAGAGAGAGAGAGAGAGAGAGAGTGCTATGGTTCTAATTGCAAAACATAACAATAACTAATAACTAATTTAGTCAAACTAATGTCGCCACTAGTAACACTGCTGTAACCCTGATATTTGAGGACAAAATGTTGTGGATATTGCAGGCCATAGTGTCTATGCTCGTTGCTCTTAATACCAACATAGCTTCTGCTTAATGTTTGCCATCAATGTGGACATTATGAGAGTAGTCTGGGGTGTCCATGTTGGATAGTAGTCAGGGTCCAGATGTTGTATAGGGAATACAACTGAGTATCGGGCTTGTCAATTTACTGAAAATAAGACCAATACTATGTGGTTCGGATTCCACGTAAAGCTTTAGGTCCATTAGTTGGCCTGGCTAATGGGCTACTTCTAAGTAACGGTAAACCTGATTGATTACTAATGACTGCACTCATTAATTTACTCATCACACTCATTCTCCTCTCATATTTGTCCATATTTCTACGATTTATTAATTAATTTATAATTAATAATGTCAAGTAGCAGTTAAACTGGTTTCACGGAACCTATAAGTGTGGACAAACATCTTTTATTTCTATAGTCAATCTACAACGTATACTAAGTATAAACAATGGCGTTTCTACCAAAAGTTCTGCTAGCATATTGACAGTCACAAACATAAAATTGTACTATTAATTGACAATACAATACTTTACCAAATAGTTTGACCTCATTCATTTAATGAATAAATTAATTATATTGTTTTGCTTTCCTTAAAACAAAGTGTATTGAACAGAGCTGTAAATATTATGTACTCACCACACTATATCGGTCCTGTATCAAACGGACCTTACAAAGCCTGTGTATCGAAGTCCAGTCATCAACAAAGGAGGTCCCGGTGAGGCCACTTTATCTTCTGTTTTGCACCATTGTTGTACTCCTTTGTACCAGAATTCTTTGTCAAACGACTGTCACGTTGTCTCTTACAAAACAAACTTTACCGTGTTTATCCAAAATACCTCGTATACACAATAGGTTTTTCTATTTATTGTCATGGTTTATGTAAATGTGTAATATAAAAATAACATAAGTCCTATTAAGACTCGTCATTTTAAAATACTACTCTTCAGGCTGTCCTTTCTTGATCTAAAATAGAGACGAGATTCTTTATCTAGCGTTTTCAAAACGTTCCCAGTTTTAGAATAGTCTTGGCTGACGTACTTAAATCACAGTAAGTTTTCCATTTTATCAAACATTTTTAAAATCAGATTCAATATAAGGGAACGTCACGCATCACAAATGAATAACAGTACGATCACAAAATTTACAAATATTATGGTAGTTGATTTCGGTAAACCACGTTTACCTTCCTCTGTATACCGGTGGGATTTACATAAAACTAAAGTTTCCTTCCTGACTTCCTTTGTTCTGAAGAATAGAAACGTGGTACCACCATACTATTTGTACCTGTGTTGACGAACGTTAATGTGCATTGTATTTCTACCAACACAAAATATACTGATTAAGAAACTAAAGTCAGATTGCAATCGTTCTCATATTCTATTACATATTTCGTAAATAATTGGTATACAATAGCTATCATAATAATACTAAAAAGACTTATTATTTGCCAAGAATCTGCACACAAAATGTTGATCACACATCAGTATTTTTTTAATCTACTTTCCAATATCATACTTTCATTTATTAGGTGTTTTAATGCGTAAAATGTTTTGTGCTTTAATTAAAGCACTATTCATAATTATTTACAATAAATTTTAACAAATTATTACAAATAAAAAAAACGCCAACAACATCGCCAGCAACGATGGAATTATCAGGCAACTCAAATTTAGTTAGATATAAACAAAACAAGACAATAATGAGATAACATATGTAAATAATTAAAAGATTTTAAATTAATGTTGATGAATTTCGGAAAATTCGTAGTATACTTACATTGTTTTAGACACTTTATGCCTAGGCTTATGAGTCTTGCTTGTTGTTTAAATCTGTGGAACTTGTTCAACTCTGAAGGACATGACTGTCATTTTTATTGTCAATTTGAGATTGAGTCGAAATTGGTATTCTTATTTATTTTTATTTTTTTTATTTTTACGAATTGCCAATAAAAGAACAATTAACTGTAAAATGTTTTGTATTGGTAATTTGTAAAAATGTATAACAAAATAAATGGACGTTATTTTATTTACAAACATAACTTGAGAACGTTTCCTAACAACGTATTTTTTTCATTACTTTTAATTTTGTAAATATTCACGTAATTATATACTTGAAATTAGGAGAGAAAACAGAATAAAACTACTACAAGAAAAAACATTGTTATTACAAACAATGAGGATCTTATTATATGTAAAAAGATTACAAATAACCTGCATGACTTTTCCCTACTTTTTTTATCTTGTGCTTCTACTACTTACAGGGTGCCTACTACCCCTTGAATAATGTTGTATATTAGACTGATGATATTTGGATATATTCTTGTTATGACACTTATTCTTCGACCTCTTCGTCTTTTACACCACAAGATTTTTTTGAGTTTTTATTTATGATTAAAATTTTATTTTTACTTGCACAGCACGTGTTATGTAAGACTAAGGTCAGATAGTCTCAGTCACCATTTACAATACGTCTTCATCGATCTCACCATAACCTAAGACAGACACCTTCATCAGCTATGTGAACGAGCATTTTCGTGCAACAATAAAGGAGACGAAGTAGGTTTATGTTATTATTTTATGTTGTTCTATACATATATATATATGTATAGAATATATATATATGTATATATATTTTATATTTATGTTATATATAAAATAATAACATAAACCTACTTCGTATATATAAAGCTATATATAAAGCTAACCTTCAGATTACCAAAAGCTCCGTATGAGTGTCAGAGATGATACCACCTAATTCCTGATACTTCTCTAGGAAATTCTAAAGCAGTGAGTGGTATCAGCAGTTTTGAGTGAACCACCCTCCTTGCATCTCCAAATGAGTTAACATCCACGGCTATCTCCTGAATGGCAAATGTTTTTTTTTTCATCTATAAAACAACTCTTCGACTGTTTTCTTTTTTTCTTGCCCATTATATTACTCACCTGTTCATACAAAGGACCTCAATCAAGGACTTTACAGATCATCATGAATTATCACAACTTCCCTTCCTAATATATTGACAATTCTGAATACCGACATGGTGTTCCCTCGAATGTTGCTATCAGTGTTGACACTACTTGAGAATTCCGGGTGTCAATGTTGGTCTATAGTTACAGTCAAAGTGTAGTGTAGGAGAGTGCACTGAGTGTCAGGCTTGTCAGTTAGCTGGAAATTATACCAATAATACATGATTCAGATTCCACGTTACACTGAAGGTCCCTTAGTTTCCTTTGCTATTGAGCTATTAATAAATGAGTCTTTAGGAGCCAAGGAAAACTCATTTAGTGACCAGACTGTACAGGTCATCCACACTCATCTTGCACTCATATGATCACTCATAGTAGCCTTAAAAAGTTGATTCAGCGTCTGATATTCGAGAATATTCTGATAGTTTGAATTATTGAGCAGTAAATAGCAGCCTCAATCTGATTTTATGAAGGTAGAAAAAACAACCAGCCATGATCATGGTTGCAAGCATCAAGTATGCTATATTATAAAGGACTGTAAATTACTTTTGTAATACGTCCCGTAACCGTGTGTTGTAAACATGTCCCTGTTTCATTTTATAGGCTGAATCATGCGTGATATTTCCGCTTTTACCACATTAAAAATTATATTGTACATTTATTAAGGCATAGTTAATAACAGAAAATAAAGTAGCATTCCAAATCAGCACGAGTGGATGTGGAAGTAAAAAATTACTCGCTGACGTAACTTTGGTTCTGTGATACTTATTATTCATTCTTATTATTAATTAGTAAATGCCGATCGTAGAGATATGGGTTAATTTGAGGAATTTAATGAGTGTGACTAGTGTAGATGAGTGAGTGTAGCTGACAAGCCCGATACTCAGTTATCTTCCCTACACAACATCTGATCCTTAAATGCAATCCAACACGGACACCCCAGACCTCTCTAGTAGTGCACCCATCGATGGAAACCATTGCGCCGACACCATTTTGGTTTTAAGAGGACCAAGTATAAAATCTTCACAGTATTTCATCCTTAAGTAGTCGGGTTAAACCACTGCACCACTAGTATCGACGTACATGATTAATCATCATAAAGAAAACTATTATATTTTGTAAACACATGACCCTTTTTAGTTACATTATGGCGAAACAATACATTTAAAATTTCACTAACGAAATTTTTGAATTTTCATTTGTTATATTCAAATGTACAAAATAATAAAGTTTTAAATATTTCACGAGGTTTTTAGAAACGCATTTAGAACGTTTGTGTATGTTATAATATGGCATTTATTTCTTTTGTTTATTAATTGCTTTGTAATATCAATAATATTTTTTACATTACAAACAAAATAACAAAATATAAATCTAAAACTATTGTTCGTGAATCTATGAAGTGGTGGGGTGAGTAGTAAAGTCTGGGTTATCGATGGGAGATGGAGAGTGACGGTCTAATTGCTTAAGGTCAGATTCCTTCTCAAGGACCGTCTCGGTTTCATCCATTAACGACCTCCCACATCCACGAAGTTAATAGCTTTAAAAAGGAATCAGTCAAGAAATACATCACATATTAATTAATTGGTTTTGTTTTATATATTCTTACATTTTCACTGGATATTTAGTAGCATTTTTCATCAACAGATTATTACGGATTTCAGGATTGTCTGTCATGCTAGGTAGACATGTTTTTATGATAAATAGTTGATAAATAAATATATTTCTTATATTACCTGTTCTGTTAGCCATTGAATCACTGAAGTAGAATTTACTGATATATATTTTAATGAGCAGCAATGACGCTATTGCACATTTCAATAAAATAGTAAATTAATATTGATAGATAAATGAATATAGATAAATGTATTTTCATTTAATTTTTTGATAAACAATTTTCAGTATAACGCATGGTTACCTATGAGTCTCATATGGCAGCTTAAATCATCAATTGTATTCCTACAAGGCCTTTTTTTAATTTTTATATTTACATTCGTATAGCTTAATTGAAGATAGCAATTAATTCATATAGCTATAAATTCTTGTTTTAAGAAGTTACATTATTTTATAAAATAAATTATACTTATTTACAATTGTTTTGTGAGGCCTTTCTTCTATTTAACCAACCACTACTTTTGTACATATCTGAGTGCGTGGATGGGTCAGTACCACTGTACGTGTATGGATGGGTCAATACCACAGTAAGTGTATCGCTGTGTGGTTGGGTTAATACCACAGTAAGTATGTCGCTGTGTGAATGGGTCAATACCACAGTAAGTGTATCGCTGTGTGGTTGGGTCAATACCACAGTAAGTGTATCCCTGTGTGCTTGGGTCAATAACACAGTAAGTGTATCGCGGTGTGCTTAGATAAATACCACAGTAAGTGTATCGCTGTGTGGATGGGTCACTACCACAGTAAGTGTATCGCTGTGTGGATGGGTCAATACCACAGTAAGTGTATCGCTATGTGATTGGGTCAATACCACAGTAAGTGTATCACTGTGTGGATGGGTCAATACCACAGTAAGTGTATCGATGTGTGCTTGAGTCAATACCAGAGTAAGAGTATCGCTGTGTGCTTAGGTCAATACCACAGTAAGTGTATCGCTGTGTGGATGGGTCACTACCACAGTAAGTGTATCGCTGTGTGGATGGGTCAATACCACAGTAAGTGTATCGCTATGTGATTGGGTCAATACCACAGTAAGTGTATCACTGTGTGGATGGGTCAATACCACAGTAAGTGTATCGCTGTGTGCTTGGGTCAATACCACAGTAAGTGTATCGCTGTGTGATTGGTGTATTTTACGCCACTAAATACGTGTTAAATTGGATGGTGAGACATTATCCCTGAAATCACGGATCTGGGGTAAATGTTTCATTATTAAAATATTAACAATGGCCCTTCCAAGAAGGGTTAAACATTATCAATTATAAACCCTTCTTAGAAGTGTCAATTATTATAACATATTAACTCTCTCTATCACACATATGATATTGATCTGTCCGAGGAACTTATGCATACAATTTTAGGGGGGAACCAGAGCTGTGCGAAGTAAAATTACTGAAAAATACTTCCAGACAATGCCAGGATTCGAACCTGCGCCATCTCTATCCCATACTCAAAGTCCTGTCGCTTAGACTTTATAGATCTCAGCCCCTGGCTGTCCCATTTTATTCATAAAAGACCCTTGTTATCAGATACACAGTTATTCGAAATTCCATTTTAACCGACTTTTCGTCCCAGAAATAGTAGCCTACTGTCATAAAAATTTTCCAAAAAAAACATAGTATATTATCGTTTCATAATGACGAAATATGCTGAGGGGGTTTTCCAAATGGCACGCTGTTTTGTTGCTTACTGTACTTGACTTTGTGTTGAGCGGGGACTGTACCTCGTGAACAGACTACCTCACTGTGTTGAGCGGGGACTGTACCTCGTGAACAGACTACCTCTCTTTGTGTTGAGCGGGGACTGCACCTCGTGAACAGACTACCTCACTTTGTGTTGAGCGGGGACTGTACCTCGTGAACAGACTACCTCACTTTGTGTTGAGTAGGGACTGTACCTCGTGAACAGACTACCTCACTGTGTTGAGCGGGGACTGTACCTCGTGAACAGACTACCTCACTTTGTGTTGAGCGGGGACTGTACCTCGTGAACAGACTACCTCACTTTGTGTTGAGCGGGGACTGTACCTCGTGAACAGACTACCTCACTTTGTGTTGAGTGGGGACTGTACCTCGTGAACATACTACCTCACTTTTGTCATGTGTTGGTGTACGGTATTTTTAGTTCAGACATGGATGAGCTTTTATGGAGCGGGACAGCGATAGCATTTGCGAAACTAGTGCAATTATTAAGTAGTTTCCAGACCGGGCATTAGTCACCCACCCGCCCACCCTTACACGTAAATTGGCAGTGACCCAACCACCCACCCATACACATACATTGACAGTGACCCACCCGCCCACCCATACACGTACATTGGCAGTGACCCACCCACCCACCTATACACGTACATTGACAGTGACCCACCCGCCCACCCATACACGTACATTGGCAGTTGTGTATGGCTGGGTACGTGCTTGGGTAAATAAACTTCACTGTTGTATTACGTCACTGGGAAAGGCTTATTCATAGCGTTTTATAAAAATAAATGCATTTTAATACTTGCAGTAATCTACTTTTTTTAATGCATTACATTGTATTTTAAAAATTAGGTTTTAAAATAAAATGATTATTTGTTACTGTACCATTTTGTTTAAGTTGAGTTTGTTTATTTGCTGTAAATTACTGTTGGACTTACGCTTTCAAAAGTAAAATAGTTGTAGTGCGAATAGAAAATAAATTTAATGCCTTGTTTTTTATTTATCATTCCCTATTATCCGACATTTTTCATATCCGATAACAGTCACAATCCGTTTACGTCGGATAAGTGAGGCTCAGAAAAAAAATTATAAATATGTTGCTGTGCCAAAGAGTAGTAAAATATATTTTATGTACAGTCTATTACACTATATTTTAAATAATACCGTACGTACTTTATATTAGGAGCTACATATTGACGCATTGTAAAACATATATAAATAATATTTTTTATAGGATTTATGTTAGCTAAACTATTGTCCATGCTTTTATACTCGTATTTTAAAATATAGTTTTACCAATGTATCGAATATTCTCATTTTTTTAATAAAATTACGACACAAAAGGTTTAAAAATAATCCAGGCCATATTTGAATTATTAACAAAGCTTAATTATACTTCTGTTAGTACAGCTGTTTTTTCATTACAAGTGTAAAGTTCCCATGGCAATCATGCATGCGGGTACGTGAACCGTGACTCAAAGCGAAAAGCTCTGTTGTTCAGTAAGGACTCTTTTAAATGAATGGGTGTTGGAGTGCTGCTATTCTTGCAACTTTACTATTTTATTCCGGGATATTTATTATTTTTAATTCCTACAGGCAAAATATTTTGCCCATAGTTTTTGGCACACCAATGGGAGACCTAGTGATTGGCTGACTGACGTAGGTGCTGGAGTGGATTAGTTCAAACGAATGAATGATTTGACTATTGTAAGTATGAATGTGACTATGTATTGAGTGAATGTTTTTTTTATATATAACTTAATGAAATTGTTTACAAACTTGACGATTTCTATGCAATATTTGTATATTGTTTCATGAAATAAAACATTTATTTATTTATTTTTAGATTTTTTTAATTATTAATAAAAAAAAGTGCATTATTAAGGTTCACCCTTGGAAATCTATCTTAAACAAAGATGGGTGGGCTCACTTCCACTATACATAAATGGGTGAACGGCTGAGTCCAATACTACCGTATTTATGTGGGTGAGTAGGCGGATCTATTACCACTGTACGTGTATGGATAGGTAAGTGCGACAAATACTACTGAATGTGTTTGCGTGGGTGGTTGATTGCAGTATCATTGTATAGGTGGGTTTGTGAGTCGAATGCCACCATACGTGTATGGGTGAGTGGGTAGATCTAATACTACTGATTATACAGTATATAGGTGTGCAGGTGGGACCACTTTTACTAAAGGTGTATATGTGAGTGGTTGGTTTATTGTTGTTACATGTTGCACCTGGTTGAATCAATATATTTTTAGTGTAATTGAACAAAATAAGTTACTACTTTGGAAACATTTGTTTTCAAAGATGATTAATGAGTTAACCGACTCTGTTATAAATTGGCGACAACCACGACGTTAGCGATCCTAGCGGTTGGAGCAGATTAGCACATATTTATGCACTATTTACATCCACAGTTGCTATTAGTAAATGTCAAAAACCATATGTCTTTAATCTATCATACCACTTTTTAGGTTGTTAATATTCCACTTATTTGCAAGACTTGATGCAAAATAACAAATTTGTTTTGTGTTTTTGCTTCTGTCATTATGAGCACCACAGCACCACGATGGAATTGTCACTAATTTATGATATTATACTGTGATTATAATGTTATAGTTATTAAACTATTTTCTTTATTTGGTACTTTGTGGAATTTCGATGGATTTAAATGAAACATTTTTTGTAATTCCACAGTTTTTAATTTTTGATTAGTACATTTTCGCCAGTTACGGCATCTTAAGATCAGAATTGTAACTAAATAGTACAAAAATATATTTTTGTATATTGTTTTTAATTTTTTATTAATGCATTTTCGCCAGTTACGGCATCTTAAGATCATAATTGTAACCATATTGTTCAAAAATATATTTTTGTACAATTTGGTTATTATAATCTGAAGATACCGTAACTGGCGAAAATTCATTTATCAAAAATTAAAAACTGGAATTACTAAAAATATTCAATTTATTAAATTATATCAATAGTTTTATACTTATTTAGCTATGAAGATTCTACATGATAACTAATATATTCTATTTCGGTAATATTTTTGTATAGGGTAAGACAAATTATTGTAACAATCAATAAAACTACTCTAAATTGAAAACTAGGTTAGTTGAAAGTAGTTAAGCGTTACATAAGTTTGATATGAATTAATCTAGTATTTCTTTTTAAAGCCATAGTGTGTTATAAATAAGGCTTAAAAGTATATTTCAAGCTATTATGACTCTTCGTTAAAATATGATTATACACAAGTATTACGGCCCCTGTCGAGAATCTATAGAATTGTTTTACGTACACGTATTTTAGTCAAAACATTATTGAGAAGTATCAAGTATAAATTTAAGACTTTTAGTGGAGTTTTACTAAATAAATCTAACCAAATAATTAGTACTTGATAAAATGATCATTTTTATAAAATATTTCAATTTACTGTTCTTTTGAGAGAATCTATAAGTTATAAAAAAGTTACGTTATATAAAGATACATTTGTTCAATGATTTTTAAAGATAAATTATTTTTAATCCTGTATCGATAATTTTGAGTTTTTACAGTTGTTTAACTATATTTTAATCGAATGGGTGAAAATAAAATTTAAATAACTGTAAAATCAGCATAAAGGACATTGTTCAATGTTGCTACACTTCTGTAATTTAAACAATAATTAACATATAATTACCCGCATGACAATGTTGTTTGTCATTAGTTAGTCACATTTCTTTTTGTTTAGACTGTTTGAAAATAACTAACTTGCATATAATTAAAATTCATTTATAAACATTTATATATAAAAAAAGAATAATTATCTTTCAACACTACAATTATTATTTTAAAAATGTACTTATTTTATGATATTGAGTAATCTTTTACACTGACTTACCATAAAAATTTATAATATATAAAAAATATAATAGACAAAAAAGTATACATGCCTAGTGTTTTGCCATACAAATAATTTCCATTGATTAGTTTACACTTGATGGACTAATAATTAATTTCGAAAATCTCTAATTACGCACGCAGTTAGGAATCTTTAGCCTATATTTAGATGTTTAGCATAAAAAAAAAAAAAATTCATTTTAGCGCTGGAAAAAATATACCATTATTTTAAACTAAATTTAAAAACCTAAATCAATAGAGCTTTAAAAGAAACCCTTTGAAATCTAGATCTTAAGACTACGTGTTCACAGGGATTGCAGCAGGGAAGGCATCGTGTGGGAGGAAATTTTCTTGGTAAAATGCCAAGGTCAAACATATCTGGAAAATATGTGATTTGTAAAGGTCTATTGAATAGTGCTTACACAAAAATATCCTAAGACATTTTTGTTTGATATAATTTTCAAAATATTGTTCCACTTACGTTGTTCCACGCTTTTTGAATATTCTGGATGTATACATCCACATATTTTATATGATTTCTTTGTAAATAGTGAGCTTTAATACAGAATTCATAAAAAATGTTGACTTTTGACGGAGGTGGATTGAATTATTTCAAAATTATGTTTGAAGATCATTGGCCTTTAACATTTCCTGCCTCAATGATGAAAAAAATGTTTTCAACACGAGGTTCCACAAGACAAGACGTATATTTGTATAGTTAGAACATATCAATATGTTGTCAGTCAGCTTATGACAACAGTGTATTAACGTATGCTTTAAAATCTATAGTAAAAGTCGTTGTTTATTTTTATTCAAAAACCTTAAAATATCTCCAGAAAAACTAAATCTTAGCCAATGTAATCTTCATTAATAAGTGAAGCTGGAGGAGTTTATTCCACACAAGAAAGATTCTGAGCTTGAAATAAATATTATTTAAATTCGCAAGACCTATATGAGTCATCCTGGAATGGTTTAAGTCGTTAGAAATTACAGGCGAAATGTAAGTTTTGAGAAATTACTGTAATGAGTATTGCTGTAAAATGTCAATCTTATAATATATATTTTTTCATTTAATTTAAGTATTTTTACATTAACAAACATCTTAATATGCTTATTAACTAATTATTCTAGTTAAGCGTAATAATAAACGAAAGTAAGAGCTACGAAACAAGAATTGATAAGAAAGCAACCACACTGCCAACAAAATCCGCCAAACTGACTCCCATGAGTCATATATTTATGTCATTTATGGATGGTCAAATTGTATTGATTTTGCCACAAAAAATACGGAGAAATTTACGTGTCATCATTATATTTCTCAAATGTCGACACTTTATTAAGTAGCATGAAACATAATTTGCAATAGTTATTATTATCATTATTTTTGTGCACATTTTATTTCAAAGAGAACGTATTTTTAAATGTACTTTTAACATTAAAATGTAGCATTGGGATTAAATCTTTACCGTCGTCTGCTGACCTTATATTATTTTGGTGAATTCAATAATTTAGGAACCTCTGCACAGTCTCTGCCTTATAGGCCCTAATTTATTTTGTTGGACTTCATTATAAGTAGTATACAGATTTTATTAAAATGTAGTCAGAAATTATAACGTACTTTTTGTTTAATAAAAAGTATATTTATTTATAACAACATAATCTAAGATAGATTAAGTCTTGTTTACATTTTTTTTATTTAGTCTGACCTGGCAAGAATATTTATAATTGAGTTTCCTTTTTCAAGCTGAAATTGTATTTCTCTCTAAGATGTTTTATCTGAGAAAATAAAGTTTATTCTTATTCTTATATTGTGTTTTGTAAGGTTTCATAAGGTTTTACACACAAGTATCGTTTCATTTAGGTTTAATGATATAAACAATATCTGGTCAGATATATTTTACGCTAGTAAATATTTTCAAACAAGACATATTAATATTTAAATAATTTAATTTTCAAATTGGAACAAGGAAACTTGTATGAAATTTATCTATAATAGTTTATTTCTTTTGCGTTCAAATATAATTACCATAGTATGTGGAGTAGATGGGAAAGGTGGGGGTTAAGGTTTCTACTCTATATACCAATCTGGGATATGAGGTATTGCCAGGTTAAAGATGATACTAGCACAGTCACAGAGAGAAAATAAACAAAGGTCACATCCTAATGGCCACAGCAAATGATTAAGTGGCAGTTATAAATAGATTAGAACTATTTTACATATTTGAACATAAATTAAATGAAACGAAAATCGTGGACTATAAAGGCCTCTCTTCAACTTAACCCCATATGAAGTGTTAGTTACTACGTTTGGAATAAAGGGTGCATCGGAAATTGGAGTAATAACTACTCGATACACTTTTAGCACAATGGCTGGTTTATTTATTTTCTATGGCTTAGTCAAGGATGGAAACATTTAAATACATGTTTTAATAAATGGAAATTTATTTTAATTAAATTATAAATTGAAATGTTCTAGAGTTTACAGTTGGGTACACAAGGATTCCAACATTTGAAAAAGTTGACTTCTATAAAGATTCCCGTTTTAAAAGAAGAGTTCTCATTTTCTAATTGAATTGGAATCACTAAAGTCAGTAAATTTTTATTGATAAATGTTCAATTCCTCAAAAAGATTGTCTCCATATAATTCAGTAGCAGTCCGCCATGATAATTAAAATTAATCGTGACTGCTGGTGGCGCCTAAATAGATAGGAATTTGGAATGTGGACTGTAACATCCTATGTTAGATTTCTCAACTGAGCTAGCCGATGAGTACATCACTCTTAGAATATAGTTTCCATACAAGCTTGCATACCCGTGTGATCTAGAGGGTAATGTTTTATTAGAAAATAAAGAACAGGTAAAGGAGCAATGTTAAACAGTTCTCTTTGTCTAGTAGAGATGGTATGGATGGATTCAGTAAAGAGGCAGACTACTCAACTTACTGAAGGTTCAATTACTCTTGAGGGCCGTCACCATTTCATCCATTACCCTGATATATTTTTATCAACCATTAGACCTTCAATAGATATCAGTGATAAGAGCTATATTTAACAGTTATCACAAACTATTAAAGATGACATCAATGGAGTCATTGAAGCCATTACAGTTCAGATTGCTAAAGGTTGAATTGCTCTCCCGAACCGTCTCCATTTCATCATTACCCTTCTGTATTATTGTCAAACATTAGAACTTAAATTCACTTCAGTGAGAAAAGAGTTATTTAACAGTTCTTGCTGTCTAACAAAGATGGCATCAATGGAGTTAGTGAAGAGGCAGTTTGCTCAGATTGCTAAAAGTTCAATTACTCTCAAATACCACCTCCGCTTCACTCACTACCCCCCTCTATTATTGTTAACCAAGATACCTACAATTGCCATCAGTGAATAAAGAGCTATTTAACAGTTCTTGCTGTCTCACAAAGATGGCATCAATGGAGTCAGTGAAGAGGCAGTCTGTTCAATTGCCAAGGTTCAATTACTCTCAAATACCACCTCCGTTTCACTCACTACCCCCCCTCCTCTATTGTTGCTAACCAAGTGCCTCTATACATACAATTGCCATCAGTGAATAAAGAGCTATTTAACAGTTCTTGCTGTCTAACAAAGATGCCATTAATGGAGCCAGTGAAGAGGCAGTCTGTTCAATTGCCAAGATTCAATTACTCTCAAATACCACCTCCGTTTCTCGGATTTTGCATCCGTTTCTGCATTTGTTTCTGTCTAACAAAGATGGCATCAATGGAGTCAGTGAAGAGGAAGTTTGCTCGGATATCTAAAGGTTCAATTACTCTCAAATACCGAATCCGTTTCACTCACTAACTCCCTCTATTGTTGTTAACCAAGAGATCTACATTTGCCGTCCATTTCATCAGTCTCTATTATTATCAAACATTAGAACTTAAATTCACTTCAGTGAGAAAAGAGCTATTTAACAGTTCTTGCTGTCTAACAAAGATGGCATCAATGGAGTCAGTGAAGAGGCACTCTGCTCAGATTGCTAAAGGTTCAATTAATTTCAAATACCCCCTCCGCTTCACTCACTACCCCCCTCTATTGTTGTTAACCAAGATACCTACAATTGCCGTCAGTGAATAAAGAGCTATTTAACAGTTATTGCTGTCTAACAAAGATGGCATCAATGGAGTTAGTGAAGAGGCACTCTGCTCAGATTGCTAAAGGTTCAATTACTCTCAAATACCACCTCCTTTTCACTCACTATCCCCCTCAGTTGCTGTCTAACAAAGATGGCATCAATGGAGTCAGTGAAGAGGCAGTCTGTTCAATTACTCTCAAGAGCCATCTCTATTTCATCCATTAACCGTCCTTTATAGCTTCCGACCATGAGACTTTCAATTGCCATTTGAAAGGAAATGGAACTTTTATATTAGCTGTCTGATATTTATGTGTCAGTCACTTATTTGTTTTATAAATATCATATTTTAGAAACAAGTAATTTAAATTTTGTTAAGTTACTAGTTTTAGGAAATTAAATTTTACGTTATAGAATAATTCTTATTTTCGCTTGAATGGATTTTTGAAAGTTTCGCTAAAAAATCTTCAGTTGCTTTAAGCGTACGAAACATTTATTCTATGTATTATTTTGTAACATGTATGATTTTAGGCAAATAATTATCCAGGCTGGATGAAATAACTTATTATTTACACGAACATCTTTTTGGTAGAATTTAAAAGAAATTACAATTTGTCATGTATTTCTTGAGTTTATAAAAACGTATAACACTTAGATATACGACAAGTGTCTGTGAATGTTAAATACATTCATTAAACGCATGGCTAGTTTCTTTTAGATTATGTATTTCTAGTATATATTTCAACATGGGCGTTATAAAATCGCTGAAACATTTATGTTAAATAAAGTTGTCGTTAACTTAGTTCTATGATGGTAATTTATTTTCTAATTAATGTAAGCCTCCAATATTTGTCGCTTCTTTAGCACCACCTGGGGAGTACGTGCAGCCTTAAGGACTTTTTTCTGCGGACGTAATCGACATTAACTTCCCCTTTTTGTCTTAGTTTAGTTAGTTTCATGTTATATACTTAATATTTAACACGAATACTCTCAATTGAGTATTCTGATTCTATCTTCATTAGTTTTTATGGTTGGTGCCAAAAGCTATACGATATACATCAGGTTAATATAAACTAATAAATAAATGAAAGACAAGATAATTACAGATAGTAGTGCCTTTTGAAAACAATACACGTTTGTGTCAATCTCTATTGTTACTTTTTTCTATGCAATCAGCTTGTATATGTATGAGTTAACTGAATACAACATTGAATAAGTTTGATGTAAAAGGTTCATTGTTAAAAAAAACTTTTATCTTATATACTAACTTAAGATCTCAGGAAATTATAATTTACTATAAGGTATCCTATCAGTTGAAATTTAAAGTATACTTATAATTTTTAATCCTTATAAACGTCTTCCAAAACACAAATGTGAAAAGTATTCTAAAGATGAAGTCTAAATTAATAATTTTGAAATGTCCGTACATATGTATATTTATAAAACGTATTGAAAAAATTTGCTTCCTCCACCCATGAGAAATCAAAATATCCTTGATAAATAATTACTGGTTTCCGAGACGGCCCATATTGCTAGAAGTGGCTGTCATATTGCAGATAGCTTACCAGACTGTGTTAGGCCTAATGCCTACTTCATATAGAAGTATTTCCTTTAGAGTCAAGTTTTTATCGCATTACAAAGTTATCAGAAACTATAAAATATTATCTTAGACTGTACATTTCTAACCCTTATTTTGATAGTATATTGATGAATATCTAGACAATATAACTTATAAAGCAAAAATATTTTTTAGATTGAAAGTAGTTAAACAATATAATGTTAGTAAAACTAATTGAAGAGACCCGAAAAGAAAGCCGCAATTACAGTATTCATAAATGTTTTCTATTTTAATATTAAGTTTAAGATATTGATTACAAGTTTCTATCAGAATAATAAAATAGAGTTTCCTGAGGATAATAATACATGGGCATTATTTTAGACAGTTTGTTTAACGATTACTTTATATTATTTTTCAATGTATTTTTGTATTATTTTGTATTATTATGTAGAACAATATCATTTAACTTATTGATGTATACATTTGAATGTTTGAAAATTAATATACTTTCATTTAATTTCATTTCATAATAATTTTGATTCAAGACACTGAAGTTGTAAACTATCAGATTATGAGTTTCATACTTTACAGTTGTGCTAAGAACAAGTGCTAGTCGTCTCGGAGTAAGTAAGATGTATCGTCTGTCGATATTACATTTGATAAACACATCTGTTTTTCGTTCTCACCAGACTTGGCCGTTAAAAATAAACAAGGTTGAAGTTGTAAACTATCAGAGTATGGGTTTTATACTTTGTAGCTGCACTAAGAACAAGTGCCAGTCGTCTACGGCTACGTAATATGTATTGCCCGTCGGTATAACCATCGAAAAACACATCTGTAGTTTTCGTTCTCACCGAAATTGCCTTGTGAAAATTAACAACACTGCAATCGTAGACTATCGGAGTATGTGTTTTATACTTTGCAGCTGTGAAAAGGGTAAGTAACAGTCAATGTACAAGTCAGACCTAGTGGATATTATGATAATATTCCAGTAAAACCGTCTATTTTTTTTTTTTTTTTTTAGTTTCTCTGGTTTCATGAAATGGTTATAGGAATAGATATCTAACTTGTCCTATAACCATTACATAAAATGTAAATTCATAGTGTAATTATTCATTATTCATCTCTGAGACGCCGATCTAGAGATATGGGCGAATATGAGGAGTGAATGAGTGTAGTCATTGTTACTATCTGAGTTCGACTTAGTTCAGAAAGGACTATTTATTAATAGCCCAATAGCCAGGGCAACTATGGGACCTACGGATTTACGTGGAATCCGAACCACGTAGTGTTGGTCTGATTTTCAGCTAACTCATAAGTCTGACACTCAGTTCTCTTCCCTGCAGAACATCTGAACCTTAACTACCATTCAAGACGGACACTCCAGACTTCTCTAGTAGTGTCTACGTTGAAGACAACCATTGAGTGGACGATAATTAATATAAAATACACAATTAATATACTCGTATTTTATTAATTAGTGTATTTAATAAAAAATACACTAACAAAACTATGTAGTACTATTTTTGTTTGTTAAAAGTTATTTATTTTTAAATAAATGATGATACTTCTTAAAATAAATATAAAATAATTTCAAAACAATAATATGAATATACAGAATCACGTAGCTTGTATAATAATACTTTTCACTTTTAAAGTACTATTTTTTATTTTTTTAATCCTTTTATTACAATAATAATAAAGAGCAATTGTTCTATCTTGGAGACTTTATTCACTCCTAAACACTTATTACAGTATTATATAAATCTAGCCTAACATATAAATTGTTAGTTTATATCTACTTATAACGCCACATAATAAGTATTGAATAATAGCACACGAAACCATTTTCGTTATCAACATTGCTTTTACTAACCGGAAATAAAAGATGATGGCTCGTAACAGACTTCCGGTCCATAATACAGCATGATAACTCTGAAGTGTTCCTACTCCGTGATTCCTATATATAATAAAGCAAGTGTAAATTACCTGTAATTTGTAATTTACACTTTGTATAGTAAATAATTTTGTTTGAAATCTCTTACAAATTTTTTTAAAGAAAAGTATATTTTATAATGTAGAACTGTTTGTCACTTCCTTGTAGGATATGTAAAGAAATATAGGTAAGTGTTTATTAAATGTCCGTCACAATTTATTTACATAGGCTGAAGATTCAATAATTTATGCTATATTTTACTTAACTTTCGGAGTGTTAAACTTTAAATACAAATAGTCAATTATAAAATGCAAAATACGTATGGAAACACGAAAACAATCCCAAACGTCAATATACTGAAAATGTGATGTAAAAGACTATTATATTAGAGAGTGTAATTTTGTAACGAGTATAAAACATGTTGTTATTTAGTAAGCTAGTATATTTCTTACTGTATTACATATGTTTTGAGTCTTTATTGGATTGATTTACATTGTGAAATTATTTGATATTTATAAAATTCTTGAATTTTAACAACTATATGATGTTATTTCACGATGGGGAATAGATAAGGACCTTAAATAGTTGTAGTCTTTAGTAATTATATTTTATAAACACTTTCACAATACTTTTAATATAAGCTATTATTAATTACCATTTAAAAATAGCAAATAACGATCGTGCTGATCTGGAAAGTAGATTTTAAACGTTATATTTGATACTGATTTAAATGCGACAGCATAAATTATGTCGTTCCTTATGATCTAGAGTTAAAATATATAAAATTTATGTGCTATTACTTAACTATTTTATTGAGTTTACTTTTTATTATAGACTTTATTTTGAATCGTTAAATAGAGAATTTTTAAACGATATCCGTAACATTTAGTTAGGATGAAATAAATTCAAATTTAAACTTTATAACAGAGTCTAAATAAAATACTAATATTTTACATAGCTAATAGACATTTTGGCAGCAATAAGATCTGTAACGGCCAAGTCTGGTGAGGATGAGAAAAACAGATGTGTTTTTCGAATGGTAATATTGACAGACAATACATCTTACTTGCTTTGAGACGACAGGAACCTGCACTCGTGAACATGAAAACAATATATAGTACCCAGTTAGAGTCAAGGATAATCTTGTTCAATTATCAATCGTAAATATTCTGTGTTAAATGTTCCACTTTTACATAAAAATATTAACATTTGCCACTTCAGTGACCAAGCCTCATTTAATCAAATTTTATATATTTCAGAAAAAAGGCTTTGTAACTTAAGTTAATTTAAATCTCTGTAGAAATGCGGATTTCATCATATTTTCTCAATCCTGTCTTTTAATTAATAGAATACAATAACAATTTTAATTTTTGGGAAATATTATTATGAAATTTATAAAATGTAAAACTTATGGTTTTTTAGGAAATGAATCCATCATATGAGTAATACGATTGATTATTTAGTAGATTTATTGATTACCTGACTAGTAGATAGTACTGATGACTAACATTACATTATTTTATATATAATTCTGGCACAATAAAATTAGTAATAAAATTGAATAGCTTAATTTTAAAAAATCGTTAAATACAAGTATCCACACCTTATAAAATTAAGAATGTACCGTAATGCAATAATTATAGTTAATCTTCGAGAAATTTAGTTCAATTTTAATAAAAAATAATTTTTGATTGAAAGGAAATTAAAGGTATAGGTTTTAATAACTTATCTGTAAAATGGCAAATAATACGAAAATAAGGTTGATTAAGTTAATAATAAATCAATATCAGATATTCTTTTCTATTATTATTTATTTATTACTAGCATTTTGACTACGCAATGGCTGCCGTCGACGTGAACACTACTAAAAAGTCCCAGCATATGTTCAGTACTCGGGTATTGTGTAGCCAGAGAACTGAGTATCAGGCTTGTAAATTGCCTGAAAATCAGACCAATATTACGTCGTTTTAGATTCCACGTAAAGCTATATGTCCATTAGTTGCCCTGGCTATTGAATATTACTGGAAAACCATTCTGAGCATAATATGAACTCAGTGACCAGACTGCAGGGGGCCATCCTCACTCATCCAAAACTCATATAATCATTCATATTCGCCTTAAAATACGCACGTAGTTGTGTCAGTGACTTATGACCGACGATAAATCTGAGGATATTTACAAGACAAATACGTTTAAACAAATCTTTAATTTTAATAGTCATTAAAGATTGATATCGCAGTTTCTCCGTTTCAGTATTGAAATTACTAATAAAATAAGTTCTACATCTCTTCGATTTGTTTTTCGGCATGCTGACATGACCTATGTAACCTAAGAAGGACGTAATTAATCATCAGATTAACTTTTTCTTCTATTTTAATTTGAATTTGAACATGGAGTTATAATTTTTTATAGAATGCAATAACATGGATACCTGTTTTTTATTATTATTTTTTTAGAACAAATCTGGCTAGCAGATCATTGGTTAACCCGAGTTTTAATAACGACGGATTAATTTGTTTAATTCCAGGTATTAAAACAAATATTTAAATACTTTTGCGGGAATTCTCCAGTAGTTCAAATTTATTTATTTATTGGAAATTAGTTTATTTAATGTGAGTTAATTGCAAAAGAAATTCCAGTGGTGACCTGTGATATGTATTTAATATATTGATCAAATAGTATAAATACCTCTGTGATTTAAGAGTATATATTGCTTTGAAAAAAAAAGTTATTTGTTGTTGAAATAAGGTGATTATTCAACTAATTAATAAATTATAAAGGGTAATGAATTAATTATTTTCTCTTTTTACGTTTTGACAGTCCTTCTTGGATATATTGACGATTTAAAGTATATGTAATATAACTCAATTACTTGTCTACCACATTATAACCTATACAATTAAATTATATGTACCTAATTTTAGTACACTAAAGTACACAACTGAATTTGGTAGATCGCATTTAATAGGAAGGACCAATGTGGAAAGACAGAATGAAATGTGATCTTATCCAATAGAAATCACGAAATAAGAATATGATTTCAGTAATTCGTTTATGTTAAATTTGTTTTCTTGACTAAAAAAATCACAAATTGTATATGTACAAATATAAAAAAACAAATAATTAAATGTAACAAGAAAAAGATTTTTTTCCTAATTATCAATACAACTGAACCTAATCTGTACCACTCGAATACATAAACATAAATTATAAGACACTTACAGGGGATTAAATTAATTGTTTACGTAAATATGCATCAATTGATTAGTAATAAAATTAATACATTTGACGCATTTAAGCCTTTGAGTTTAGTTTTCTTAATGTAAACCATGCATTGCATGTTTCACGTGAGTTTGGAATATCTCCAATATATCTGACGTCACTGTTGTTACGTTGCCACATCGATGACTATATAAATGTGACTATATAAATGTGACTATATAAATTTATTTTACGTCATTCATTTGTGTGCAAGTCCTAAATTATATCTAAGTATGTATTTTAACATATTTGTATATGTATCTAGTTTTATGTGTACGTTTGTATTTTCATAAATTTAATTTAATGTATGTTTGTTATTCGTATATGTTAAACACCATCTCCATTTTTGGCACAATATGAAGTGGCATTGTTGACACTTATTATTGATTTTTATTAGAACTGAACTCTTGTTTTTTATGTTATTTTTTGTTTATTTATGCTAACCACACAATTGGAAAGGTGGTTAGCTCTAGTTCCTAAGAATTCAAAATTTATGTACATGTAGTATTGTGAAAGGTTGATGGAACAAATAGATACTATTATTATTATTAGTATACTACTAAACAACTAAAAAGTAAAGTATGTATGAGTAGTATAACTATACTATACTAAAAGTATAATTGTGATAGTCCTGTGCATGAGTTAACATATACATGATGTTCAGTCAAGCAACATTTCTATACAATATCTCAAAATATTCCATAGTTGTCTAATGCTTAAGTAGTATAAAGGATAACGAAAGACTTATTCAGCATTCATGAATAGTTCAAAATAAAAAAAAAATAGTCAGTGACAACTTCAAAAAGAGTAATACAATACAATACAATACAATAGTATAGTACAGGATACAATATAATTATGAACTAAATAAATACAATCCAAACTAAGTACAATAACTTACAATTGCAATGATTGTAATAAAATTCACCATAAACAGTTCAGAGTTTATAAACAACTTACTTAGTGGTTATTTATTAGAGAATAAAACATTTCTATGGTTTAGTTAAACAATTTAACTAGTTCAGGCTTCAATGTAATAGTCAATTATTCTTTTCACGTAAAGTCAGTTATGCTTTGATGGATTTCTGTAAAGTTGTTACGATTCCAAAACTTTTTCCGAATCAAAAAAGAATAGTTTATTATCTCTTTCAAATTTACAGTTTTGAAAGTAAGTTAGTACTTTAAAACAAAATTAGAAAAACATTTTAAGGAATAATAATAAATCCTTTATTGCATAAACAATATTAAAAAAACAGTGTATTGCAAACGCCAGTATTAAAATAAATTAGCTTAAGGGCCTAATTTAATCAATCTTTCATAAAAAAATAACAGTATTTAACAAATATTGACATTAATTTAAAATATATTTAACAATAAGTGACAAATATTTAACATAATATAAAAAATATATGAGTATATATAAATGATGAGCTATATTTTGATGCTTTAAAAATTACAAAACATGCTATGTCTGATCACTATAAAACAATAGTAAAAAAAAAAAAACATTATTAATATTACGTAATTTAATATTAGAAAAAAACATAACCACAAACTAAACAATATAAGGAAGAGCACATTTAGGATCTCAAAGTTTAGGGTTCAAATTTAGCATCCCCGTATTGTAAACTGTTAATATTTATAAGCCTATAAACTGAGCTCATACAACTTTCAGAAAACTAAACACATAAATAAGTGTTAACCACTGCATTCTTGTTTAGGGCTTTATAAAGCTTGGTTAGTTAGACTTACGTGTCACTAAGTCACGTGTCACATACGTGTCACTAAGCCTAGTTAATGCTAAAGGAAGAGGAAATAAAGTATTTTCTTTTATTCATTTTGATTTTCTTCTTTTCAAATATATATCTTAGTTTGAGTCTCAATAACTTTGCCACTAACCTCAAAACTAAACTGTTATATAGTGGATAAACACTTTCTTATATGGTATAAATTATGACAGTTGAATAGTCTTCTTTGTTATGACAATTCTGATTACATTAAAGCCTTGATTATATACACATACAACAGATATTCGATCTAATATAAATACTTGTGCCTGTAATTTTGTTAGTTAGTGAGGCCCACAACCACAACTGGTTTAAACTAAATTTCCACGGGACTATACTAGCGCTCCAAAACAGACCACAAAAACAGCTGATATTTTGAAACTCAAAATTTAACATTGGATGGGTATTCTATTTGTTTATAAAATCAAAATCACTGAGTAAAGTTTACTACAAAGCTAACTTAATACGCAGTCTTTGAATTAAATAGGATTCAATTAATTTCAAATATGTATTTTTTTCTTAATCAATACTCATGTTTTCGTAAAAGAAAAGAAGTTATTCAAATCCTTTAGATTATTCATTGTCCAAATATTAACAATATGGCTTCACTTATTCAGTGTCTTATTACATGTTAATAGTAAACAGTTTTAAACATTGGTCTCTCCCTATGTACATTGTTCAATAAAACTATGAGTATTTGTAATTAGTTTTCAAATTTTATAAAATTATTTAGTTAGTCATTATGTTTAAAGAAATATTTTCCTATGCCATTAGCTCTCCACGTTTTAGTGAGTTGTAATCCTCACGACATACACGTAAAGTGGTACTGGCTCAGACAACTCTTATATTGGCCAAGGCAGTCTCAAGAATATTTTCTGCCAATAAAATACGATTTTAACACATATTTTGATTTATATTACATTTTTCAATGTTTTCCATGTGAACCATAAAAAATCAACTAATTTAGTGCCTTTCATTTCTACATTATTATGTAAATATTTAACTTAGTACAGAACTAAAATCGAATAAATAAAGCAGACTCTATTAGAAACTTCGTTATACTTGTCAGTTAGCTGAAAATCAGACCAAAACTATGTAGTTTGGATTCCACGTAAAACTGTAGGTCCTATAGTTGTCCTGGCTAATAGGCTATTAACAAATAGTCCTTTCTATACTAAGTCGAACTTAAACAGTAACAATGACTAAACTCGTTCATCTACACCCATCACACTCATTCACCCCTCATATTCACCCATATATCTACGATTGGTGTCTTATAAATGAATGAATGAATGAGCTCTTTCCACGGCTCTTGGGCTATTTATGAATAGCTCTTCACGAGGAATAGCTGACCTTAGTTAGTAACAATGACTACACTCGTTCAGCTATACTCATTCACCATTCATATCCATCCATATATCTACGAACGGCGTTTTAGAAATGAATAATAAAAGTAATGAATGTCTCTTGAACTGTTAAAACAGGTTTTTTGTGTATCGAAGCTATTAAATATAATGATTTAAATATAATAGATGTGTGTGTGTGTGTTTTATAATGAAATAAATAAGCATATATAATATACAATATACCTATTGTAATATAGGTAATGTGTAATGTGAAAGGGTATCTAATGAATTCCTTAAAAGAACAAACCAGATATAAATATCAGTATATTTTTATACTAGATAAAATATTGTTAACATTGTACACAACCACTGTATCAAACGCATCTAAAAAGCCTTGTGCAAGCCAGTCCAGCCAACGACAAAGGCGATCCCTGTGAGACCGCTTTATCTTATGTTTTGCACCATTGTTATTCTCCTTTGTATCAGCTGTCCTTTATGAAGTAACTGTCATGTTGTTTCTTGCATTACGTTCTTTACTGTTCTTATTTTGAATACGTTATATTGTGGTCATGTTTATTGTTTTGTTGTTTCTTCAGAAGAGTATTAAGTAAACATTCATAGTCTCCTTCAATCCGTTGAATAGGAAGATTTTTCACTGTAAGTTCACGTTGTATAAGTAAATTTTTTCCTAGTATTTTCCCAAACTCTCACAAATGTGAAGCTTTTATATGTTTAGCAGTTTTTGTTCTGTGCAGGAAGAGCATTCTCCATCCTAAGACTGGACCAGGGGTTTTTTATGGAAAATGTTGGATCTTCACGATGGAAAATAAACAGAGGTCGTATCAAATAGTGAGTGCACCGGATGTGTGTCGAGTTAGGGTATCGTACTGCAACTTGTCCAGTTTGCCGTGCAGATGGCAGGGCCAGTACCTTATCAGTCCCTCCCTTTATTCTCCTAAAACATACGTAGTAATTAGTTTTACACATGTATAAATATGTATATTAGTTAAAATATATCTATAACTGCCACTTACATAGAAAAGATACTTCTGTATCTTTCTTCTCTGTGGTATCTTTATGCAATAACCTACAGGCTTAAACCCTCTTTCATTCAACACGTCAATGGTTACTCAACATTACAATGAAAAATGTTGATTTTACCCCAAAAATATTGCTAATAAAACAGTAGAATGAAAGTTTGATACCTCATAAAGAAGACATAGAAGCTAGGAAGGTTTCTCTAGTCCTGATTATAAAAATAAGAATGAATATTACAGACACATAGATTGACATTTACCCACCCACCCACCCACCCAGCAGACACATAGATTGACATTTACCCACCCAGCAGACACATAGATTGACATTTACCCACCCATCCTCCCAGCAGACACATAGATTGACATTTACCCATCCACCCACCCAGCAGACACATAGATTGACATTTACCCACCCATCCTCCCAGCAGACACATAGATTGACATTTACCCACCCACCCACTCAGCAGACACATAGATTGACATTTACCCATCCACACAGCAGATACATAGATTGACATTTGTTGTAGAAAAGAACCTTTTACGTAAATTCTCGATCAAGTTAAACATTCAAAACTGGCTTGTTATAATATAACATTACTTAATTTATTGGATGCAAAAGTGTTCTATAATATTTTTTTATTTCCTTAATCTCATTCAAACACACATACGTTGTAGCAGTAGCACTGATCTATGCCTCATTACCTGCAAAGATTTAATATGTTTCTTCAGCACCACCACAAACTAAGTCTGGTTCCCCGTTATTTTCAGAAAATCGGGTAGAGAATTCCAGGCCCGACAGGCAGTAACAGTAAATTATTTAGTGAACTTTGTATTTATGTTGCAAGGTATGCGAGAAGAGAAGGTGGTAGAATATTTCTCCCATGAACTTCTTTACGATAACAATTCGAGATTTACAAATGTTATTGTCGGTAAGTACTAATCGTGGAATGAAATGATTCAGCAATAATGTCTTAGTTCGTTTTGTTTTAAGATTGAGAGTATCTAGGATTGAGGTGCAATGTGGTCATCTCTTTGAAGTTTTGTGTCATTTGTAATTTTATATTCTAAATTTAAGTCATAACGTTGATTATTTACAATGAGTAGTTAAAATAGTCATGAATAATTGAAATGAGAAAACGCAAGGGTTTTGAATAACAAGAATTTAATGTGAAACGGAACAAACCTTGTCATTAACTTAATTGTATGCATTGCACTAAGATTATATTACAGGCATTAACACCTGCTTTGGTACATACAAGTAATTAATTGTTTACATTTTGCCCAATGCTTTTATTTATTCTTAAGACACCGATCGTCAAAATTTGGTCGAATATGGATTTAGGATGAATGTGATGAATTTGATGAGCGAATGCAGTCATTGCTATAAACTAAGGTCGACTATTCTACTTTGGTATGACATTGAAGTGTTGTTTACTATGGTTTTTTGAGTACTGTTAAGTTCGATGGTTGGTAGTATACGTGAGATGACAATTAAAGTTATTCATTTCCTGAGAAGCTTTGGGAAATCAGAGAAAATTCGTTAAAGTAAATTAAAAAAATGTTAAATGTGTAAAAAACTAAATGGATTAATTAAAGCGAGCCAAACGTATTAGAAGATGAGTATTCCTAATCTTTCTCAGGAAGATCTTACGTTCATCAAGGTAATTCCAAAATTATTCTACCTTGATATAAACTTAAGATAGGTGGATCATATTCTACCGTATATTTTAATTTTTTTATACATCTTTCATGAATTCTTTGATATTACCAGGAATTGTTGGTTTTGGATTATCTTGTAATTTTTTAACTTAATGCGCAATTAATTTCAATCGAATAAATGTTGTTCTATCAGATACCGTACTTAAAAGCTCCAATACATGTCATTAAAATGTTATCAATTTTATATATATATATATATATATATATTTTTTTACTGATTAAATCTTCCAAATATCAGGTTTAGCATAAAATAAGTATTCTTTAATTTTCTCTAATATAAAAAGAAAACGTAATATTTTAGTCGATATTTATATTGTAAAAAGGATAGTATAATTGAGTATATAATGAAATCAATTAATGTTTCAAAATAACTAATTATGTTATCATACAAAAACACTTCATAAATGACAAAATATCTTTAGGCTTTCCTAAAATGTTTCAAACTTAAAATACGAGGGTCTAAATTTCATTAGTATCTTGATAGGTGGGAGATAGTTTTTCATTCTGGGAATCGTCCCCAATAATGTGCATTATCGTATCAGGTGGGCTAATAATGTTCATTTCTGCCATCCCAATAATAAAGCATGTACAAGCTCGCATTAGGTTGGTCAGTATTTTTTATTTTTGGTAGTAATCCACAATAATGAAGCATGTACAAGCTCGCATTAGTTGGGTCAGTGATTTTTATTTCTGGTAATAATCCATAATAATGAAGCATGTTCAAGCTCGCATTAGGTGGGTCAGTGATTTTCATTCCTGGTAATAATCCACAATATTGAAGCATGTACAAGTTCCAATTAGGTGAGTAAGTGATTTACATTTCTTGTAATAGTTCACAGTAATGAAGCATGTAGAAGCTTGCATTAGGTGGGTCAGTTATTTTTATTTCTGGTATTAATCCACAATAATGAAGCACGTACAAACTCACATTAGGTGGGTCATTGATTTTCATTTCTGGTAATAGTCCACAATAATGAAGCATGTACAAGTTCGCATTAGGTGGGTCAGTGATTTTCATTTCTGGTAATAGTCCACAATAATGAAGCATGTACAAGCTTGCATTAGGTGGCTCAGTGATATTCATTTCTGTTAATAGCCCACAGTAATGAAGCATGTACAAGCTCGCATTAGGTGGGTCAGTGATTTTCATTTTTGGTAATAATCCACAATAAAGAAGCATGTACAAGCTCGCTTTAGGTGGGTCAGTGATCTTCATTTCTGGTAATAGTCCACAATAAAAAAGCATTTAGAAGCTCGAATTAAGAATGTTAATTATAACATTTATTGAATTGTTTCCCAATAATGAAGCATGTACATAATCACATTGGGTTTGTCAATTATTTTCATATCTGGGAATAGTTCCTAATAATTGAACATGTATATGTCAGGCATTAAGTGGGTCAATGATTTACATTTCTGGCAATAATTTCCAAAAATGAAGCACGTACATGCCAAACAACATTATATCATTTTGATTTGGAGATATACGTTTATAGAACACCACAATACAATTTATACCTTGCAGTTATGGTCTCTTTGTAATTCGTCCTTGCCATCAGTGAACGACGACACTTCCTTACATTATATGTAGTTTTTTAAAACTATTGATAAATAAAAATTAATAAATAGCTCAGTAAAATAGCATCATTTATTTAAAAATATTGCTTAGAAAATAGTAGAAAAGTAGTTATAAATATATATTGAAACGTTATATAATAATTGCTACTATTATTTGCATGACTAGTTCAGTTTTGTTCAGATAAAAAATTTCGTTATGTTGATCAACAACAATTATGTTAAGTGTTTGAAGCATGTTAAAAAATTATAACAAAAATAAGTGTACATATATTTTACTATGAGTTATATATAATACCAAATGCGTATACATGGGCCCTTTGGGTAAGAAAGGAACTAAGTACTTTTTTCATTAATGTTTATGGACTAAATTTAAAATCCTGCAGAAACCGATTCATAACCTGCTAATATGATTTGTTGAGTCAGTCAATAAAAGATAATTTTATTGTTTAACTTAAAGGTGATTTCTTTTCTATCACCATTGGTTTTCTTTGGTATCTCTTTTCATTTATTAATTTACCTTTGAATATTTTAGTTTTATTATTTAAATAGTTTAGTTTTAATATACACAGTGTCAATTTTTAGTTGAAATAGGAATTTTTAAAATATGTTTCAAAGTTGTTTAACAGTATTCTTTTTTTACTTTGGCCAAAAGCCATGCACATTTAATTTAATGCATGGATGATGGAGTAAAATAACTAAATTCTCACCTTTGTTACTATTTAAAAGAAATCAAAGTACAGTAATAAGTTTTATCAGTAGAACATTTATAAATCAGTTTACCCTAGGTATATTAGTATTTTATTTAAGGATTATTTTCAAATATATTCTTTAAATAGTTAACTTAAGTAGTATATAACGTTCGTAGTTAATTTTTTTAGAATAATAAGTCCTTAATTGAAGCAATAAAGACTTAATGTTGTCAAAAACTTCAAAGAGGTGCGAATTGACGTCAACGCATGCTAAATTAGAAGCCAACTTCCAGACTTTCACAAGTTTGATGCCAACTTATGAACTCGTTCCATAAAGGTTGTGTCGCCGTGTTGCTTACTTGTTTTCTTGAATCAATTTGTTAGTTTGACTATAGTTTGTACAATAATATTTATTTTTACAGATCCATTAGAACATCAGGAAAGAAATCTTTACGTATCAGTGCATTTTAAGAAAAGTTAAAGTTTACTTATAGATACGGCTTACTAAACATGTATATACAACAAATATTGAATATATAATTTATAAATGTGAAAAATCACAATAATATTCAGGCATTTTGCGTCTTTCTGTTGAACTTTTTTTATTATAACTCAAAATTAAGAATTATTTTACTATATACTATTACCTAACGCCAGCCAAGCTTTGATGTAGCTTAGTCTCGTGTTAACTACGAATCGTTATTTTTTACTTCGGTAGTTAGAGAAATAAAAACCTTTCATTTAATTTAATCTGATATAAGGTTACTTACCTTTATTTTTCTAGACACACGATAATTTGGTCAACTTACAGGATATAAATTAGGTATAATATGCAGATAAATCGGTGGGTTTCAGAAGTACTTCTCTACGAAGAACATGTTAAGTTTGATCATCCTCACAAGCATTGTATGATATGATCCAGGCAGCACATGAAGTATAAAAGTCAACATAAGAGATTGAATCTCTAATGGCAGGGATGAAGATTTCCATTAACCTAAAATGGTAGAAGAGGAGTTGCTTTCTAATTTGCCCTCCGCTGAAGTCCATTTGTTCCCCTGACAAATGACGCAACGTTTCCCACTCGTTTGAAGAGAGAATCCAGACAGTGTTTAATGTAACTAAATTGATACTTGTTTCCCATCACAAGATGTTTAAGTTAAAAATAAAATGGGACACATGAGGACCTATTAGCTATTTGAGGTTTCTATTATTATTGTATTTTTTTATTTTAAATTTATTATTCATTATTTTCATTCATCATGAAGCTGCCAATCTTATAGATATGGACAAGTATGAGGGATAATTGGGTGTAAAGTGTACTGGAACAAGTTTTAACATTGTTAATAACTAAGTGAAAGTGGTTCTATTAAAGGTAATACATAATTTGGAATTCGAACCACCTAGGATTGGACTGATATTCAAATAATTGACATTCAAAATACTGAGTTCTTTTCCTTATACAAAATTTGGACCCCGACTTTCACCCGATTGATTTCTCCAGTAGTGTCTAACGTCGATGGCAACCCTGAGCGGACGCCGTATCAGTATTAAGAGGTCCAAGTACAGAACCTATCGCCTATACTCACAAGGTAAATTGCATACACATTTTATGACAGATCACTAAAAATGTTGTACACACACACACACACACACACACACACACACACACACACACACACACACACACACACACACACACACACACACACACACACACACACACACACACACACACACACACACACACACACACACACACACACACACACACACACACACACACACACACACACACACACACACACACACACACACACACACACACACACACACACACACACACACACACACACACACACACACACACACACACACACACACACACACACACACACACACACACACACACACACACACACACACACACACACACACACACACACACACACACACACACACACACACACACACACACACACACACACACACACACACACACACACACACACACACACACACACACACACACACACACACACACACACACACACACACACACACACACACACACACACACACACACACACACACACACACACACACACACACACACACACACACACACACACACACACACACACACACACACACACACACACACACACACACACACACACACACACACACACACACACACACACACACACACACACACACACACACACACACACACACACACACACACACACACACACACACACACACACACACACACACACACACACACACACACACACACACACACACACACACACACACACACACACACACACACACACACACACACACACACACACACACACACACACACACACACACACACACACACACACACACACACACACACACACACACACACACACACACACACACACACACACACACACACACACACACACACACACACACACACACACACACACACACACACACACACACACACACACACACACACATATATATATATAGGGTGTTTAAAAACTATTGCTAAGTACTTTGGGATATTATTACATCGTTCATAACAAGGCAAAACTAAACGTAGGCAATGGTCTATCCCCTTTAGTGTAATGTTTGTATGTTTGTGTTTTTCATTTTAAAAATTAACATTTCAATATATTTAACAAATTTTTACTAAACTTAACTAATATCTTTATTTGTAATTTGATACAATAATGAAAATAATGTTATCAAGGTTGCTTAGTTAATTACAAATTGATGGTGATTTTAAATATTTAAATTAAAAAACTCAAAACGTATTAGTCTTACGTAAATGTTTCAACAATGAATTCAAACAATGAAATTTGTTATACTGTTTAAATCCAAATTTATTGGTGTATTGGGTTTTTATACCACATAAAAAATAACCGAATTATTTCAAAATTAGTTTGACCTTACATTCATTGTATTTCTTCAGAATGAGGTAATATATCAACAATGAACCAAATAACAACTTACAAATTATTTTAAGTGTGTTAAATTTGTACACTAAAGTTGTCTTGTATTAAATAATAATTTTAGAAATATGCTGTACATTTTAAATAATGATGTATCGTTAAAACAATGGAAACGTCTAAACCGTAAGAGCGGCTTCTATATTAAAAATGCTTCAATCAAAAATGATAAATAATTTTATTTTATTATAAAAATGAAACGGATGTATACAAATTTAAAATGTCCTTTCATTTGTGTGATTGTTGAGTTAGTATCACTGTATTTGTTAGTTGTTACTTGGTCCTTCTTAGAGCTGTTAGAGCTTTCTGGAGAAACTCAAGAAGGAAATAATTACAATAATTCATCTATTTGATATTCGATATAAAAAACTAACATATAATTAAATTTATTTTTAAATAGTCTTAAGAAAGTCACTTTCGTAACTTTATATAATTAACAATGTGTATTGTTTCTAATGTAAATGGCCGTCATTTTGAAATAAATCAGACAAACATGATCAAACGTTTTTAATTATTAAATCTAGTTGTATTAGATTTGACTTATGTTTGGTTAAACTTGGTTCAGAATTATTTAAAATCATGATTTGTTTGATAAAAACGTAAAGAAAGTCAGTAAATGAAAATATTAGGCAATTTCTCACGAAGTTTGTAGCGAGACCTTTGAAACATGCTTCATATACATCGATACACATACAAATTTGATTTATATTCTAATAGTGATTGAACGTATTAATTATTAAATAAGATGTGTTTAAAATAACAGACTGTGCAGGAAACAAAGTTACATTTACAATGTGAATAATGGCATGTACCGGAAGTGTGCCTTTAAAACAATATGGCGTACTCAGTGTGTTAACGCCAACACGATGGACGTATCCGGTTTGTTATGGTCTTGATATGACGACTACAGTACTTAGGTCCCGGTAACATTACTGTTATTACAGCACTAATAATCATGTACGTTGTATCATATATGTAAGAGAACAGCTGCACATGTTGACTAGAATAGTATTCAGCTTTCCTTGCTTAATATTTACCGTTTCGAAATTATCTTATTGTAAATCTGGGCAATTGTTTTAATTATAGAGTGAACTTCATGGACTTAAAGTGTTCATCTAAAATTTCCTAACAGACATCTTATGGCATTGAGCTCATATGCAGTATAAATAAAAACTCTTTATTTTGATCATTGAATACCTTGAAAATACTGTTTATATATAAAGATAGTTTAGAGACGTGAATCGCTAACAAAACTGAGTGTGAAATGTAAATTATTATATGCCAGTAGGACGACTAGGCATGACCTTTGTCTGGTTACTAACTGAGTTCGACTTATGCTTAGAAAGAGTAATTTATTACTACCCCAACAGCCAGAGCAGCTAAGGGACCTACAGATTTACGTGGAATCTGAATCACGTAGTATTGGTCAGTTTTTCTGATGATTGAGAAGCCAGATAGTCGGTTTTCCCCCTCCCCTTACCCCAGACTTATCTCGTAGTGTCAACGTCGATGACAACCATTGAACGGCCTGTGTCGCTATTAAAAGAACCGACAATAGAACCTATAGACTACACTCTCCTCGATACTTTGTCCTCAAGTGGCAGGGTTTCAGCACTGTTACAGTAGTACTAGCCTACATAATGTATTAAACTGTTAAACTGTTAATACTAGCCTACATAATGACTAATGCATGTTAGTATATCACAAAGCTTCTTCTATTCAAACTGTTTTCAGCAAACAGTTTGATAAAGGCATTTGCATTAACATTTATTCTTTAGTAGTTATTTCTATGTAGTAATAGGCTATTTATCATACAGATTTTTCCACGAACTAATCACATACTTGTCTTATGATATACCCAAAAGCTAAATAATGAGTTTAAGAAGCGTTACTTTCTCACTATTCAGCAAAATCATTTCCACATCGTAAAAACTTATTTTTCTATTCATAACCCCCTGTTCCACGGGACCAAGCATTAAGGTTCTTTCTATTGATGAATTGTTATATCAACGTCTTCTGTACGTATTAGCCCAATACACAAAAGACACTTTGTAGTTTTTTAATTAGCATAATTCGAGTTAGTACATATACAGTACAAGTAAACGTCACACAACAGACATTTATTACCATATAAGCACAAAATGCACAAATATATTACAATACAAGTACAAAATGCACGAATATTATGGTGATCGATTTCAGTGAACCACGCTCACCTTCCTCAGACCAGAGGGATTCTTTTTAAATCGATCACCGTAATACAAGTACAAAAATATTCATGCATTTTGTACTTGTATTGTAATATATTCATGCATTTTGTACTTGTATTGTAATATATTTGTGCATTTTGTGCTTATATTGTAATACATTTATGTTGTGTGATGTTTACTTGTACTGTACATTTTGTTTAACACAATTCGAAATGTTTTAATTTTCTCAGTTAATGTTTTAATTTTTGTTTTGCCATTTATTTTCCATGAAGTTCTTTTTAATTTAATGTCCCCTATTTTTCACACTAAATCTACCACAAATCACTTTATCTATTACCAAATCTCATATTATCGGCACTAGTGGCACAGTGCTGTAATCCTGCCACTTGAAGACAAAGTGTTCTGGAGGTTGTAGGCGATAGGCTCTATGCTCGTTCCTCTTAAGACCTAAACTACTAGAGGATGCTTTGGTGTTCTTGTTGGATGGTAGTCAAGGTCATATGTTTTTTAGGGAAGATAACTGAGTGTCAGGCTTGTCAGTTAGCAGAAAATCAAACCAACACTACTTGGTATGGGTTTCGTCTCGGTCTTGGTATGGCATAAAGCTGTAGGTCCCTTAGTTGTCCTGGCTATTGAGCTATTAAAAATACCTCTTTCTGAGGAACAGTTGATTTTAGTATGTGGTAATAACTACACTCGTTCATCTACACTCATCACACTCATTCGCTCCTCATATTCGCCCATATCTTGACGATCAGTGTGTTATTTATGAATAATAATAATAATACCCTCTGTGAATATCAGGTATTTTCAGGCATTAGGATGAAAATTATTTTTGTTGTTCAACTTTTTTTACTGTGGACGCAGTTTTTCTTTTCTTTTCTCATCCAACTCTGTAATATATCCTATTCCTCATTTGTAGGTTACACTTGTCTTTTTATATATTTATTAATTTTTTAGTGTTGTTAATTTTGTTCATATAAAATTATTTTTGTTACATTTTTCAACTTTACGATTTTTTTAATTCATGCAAAAATAAAGTTTGAGGAAAACAATATTTTTCAGTTTTTTATCATTCCTGAAGGGAATGATCATTCAGGAGGGGAATGATAAATATTCATTCAAAACAGTATTTATCATTCCCCTCCTGTTGGTGTATTGTCTCCCACTCTCGGTAGGGCTCGGTTTTGTGTCACGATATGTTTCAAATGGAAGCAGATCGTGATTTTGAAGGATTTGTTAATTAACGTTGTATCAACACAAAAAAGTACATAATTTTGGTATTGTTTTTCTTAATAACTATATATATAATACAAAACCCCACACTGTACAATCAGTACCATCATACATGTGTTGGTGGGCGGGTGAGTCAATAGAGTATGAGTGTGAAGGGTGGGTGGATCAGTACTACCATGTACTAGCAGCTATCGTGTTTGAGAATTGAAATCATTTTCAAAAATGGTTATTTAATGAATTTAACAGACTGGTTATTAATGGTTACTAATAATTTAAAAATGGTTATTGTTTACAGACTTTAACTTTCTATTTACAAGTGGAGTTAATAGAATTGTCTATACCATTAAACAGCAAGGCTGGGCTGGTGTGGGTCAGTACCATTGTACGTGCACGGGTGGATGGGTCAGTACTTTTGTACGTATAAATTATAGTTGCAGCATTATTGTGCTCGTTCGTGTAGAAGCAGGACCGTTTCCTGTTTTGTCGTGTTCTTTTTTCCTCGTACTAAAAATAATTATCTTAGTCTCGATAAGAAAGTAACATTTAGAGGTAATAGTATCATATTTTTTATTTACATTTTGTTTGTATCTTTATATGTATTTATCGTTGAGCTAGTACTATCAAAGTCAAATTGTTCGAGCTGATTCTGTTCCACAACACACACCTGTGTTACAAAGGTCACAACGAGACTGAGTCTGAATTACAGACAACTTCCGTCACAATGCTTCCGGTGTTTAAATATTAATTACGCTGTGCTCCGCTTACGTGCTCCACTGCAACTTTAACCCGCATTTTGAAATGGCGATTTCTGTATCACATGTAGTTAGCTAATTTATTTATTTATTTATTTTTACAAACCTCACGTTAAAATAATTGGAATTTCTTTAGTAAGGAAAGAACATTACTAACTATGAATAATATTTTTTTTTATTTTAAACGTTAATGACGTATGGTTTCACGATAACCTACTAGGTAAATGTTGAATACAGGAGTCACTCCTGATTTCTAGGAATTTTCAACTAGCCAATATTAACCCCACAAACACGAACCAATTGAAGTTTTTGTTACGAAAATAACGATTTTTAACAGTATCGTAGGAAAAAATTAAATGATTATTTGTTCACTAAACGAATAACATTAATATTTCGTATGTTTCCTTCCTAAATACGAATATTACGTCTTTGTCCTCCTACGACAGATAATAACTCAGATAGGTATTTAACAAAACACATTTTGTTATTTTAGATAAAGTTAGGTTAGGTTAGGTTGGCTGTTTAGTTTAAAGTTAGATTAGGTCAGCAAAATATATACAGAGTGATATTTTTAAGTGTGCGACTATTGGGATCTATTAAACATGCACAACAAACTTTAAATGGGGAACTTCACCTACTTTTTTATCATTAGTAAAAATATGCATTTAGCGGTTTTCAAAAAAGCTGGCATTTTCCAAAATGGTGGACAACTTACATTTTTCGTTTAGAATTCTATGTATTTAATGAATGTTTCTGATAGATAGTGTAATTTTAAGACGTCTTTATTCTTTCCATTTTTCCCGTAATATTGGCCGTTTCTAATCCATGGAAACTCAAATAGTTAAAAACGGCAACTTTTGGTCATTGCAAAATTTAAATAACAACCATGTTTTATTCTGTAAAACATATTACAATGCGATTACATACCTGTCACAATGATGTACCAATGTTGTAATAAGTGCTATTTTATCATACAAATTATATTTCATTGTGAAACTACGTTGAAAAATGAAATAACAAATGTTATAAATATTAGTAGTAAAAACTGGGTTATTAAACATTTTCTTGGCCTTCCACCGAAACATTTCTATGTATTCTTATATAGTGTTAATATTGACCAGATAAAAAAAAAAAAAAAACACGCACAATTTTGTGTGATCCTAATATTGTATATTTTTCAACTATTATTTATTAGTAAATATTGATGTGAGGTCACAGCCTTACTTAAAATCCATAGATTTTTTCCAGCATCTCATTATTGGTACGTTTTCATTAACTTTAAATTTATTTATATAAAAATAAAAATAAATTACCTCTGTCAACAGTTCAAATATATTATAATGAGTATGACGATCGTTTCAACATTAAAATGTCATCTTCAGATATACAGTAAATAAAGGTTATAAACAAAAATTTTATAAATATAGAAAGATGTGTTTGTCTTGATAATTAAGTTATTCCAGGTGTAGTGGTGTTATCAGCTGGCCTTTGTTTTCTTGGTGTTGTTTTTTGACTTAAAATACTATTAAAAATAAAATGGGATTTAAACTGTAATTTATCATTTAAAATATTTTCATTGTGGTTTTTTTGAGTATGTGCTTTATATATTTCGTATTCTTCAAGAGTATCTAGTTTATTTCCTTTTTTGCATGTATGTAGAATTTGTAGGCCTGTATTTAGATCACTAATATCATGGTTTTTGTCAACCAGATGCTGGGCGAATGTTGATTTTTGTTTGTCTGTTTTTGGATTAGGATGGTGTTCTTTATATCTTGCTTTGAATGAACGCCCTGTTTTTCCAATATAAATGCTTGGACAACTAGCACATTTAATTTTATATACACCTGATTTGTCACCTTTTTCAATATTCTTTTTGGTGTTATTTAATTGATTGAGGGTCTTATTATTTGTTTTGAAAGCTAGTTCAATTCCATGTTTTTTCAATTCTTTTGATAAAGTATGTTGTATAGTGTGTGAGTATTCTATACATACATATTTTTTCTTATGTGGCTCTGTATTAATTTGTTTTTGTCTATTTCTTTGTTTTTTTATGAGCCTGTCAACCATATTGGATTCATATCCGTTTGACTGAGCGATGTGTTTAATTATGTTTAGTTCTTTCTCATAATTATTGTGTGATAGTGGGACATTTAACATTCTGTATATCATACTGTTGTATGCTGCATACTTTTGTGATTGAGGATGATAAGATGTAGAGTGGATGGTTTGGTTTGAGGTAGTTGGTTTTCTGTAAATACTGTAATCAAATTTGCTATTTATTTTGTTTATGGTCAAATCTAAAAAGTTTATTTTATTTGATTTTTCAATTTCCATGGTGAATTTAAGATTTGGAGTTATATTGTTGAGATATTTGTGTAATAATTCAAGCTGTTTAACATTTCCGTTGAACAGGAGTATTGTATCATCAACATAGCGATGGTATTGTACTATTTTACTTTTTTGTTTATTATGATCTGAGAATATAAATTCGTTTTCTATATAGTTTAAGTAAATATTGGAAAGTATGCATGATAAAGGTGAGCCCATTGCAAGACCATCAGATTGTGTATAATATTTATCATTAAATTTAAAATAATTCTGTTTTAGCACTTCTTTTAATAAAATTAAAAATTCATCAATTGCCTCTGTTAGCATTATTGAATTAGTATTTAGGTGATGTTTTATAATTTCCAGTGTTTTATCAACAGGTACATTTGTATATAGATTAACAATATCGAATGATACCATCAAATCATGCATATTTATCTTCAAATGTTTAGTTTTGTCAATAAAGTCGTATGTGTTTTTTAAATTGTAATTGTTTGTAAGGATTATATGTTCTTTGAGGAGTTTTTCAAGCTTTTTTGCTAACTTATAAGTAGGTGCACTTGTGTAATCCACTAATGGTCTTATTGGGACACCTTCTTTGTGTACCTTAGGTAATCCTCGTAGTACTGGAGCAATGGGGTTTGTTATTTTAAGGTATTTTATTTCTTCCTCACTAAAAAGAACAGTGCTATTATTTATTAGTTTCTTAATTTTTCTATGGTATACATTAGTCGGGTCTTTTTTAATTTCAGTTATGTTATTATTTAAGATAAAATTATTGACTTTGTTTATGTAATCATCTTTATACATAATCACTGTAGTATTACCTTTATCTGCTTTACATAGGACGGCTTCATTGGATGTCAACTTGTCTTTTATACTACGTAAGGCTAGTGCATCTTTTATATGCATGTTTGATATATTTGATAATTTTTCTTCTTGGGTGTTCTTTTTATTTAGTTTATTAGAAATTAAAACTCGAGTATAATTACGACTATCTTCATCTGGAATGGCTTTAATAGCACATTCTGTATTTATAAAATCATTAAACTTAGATGTTTGACCAAACCTAGGAAGGTTGTATTTTAGACATTTCTCTAAAACTGAGGTTTCATTATCATTAAATACAATATTGGTGTTATTAATCACTCTTGGGTAAAATTCAAAATCGAATAGAATAGTCGTTTCTCTAGATTTTTGTTGGTTAATTAATCTAGTCAGCTTTTTTCTGTGCGTTGTTTTCTTATTCTTAATAATTCTATAAACTGATTGTTCAACCTGATCTATAATATTTGTCAGTTCTATTTGATGAACATTATATGCTAATTCTAAATATTTCTTTAGCAATAAGGTGTTTAACATAGCTTTTTTATGGTAAAGAAATTTAATTTCATTTTTTATCCATAATTTCTCTGCACTTTCTAAGGCTTTTCTAGCAGAATAGGATTTGTTTCTTATCTTTATTTGGACATAGTTAGGTTTTATTTCGTGTTTTAGGCAGTCTTTGTTGAATTTTATATTTTGTATTGTGTTGTATAATTTAAGTTTTATGTTCTTATATTGTATGGCTAATGAGGCCTGACTGGCAGACATATTCAAAAACTGTTTGTTTAGCCCCTGAACTGTTTTAAGATTATATAAAAATAAAAATAAATTACCTCTGTCAACAGTTCAAATATATTATAATGAGTATGACGATCGTTTCAACATTAAAATGTCATCTTCAGATATACAGTAAATAAAGGTTATAAACAAAAATTTTATAAATATAGAAAGATGTGTTTGTCTTGATAATTAAGTTATTCCAGGTGTAGTGGTGTTATCAGCTGGCCTTTGTTTTCTTGGTGTTGTTTTTTGACTTAAAATACTATTAAAAATAAAATGGGATTTAAACTGTAATTTATCATTTAAAATATTTTCATTGTGGTTTTTTTGAGTATGTGCTTTATATATTTCGTATTCTTCAAGAGTATCTAGTTTATTTCCTTTTTTGCATGTATGTAGAATTTGTAGGCCTGTATTTAGATCACTAATATCATGGTTTTTGTCAACCAGATGCTGGGCGAATGTTGATTTTTGTTTGTCTGTTTTTGGATTAGGATGGTGTTCTTTATATCTTGCTTTGAATGAACGCCCTGTTTTTCCAATATAAATGCTTGGACAACTAGCACATTTAATTTTATATACACCTGATTTGTCACCTTTTTCAATATTCTTTTTGGTGTTATTTAATTGATTGAGGGTCTTATTATTTGTTTTGAAAGCTAGTTCAATTCCATGTTTTTTCAATTCTTTTGATAAAGTATGTTGTATAGTGTGTGAGTATTCTATACATACATATTTTTTCTTATGTGGCTCTGTATTAATTTGTTTTTGTCTATTTCTTTGTTTTTTTATGAGCCTGTCAACCATATTGGATTCATATCCGTTTGACTGAGCGATGTGTTTAATTATGTTTAGTTCTTTCTCATAATTATTGTGTGATAGTGGGACATTTAACATTCTGTATATCATACTGTTGTATGCTGCATACTTTTGTGATTGAGGATGATAAGATGTAGAGTGGATGGTTTGGTTTGAGGTAGTTGGTTTTCTGTAAATACTGTAATCAAATTTGCTATTTATTTTGTTTATGGTCAAATCTAAAAAGTTTATTTTATTTGATTTTTCAATTTCCATGGTGAATTTAAGATTTGGAGTTATATTGTTGAGATATTTGTGTAATAATTCAAGCTGTTTAACATTTCCGTTGAACAGGAGTATTGTATCATCAACATAGCGATGGTATTGTACTATTTTACTTTTTTGTTTATTATGATCTGAGAATATAAATTCGTTTTCTATATAGTTTAAGTAAATATTGGAAAGTATGCATGATAAAGGTGAGCCCATTGCAAGACCATCAGATTGTGTATAATATTTATCATTAAATTTGAAATAATTCTGTTTTAGCACTTCTTTTAATAAAATTAAAAATTCATCAATTGCCTCTGTTAGCATTATTGAATTAGTATTTAGGTGATGTTTTATAATTTCCAGTGTTTTATCAACAGGTACATTTGTATATAGATTAACAATATCGAATGATACCATCAAATCATGCATATTTATCTTCAAATGTTTAGTTTTGTCAATAAAGTCGTATGTGTTTTTTAAATTGTAATTGTTTGTAAGGATTATATGTTCTTTGAGGAGTTTTTCAAGCTTTTTTGCTAACTTATAAGTAGGTGCACTTGTGTAATCCACTAATGGTCTTATTGGGACACCTTCTTTGTGTACCTTAGGTAATCCTCGTAGTACTGGAGCAATGGGGTTTGTTATTTTAAGGTATTTTATTTCTTCCTCACTAAAAAGAAGTTCAGGGGCTAAACAAACAGTTTTTGAATATGTCTGCCAGTCAGGCCTCATTAGCCATACAATATAAGAACATAAAACTTAAATTATACAACACAATACAAAATATAAAATTCAACAAAGACTGCCTAAAACACGAAATAAAACCTAACTATGTCCAAATAAAGATAAGAAACAAATCCTATTCTGCTAGAAAAGCCTTAGAAAGTGCAGAGAAATTATGGATAAAAAATGAAATTAAATTTCTTTACCATAAAAAAGCTATGTTAAACACCTTATTGCTAAAGAAATATTTAGAATTAGCATATAATGTTCATCAAATAGAACTGACAAATATTATAGATCAGGTTGAACAATCAGTTTATAGAATTATTAAGAATAAGAAAACAACGCACAGAAAAAAGCTGACTAGATTAATTAACCAACAAAAATCTAGAGAAACGACTATTCTATTCGATTTTGAATTTTACCCAAGAGTGATTAATAACACCAATATTGTATTTAATGATAATGAAACCTCAGTTTTAGAGAAAGGTCTAAAATACAACCTTCCTAGGTTTGGTCAAACATCTAAGTTTAATGATTTTATAAATACAGAATGTGCTATTAAAGCCATTCCAGATGAAGATAGTCGTAATTATACTCGAGTTTTAATTTCTAATAAACTAAATAAAAAGAACACCCAAGAAGAAAAATTATCAAATATATCAAACATGCATATAAAAGATGCACTAGCCTTACGTAGTATAAAAGACAAGTTGACATCCAATGAAGCCGTCCTATGTAAAGCAGATAAAGGTAATACTACAGTGATTATGTATAAAGATGATTACATAAACAAAGTCAATAATTTTATCTTAAATAATAACATAACTGAAATTAAAAAAGACCCGACTAATGTATACCATAGAAAAATTAAGAAACTAATAAATAATAGCACTGTTCTTTTTAGTGAGGAAGAAATAAAATACCTTAAAATAACAAACCCCATTGCTCCAGTACTACGAGGATTACCTAAGGTACACAAAGAAGGTGTCCCAATAAGACCATTAGTGGATTACACAAGTGCACCTACTTATAAGTTAGCAAAAAAGCTTGAAAAACTCCTCAAAGAACATATAATCCTTACAAACAATTACAATTTAAAAAACACATACGACTTTATTGACAAAACTAAACATTTGAAGATAAATATGCATGATTTGATGGTATCATTCGATATTGTTAATCTATATACAAATGTACCTGTTGATAAAACACTGGAAATTATAAAACATCACCTAAATACTAATTCAATAATGCTAACAGAGGCAATTGATGAATTTTTAATTTTATTAAAAGAAGTGCTAAAACAGAATTATTTCAAATTTAATGATAAATATTATACACAATCTGATGGTCTTGCAATGGGCTCACCTTTATCATGCATACTTTCCAATATTTACTTAAACTATATAGAAAACGAATTTATATTCTCAGATCATAATAAACAAAAAAGTAAAATAGTACAATACCATCGCTATGTTGATGATACAATACTCCTGTTCAACGGAAATGTTAAACAGCTTGAATTATTACACAAATATCTCAACAATATAACTCCAAATCTTAAATTCACCATGGAAATTGAAAAATCAAATAAAATAAACTTTTTAGATTTGACCATAAACAAAATAAATAGCAAATTTGATTACAGTATTTACAGAAAACCAACTACCTCAAACCAAACCATCCACTCTACATCTTATCATCCTCAATCACAAAAGTATGCAGCATACAACAGTATGATATACAGAATGTTAAATGTCCCACTATCACACAATAATTATGAGAAAGAACTAAACATAATTAAACACATCGCTCAGTCAAACGGATATGAATCCAATATGGTTGACAGGCTCATAAAAAAACAAAGAAATAGACAAAAACAAATTAATACAGAGCCACATAAGAAAAAATATGTATGTATAGAATACTCACACACTATACAACATACTTTATCAAAAGAATTGAAAAAACATGGAATTGAACTAGCTTTCAAAACAAATAATAAGACCCTCAATCAATTAAATAACACCAAAAAGAATATTGAAAAAGGTGACAAATCAGGTGTATATAAAATTAAATGTGCTAGTTGTCCAAGCATTTATATTGGAAAAACAGGGCGTTCATTCAAAGCAAGATATAAAGAACACCATCCTAATCCAAAAACAGACAAACAAAAATCAACATTCGCCCAGCATCTGGTTGACAAAAACCATGATATTAGTGATCTAAATACAGGCCTACAAATTCTACATACATGCAAAAAAGGAAATAAACTAGATACTCTTGAAGAATACGAAATATATAAAGCACATACTCAAAAAAACCACAATGAAAATATTTTAAATGATAAATTACAGTTTAAATCCCATTTTATTTTTAATAGTATTTTAAGTCAAAAAACAACACCAAGAAAACAAAGGCCAGCTGATAACACCACTACACCTGGAATAACTTAATTATCAAGACAAACACATCTTTCTATATTTATAAAATTTTTGTTTATAACCTTTATTTACTGTATATCTGAAGATGACATTTTAATGTTGAAACGATCGTCATACTCATTATAATATATTTGAACTGTTGACAGAGGTAATTTATTTTTATTTTTATATAATCTTAAAACAGTTCAGGGGCTAAACAAACAGTTTTTGAATATGTCTGCCAGTCAGGCCTCATTAGCCATACAATATAAGAACATAAAACTTAAATTATACAACACAATACAAAATATAAAATTCAACAAAGACTGCCTAAAACACGAAATAAAACCTAACTATGTCCAAATAAAGATAAGAAACAAATCCTATTCTGCTAGAAAAGCCTTAGAAAGTGCAGAGAAATTATGGATAAAAAATGAAATTAAATTTCTTTACCATAAAAAAGCTATGTTAAACACCTTATTGCTAAAGAAATATTTAGAATTAGCATATAATGTTCATCAAATAGAACTGACAAATATTATAGATCAGGTTGAACAATCAGTTTATAGAATTATTAAGAATAAGAAAACAACGCACAGAAAAAAGCTGACTAGATTAATTAACCAACAAAAATCTAGAGAAACGACTATTCTATTCGATTTTGAATTTTACCCAAGAGTGATTAATAACACCAATATTGTATTTAATGATAATGAAACCTCAGTTTTAGAGAAAGGTCTAAAATACAACCTTCCTAGGTTTGGTCAAACATCTAAGTTTAATGATTTTATAAATACAGAATGTGCTATTAAAGCCATTCCAGATGAAGATAGTCGTAATTATACTCGAGTTTTAATTTCTAATAAACTAAATAAAAAGAACACCCAAGAAGAAAAATTATCAAATATATCAAACATGCATATAAAAGATGCACTAGCCTTACGTAGTATAAAAGACAAGTTGACATCCAATGAAGCCGTCCTATGTAAAGCAGATAAAGGTAATACTACAGTGATTATGTATAAAGATGATTACATAAACAAAGTCAATAATTTTATCTTAAATAATAACATAACTGAAATTAAAAAAGACCCGACTAATGTATACCATAGAAAAATTAAGAAACTAATAAATAATAGCACTGTTCTTTTTAGTGAGGAAGAAATAAAATACCTTAAAATAACAAACCCCATTGCTCCAGTGCTACGAGGATTACCTAAGGTACACAAAGAAGGTGTCCCAATAAGACCATTAGTGGATTACACAAGTGCACCTACTTATAAGTTAGCAAAAAAGCTTGAAAAACTCCTCAAAGAACATATAATCCTTACAAACAATTACAATTTAAAAAACACATACGACTTTATTGACAAAACTAAACATTTGAAGATAAATATGCATGATTTGATGGTATCATTCGATATTGTTAATCTATATACAAATGTACCTGTTGATAAAACACTGGAAATTATAAAACATCACCTAAATACTAATTCAATAATGCTAACAGAGGCAATTGATGAATTTTTAATTTTATTAAAAGAAGTGCTAAAACAGAATTATTTCAAATTTAATGATAAATATTATACACAATCTGATGGTCTTGCAATGGGCTCACCTTTATCATGCATACTTTCCAATATTTACTTAAACTATATAGAAAACGAATTTATATTCTCAGATCATAATAAACAAAAAAGTAAAATAGTACAATACCATCGCTATGTTGATGATACAATACTCCTGTTCAACGGAAATGTTAAACAGCTTGAATTATTACACAAATATCTCAACAATATAACTCCAAATCTTAAATTCACCATGGAAATTGAAAAATCAAATAAAATAAACTTTTTAGATTTGACCATAAACAAAATAAATAGCAAATTTGATTACAGTATTTACAGAAAACCAACTACCTCAAACCAAACCATCCACTCTACATCTTATCATCCTCAATCACAAAAGTATGCAGCATACAACAGTATGATATACAGAATGTTAAATGTCCCACTATCACACAATAACTATGAGAAAGAACTAAACATAATTAAACACATCGCTCAGTCAAACGGATATGAATCCAATATGGTTGACAGGCTCATAAAAAAACAAAGAAATAGACAAAAACAAATTAATACAGAGCCACATAAGAAAAAATATGTATGTATAGAATACTCACACACTATACAACATACTTTATCAAAAGAATTGAAAAAACATGGAATTGAACTAGCTTTCAAAACAAATAATAAGACCCTCAATCAATTAAATAACACCAAAAAGAATATTGAAAAAGGTGACAAATCAGGTGTATATAAAATTAAATGTGCTAGTTGTCCAAGCATTTATATTGGAAAAACAGGGCGTTCATTCAAAGCAAGATATAAAGAACACCATCCTAATCCAAAAACAGACAAACAAAAATCAACATTCGCCCAGCATCTGGTTGACAAAAACCATGATATTAGTGATCTAAATACAGGCCTACAAATTCTACATACATGCAAAAAAGGAAATAAACTAGATACTCTTGAAGAATACGAAATATATAAAGCACATACTCAAAAAAACCACAATGAAAATATTTTAAATGATAAATTACAGTTTAAATCCCATTTTATTTTTAATAGTATTTTAAGTCAAAAAACAACACCAAGAAAACAAAGGCCAGCTGATAACACCACTACACCTGGAATAACTTAATTATCAAGACAAACACATCTTTCTATATTTATAAAATTTTTGTTTATAACCTTTATTTACTGTATATCTGAAGATGACATTTTAATGTTGAAACGATCGTCATACTCATTATAATATATTTGAACTGTTGACAGAGGTAATTTATTTTTATTTTTATATAATCTTAAAACAGTTCAGGGGCTAAACAAACAGTTTTTGAATAAATTTATTTACTGGTTTACAGTCTAATTTATGTATTTTCCAAGCAATCAATAGATACTTAAAAGTATCCTCATTGCCTTCATAATGGTTTATTTAAATTACTCAGGCTTAACATATTTTACTTCTTCGTAAATTCCTCTATTCTGAGGATGGCAAACGTGGATTACCGAAATCTATAGCCACACTATTTCTACGTGTAATGTTTTCAGTAGAAAATTTCATTTAATTTTTATCAAAATATTTCTATAAAATCTGTTCTTCTGTTGATAATTGTAATTACATAGGTTTAGTTAAAATATCATCATAAATATAAGTGAATTCATATACTGTTTATATTAATATAAAGTTAAAAATTAGAGCTACTTACGTATTTTTAGGATGTCATAAAATTCAAACTGAGTACCCTTAACATTTTTTTATTAAAATTGATTCACACAACATGTTTCAACTTTATGGTCATTTTCAAGTTATTTTCAAGACTTTAACATGACCATAAAGTTGAAACATGTTGTGTGAATCAATTTTAATAAAAAATGTTAATGGTACTCAGTTTGAATTTGATTACATCTTAAAAAACTGTATATATTGTATAATACACATTAACTCTCCCTAGCCAATCGGCTTTGAATTTAGAATAGTTTGTTGAAGGGCTAGGATAGTATATGTTGTTATGGCCACAGAGAATAAAGAAACAGAGTTCGCTTCCTTATGATCGCAGAAAACGCCTCAATAGCAGTTATAAATAGATTACAACTAATATACATCTATAATAATAAGTACCACATTTATCCTTGAGAATTTGAGCAAATAAGGAAGGGACTGACAAGGTTCTGGCCCTGTCGCATAGCAAACTGAAATAACTACTCGACACACATTTAGCGCATTATTGCACTGGATGTAACTCATATTCCTTTAATCTCTGTGTTATGAAATATTACAAAATATTAGGTTTCAAGAAATTTTTTTCGTTGGTAAAATTAAATTATGTAATTTTGATAAATTATTTCCAAATGATTACCAGATTTTTAACCGTATCAGCTGCAAATAAACCCAAAATAAATTACTCTAATCTTGTATATAGGGTGACTAAACATATCAATATTTAATTTATACAACCCTGTATTAACCTAATATTAATTGTCCTGCTACTTAACAAGAGAAAATAAAATTTCAATCTGCTAAGAGTGCTTAATATGTTGTACTTTATTTCAAAATTAAAATAGAGAGCACAAACATACATTTACGAAGTGGTACTCAAATAAAGAAAAAATAATAATTCTTTATTGTAGAAAAAATATTTTACAAATAATTGCATTGCATGTATCATTTGTGGTTGTACTATAATGGATGTTATAATATTTATTTGTACGTAACCCTAATAAAATTGGCCCATTTACGTTAATAAATAACCTAATTTTACTTTTTAAACAACATTTTTAGTAACGGAGCTTGCACTTGGATTTTTTACACTAGACATTTATATTGTATATAAATTTTCAATATGTAATTGTTATTACTTTACTTAATTTTTATTTATAATTATTTAAGAAACATTTCGTAATTTTGAATTCAACTGTGTTTGATTCTATTAAATACTCTGATGGATAAAATATTAACTGTTAAACAGTTTGTACAGTATACTGAAAGAAAGTAGGCAGAGAAATGCTAATAAGTTTTGGCTTGCCTCCAATCCAAACAAAACCACGCTTATTTAACCCAATAACTGCCTTCCTTAGTTGCTGCTTAAGTCACTTTTCCTACAACTATAAAACGTGATTCTTTATAATAAAAAGTACGCTGTAAATATTTAAGTGAAAGTGAAAATAAGGCATAGACCTTTTCATATAAAAATGAAAATATGTGAACTTGAGTACAGTTAATATTATAGAATTTTTTTAGTATGGATGATGAAATTGGCTATCTTTTATTCCGTTTATTAACCATACCAATGATTAGGTATTAAATGATTATTATTATATTAATTCATTATTAAGACGCCGATCTTCAAAATATGGGCAAATATTCGGGTCGAATGAGTGTGATGAGTGTAAATGAAAAAGTGTAGTCATGGTTAGTAAGGTCAAACGTCCCTTAGAACGAGTCATTTGATAGATTTCTCAGTATCCAAAGTAACTAAGGGACCTACAAATATACGTGGAATTTAAACAACGTAGTATTGGTCTTATGTTCAGCTTATTTACAAGCCGTATACTCAGTGCTATTCCTTACACAGCAACCGGACTCGAATTACCAAAAAAACAAGGATACGTAGTACCATTGTACGTGTATGGGTGGCCGGGTGGTTTAGTAGCACTGAACGTGTATGGGTGGGCGGGTGGTTTAGTACCACTGAACGTGTATGGGTGGCCGGGTGGTTTAGTACCACTGAACATGTATGGGTGGGCGAGAGGGTTAGTACCATTGTACGTGTATTGGTGGCCGGGTGGGTTAGTACCATTGTACGTGTTTGGGTAGCCGGGTGGGTTAGTACCATTGTACGTATATGGGTTGGTGGGTGGGACATATTACTAGAATCCATATTTCTGTAGTTGTGTCAATATCGATGGAAACCAATGAGCGGACGCTATGTCGGTCTTTAGACAGCGCATAGACCATATCGTCTTTAATCTCCACAAATTTGCCCTCCAAGCTGGGTAAAAGAACAGCGCAGCTACTACGTACGATTGAAGGAAAAACTGTCAAGTATTATAACAAAAATTTAACTACTATTTAATACAGTTAAAATGTTTCAAGTAGCATTTGGATTATTTATAGTTTTGTAAGATAATTATATATTATTCGTGTTTTTCAATGATATTATTGTTTATGTTAACGAATTATTAGCTTTAGCTTCGAATAAAGAATGCCTTGTTTGCTTTCTTATCAGATTACGTAACCTACTTAAGAATAACAACCCAAATAAAATATAAAAACATACGTTCCCTCTAAAGATAAAAAAGAGCAAAAAATGTGAATTAAAATACTACACTCAAACCCCACTACAGCCAATTAATTTTGAGTTTGTACAAACTTTCGTAGTAGAGGACACTTGTAAAACCTCTTCCAGAATGTTCAAATGAAGGACAAATGAAAAATACGACAGAGAAGTGGCTTTCTGGCTCCACGTGCTAAAAGCAAATTTAACCAATTATCTCATCGTCCTAATCTGCTAAGTCTGCACCGTCACATTTCTCTCTTACCTTTACAACCAACATATAGACGGACAAAGTGATATATTTATTTTATTAGACGTTTTGTAGATCATATTCATCGTGTCATAGGATAATTAAAATGCAATTTTTTTAACGGAGAGCCGATCTTCTTCTTAACACTAATTTACCCATTCCCTATAGATTATGATCTGTGTGAAGAAATTATTCAACTGAAGAAACGGGACAACCAGTACAGTACAAGGTGAATATTAATGTTCAATACTAAAAGTTAAGGTTAGGATTCGAACCTGCGCTATCGTTTACTCGGGTTCTAAAGACCTGACTCATTAGGCTGCTTGGCCACTGCCTCTTCCCCACTAGATGGATGGGTGGGCGAATGGGTATTTAACCTCCTACTCACCTATACAAGTACCGAACTATATATGTTGCTCTCTCAGACACGTAGATTCATGATGACCCACCCACACTCCTGTACATGTACGGTGGTATTGACTTGGAATTCGTGATGTCATGACATACGCCCTCTTTTATACGGTTAAAGGGAGATAGATTTACAGATAAGAGATCGATATTTTTACGTAGGCCATCAACCTGGTGTAAGTGTAGATTAATCAAGTTTAATTACGTACCATCATTATCACCGATAGACTCATAGTAATAATAATCTTACGTATATTTAAATTAATTATTTGCTATGAAAGTTTGGCTTTAATCAAAGTGATGGAAGCAGTCTGGAAAATTTTAGGAAAACTGTTGATAATGTTCAATATACCATACACATATTAAATTCTCATTCTCGCATATGGTGCTGATAGAGCACCTATAATTATGAAAGTGTCTGACATAATTGTTTGCCTCGTTGTTTAATCTTGATAAAGAAAGAGTCTTATTTTATTTTTTTTTTTTTCTTGAAAACAGTATCAGTATAATGTTATAAAAATATCTGTTCAATGTGTGGTACCACAAAGAAAAACTAAACACAGGCTGCACGCAATAGTGCGCTGAATATGTGTCGAGTAGTTAGTTTTCCAGTGTCCTGTAGATTGGCAGGGCCAACACCTCTTATTAGTCCCTCGCTTTATGCCTCACAAAGTCTAAAGAATGAATGTAGTAATTATAGCTACAGTTAAAAAATATGTACATTAGTTTAATGTATAACTAAATGCCATTGCATTTTCTGTGGCAATCTCAACTCTAACTCAATTTATTTTGCTAAAAGTACAAAACGGTGCATTGAAAATTGTCAGTCTTACACAGGCTAAAAATATAGGGGAAAGAATTAAAATATTAAATAAAAATCAATTTCTTTATACAGGGCTTTTGAACTACATTTTTACCTTTTCTTAAACGCAAAGAGAGGGAATTAAAAGACTGTATACCACTGTAAAAAATATGTTTCTAGAAGAATGTTCTTTTATGTTTTAGGATCTGAATATTAAGGTAATGCCTGAGGTTACATGGTTGTTGTAATGAGTCCTTTGTAAAGTGGTGTAAATTACGTTTGACAAATAACAATATAAATAAAAAAATGTGATTTTAAATAAAAAGGGTTTAGATTATTCATTCTTTTTAGGCAAAAAAATTACACTAAGAGCTCGCATTTAAAGTCTGAAGAGAAAATCAGATTTAAAATAATCGGAGCCTCAAATCTGTATTTCATAAGATAGATGAGGGTAAATTATGCCGTAATATACCATAATAAGAAGAGATGCGTCAGCAACAAATATAACCTTCTAAGATTAAATATCCTGACACAGTGACTTGTAAACCTTCTCTTGGTCATAGAATTTTAAAAGATGCCGCAATATACCATAATAAGAAGAGATGCGTCAGTCATAAATATGACCTTCTAAGATTAAATATCCTGACACAGTGACTTGTAAACCTTCTCTTGGTCATGGAACTTTAAAAGATGCCGTAATATACCATAATAAGAAGAGATGCGTCAGTCATAAATATGACCTTCTAAGATTAAATATATCCTGTCACAGTGACTTGTAAATCTTCTCTTGGTCATGGAATTTTAAAAGATTATCTAACTTAATAAAATATTTATTTCGATTTGTTTTACATTTTCGATCTCCATGATGTGTTTTTGTAAGACTTTTCAAACTCTTCCCATCCTAATAAAAATATTTAGCACATATAGGTTAACAGCGGAATGTAAACAATACTACCTCTGTCCATCAAGATCACGATTAGCTTACGCTTTTAAGTTCAACTGCCGCTTCAGTTTTGAATAAATTATGAAGTGCAGAAGTTTGTTTTATTGCAGTTTTTTGTTCACATTATTATTCACGTTGTTATTATTATTATTTGTTATTTTAATACTATATAGTAAGTTAATTTAATAATTCTAAGATTTATTTGATATTATTAATCAAACGAACCAGTGGTTACTGATGCTAATGTCGTAATGGGCAGAGTATGGCGCGGTCTACCCACAGCATAGTTGCCATGACAACTTTGAAAGGAATGACACAGTGGGGCATAGTTCTCTATATCACTTCAACCACTAAATTAATGCTTGTACATGTGTTTTCACTTGGTTTATTTTTCAGCGGCCCATTTATGATAAATATTCTAAAAGGAAATATATTCCATAAAATTAATAAAAAAGTATGATAAATTAATAAATAACATTAACTTTTTATAAAGTCAGAAATTCTAGTAGTCTTGGGATTGAAAAGAATCCTGCTGTGATAAAAATATGTAAATATTAGAATTCCACACGTGCATCCAGGACTTTCATGCATATAGGAAGGCATGTGAACGCTCATGACAAAACACAAACATGATGCAGAAGTTTGTCGTCAGTCATGTCTGAAAGTGACAGCTAGTTTTCCGCCACATATCCCACCCAATAACTGAGCTTTTGAGCACATTCTCTGACAACATTGTATCTAAACATCTTGACATGTCTTTCCTGAAAAAAAGGTATGTCATATAATATTATGTTAACTCATTTGTGATTTATAAAATATTCTGAATGATTCCTTGTCTTATCACCTATGTATATATTCAAAGAGATACAGACCTCGGCAAAATGCATTACCATGATCAAAGATATTCACAAGTTATATTATAAATTATTGTATAAACTTTTATTTTCTTAACACTTTTGTATATAATTAATTACTAATATATTTTTGTATATTCAGTTATAGTTTTGCAGAACGAATATGTATTGTACATTTCCACAGACAAGAAATTCATATCAAATCTAATAAGTAGTTATCACTAACAAGTGTATATAAAATATAATAAGTAACAATAAATGTATATATTTTTACATATAAATTTTCCATTTTTTTAAATTAATAAAATTAAAATATCCTAACATTAATATGTATTATTAAAACAAAATTAACGGAAAGTGTAAGGTATATTGATTCGGTACTTATTGATATAAATTTGAAAACAGTTATCTTCAAAATAATTATTTATATTGTTCTAAAAATTTTGAATATCATGTACTTATGACACCATAAGACTTTAATATTTTTGATTATTAGTATATTGATATCAATTTCCCATTTATAAATCAATATTTCTTCTAACGTACAGAAAAGAAATATATATTTGTTATACACATAAATGTATCCATCAACATATTTTCCTAATAGGCCTACTGTAAAAGATCAATATTCACCTCTGTTAAAAGTTGTCACAGAACCTGCTAATTTCAGCAGAATAATTGGGATTGAATATAAATATCGTAGACCGAAATATACAGATATAACTGATGTTATGGGGGCCATAATTTATAGAGAAGAGGGCTATGGATGTTTGACAAATTGTACTCATGTCGATTGAAACAATGTTTTACATAAATACCAGTCCACCCAAATAAATATTAAAACTACAAAATACTAATAAAAATTATTAATATTCAAAATATTCAAAAACGTTTTCTACATGTGGTGTATTAAAACTTTTAAATTTGTTACTAGTAATTATATTTAAAACTTTATTTTCTACAATGTAAAATTTACAAAACCTTGTTGCCTAAACTAAATAAGAGTAATTTAAGTAACTTGAAATTTGGTCAAGTCAGCTGTATTATAAATGACCATAAATAGTAGTAAACTTTGATTAAGCCCGATGATAATGAAACATATACATACAATTCTATACTAAATATTTAGTTTAAAATTATGCCTTACTTATTAATTGAGAAATCTTAGGAATTGTGTTAACTTTCATTAGGTTAAATTATGTATTAATAGTATAAGTTAAGAAAACCAATATTGATATTAAATGATTGAAAAAATTAATGTTTCCTTTATCAGGATGAGAAACCGATATCCTTTAAATATTGGCTGAATATTGTGATTCCATATGGCTTAACAGTAAACATGAACAAGATGTCCAGCTAAATAGGGTGATAAGGGCTATCAGCGGCCCCCTCATTACAACCCCTCTACCATGGCTTCCAGTGTTGTCAGCATAGCTACTCCGGATATAAGACGTAGAGGCATTACTCATAGAAATAAGAATTATCTTATATACTCCGAATCGTCATGTTTTGCAAAATATCCCTCAATGTTTTAGTTAGCTTAAGTCTATGACAATACCTCTTCGACTAGCTTCCGAGTTAGTTTGAAAGGAGTTTAAGCTAGAAAACCACTTTTCACTAACTTGGAATATTTTCAACGGACTGATTTATTTCAACTACTAGAATTATATAAGTGGGGAATGGTAACTCATCAGTCGCACAAACAAAAATTGATCATCATAGGTTTCCCATTTCCCCCTTTTAAAGGGGAATTGATTGGTCTCCCGAAATCATTAAATCGCAAAGATCAGGTGTTGAGTGATTGCGAAACGAACTTTTGATGTGTGAAATATATTATTGTTTGAACATTGAAATACAAGTACTTCGTACTTTAGTTTATTTTTTTATTTTTTTGTGATTCCAGATTTTTTTAATGGTTTTCAATCTTTCCCTCTCCATTTATTTTGATAGTCGGCATAGTAATCCATACGATATAGGACTAAATATAAATATAAAAAAGCCATGCAGTGATACGTTGTGGGATGATAGTAGGCCTACAGTTCTCTTACCAGAGAACCCTGTATGCAGCATAAACGAAAGTAGTAAAGGGAAGTAGCAACAGTTACAATTTCGAAAATAATTAAAGGAAGCTACATAAGGATAAATCAACCCGTCCTTAAGAACATAATTGATTTGAACCAACCTATAAAAGAACTGAACAACAAAAACAGACACTTTTATATTCGTTTTATGATAAAAAAAAAAAAAAAAACTACAACTTTACGAACACTTTCACAAAACGAGTGAATAAAGAAGTACTAAAAAAGAATTTAATATAGTTAACTCAAGCAGATTAAGGATAACTAACTGGATAACAGAAATTTGGAAGACTTGAAGCAATTTTAATTTTTAAAAGGAGAAATCATTGATAGACATGTTGTTAGAAAAGATTTTATAAACACAAATTTGATCAGAAAGTAAGATTTACAATGCGTAAGTGAATAGAAGATATAAAAAGAAAAAAACAGTGAATTAATTAAGAGTGTTAGAGAGATGAAAGGAAGAATGAGTAAATGTTGTATGTTATTCAAGTTCTATTGATCTCCTTAAGGTGAAGAAAGTTTAAATATCCAACTAACATTCCATGACTTATTTATCGTCGTTAGTACGCCTATCTTTTAAGCCTAGAAATGTGCAGAATTCAGATGTTCATATTGTAAGTGTGATGTAAATCTTGTAAGTCAAACAGTCTGACTTTTGTTGAATCTGATTATAAAAGTATTAAGCTCAGTAGGAAACTAACAAAAAATAATCAATTTTCAAAGAAAATATCTGAATTTTAATAAAAACCATAGTGAAAGTTCAAAGCGTGAGAAGGGTTGTCATCTCGTGCGTTTGTAAACAAACGAAGTTTGCACTAAAGACCGTTTTCCGTGTCTGCAAGCCACCACTTCCTAATAACAACGGGTGGAGTTTCCCTCGTCCCACTTTCCCATCGTTAGTAACAACCCTCTACAGTTCGGTATGGCTTGCGGCTTTCTTGTACGGTCTACAGAATCCATATTACTCACAAAATAAAGACTCAATTTTACTGCAATAAATAGTTTTAACATTTCAAACATGTAATAGACCATTTTGAACATATGTATATCAGTAGTTGTCTTATTTAATATTATTACTATTTATTTGCTTACCTAAATAAGTGGCATTGTTCAAAGTTATTCTTTATTTATCAATCAATGTTTTTACAAAAGGTATTTATGATGCTAACACTGCAATCTATGTTGTTACTTTGATATTCCACCAACGTCAATTACCAAACTATTTCGTAATTTTGAATGTATTTTACAGGTATGCTGATACCAGATTCCAGTACTGGTAAGAACATGTTTGTCCATACTATTTACTATATAAATTGTATATAAATTATCATTAGATTAATAAAGAATACTGTGTGCACTATAAAAACTGTATATATTTGTTCTCGCATTATTAGTTAAAGAATATATACTTATTAGTTAATACAGTATCTGTAGAATCATACTATATTTAATAAAAGGGTTTGATATGGATTTACAACATTTATTGTACTGAAAATCAAATCCATTAGTACTATTTAACCATTTGTCAAGAGTTAGTTCTAAAATATATCTTATCTCATTGATATCCTGTAAGGTTTCTTATAGTTTATTGTTTTTGTTCTTCCCCTTAGCTTTCAGGTTTCATAAAGTTTCATTCGCTTTAGGAAACTATCAAATAATCACTCCATACATTCACAACTACATACAAACACACATACCACTGTTTATAGCCCATTTTACAAGAATACGATCAACTTTTTGCCTAATAGTACCTAAAATTTATCATAAACGTCATGGAATGGCATGAAGTCATATTATTTATATTGACCATAAGATTTAAGTAGTTATAAATCGATTTAGTTGAGAATACACTTTTAATTCTATAGTACTATGTTTAAAATGTACTATATTTTTATAAAAATAAATCACTGTTTTCTAATTAAATGTGTTCAATCAACAATCATTTTTGCTATTTTAAAATTAAATGCGTTAGTATTATTATAGGTAATAAAATAATTTAATATACTAGTTTGACATTTATAGATACATAACTTACCAAGAAACCATGTAATATACTTTATTAAAATGTTAAGGATATAGTGGAGAAAAAGGACTAACCAACTAAGAGTAAATAGCTTTGTGTAACTAAAAATATTAGATAAATATCACCTGCAATTTTTTTAATTGAAACATGTACAACCATCTTTGGCGGAAAGAGTAGATTAGTAAAACATAAAAGCTTCATTGCTCAGTTAGTTATATATTAGGAGTTGGGTACTATTTGTACAATTTGGGGCGTGGTGGTGACATTAATTGTGAGAGAGGGGAGATAAACATCTCCTATTTATTTATTTATTCATAAGACGCCAATCGTCAAGATATGGGTGAATATGGATTTCGAATGAGTGTGATGAGTGTAGATGAGCGAATGTAGTCATTGTTACAAACTAAGGCCGACTATTCCTTAGAAAGTGTCATTATGAATAGCCCAATGACAAAATGAACATCCGATGGTTATCAGCTGATCCTTCTCAATATGTGTTATGACTCTGATTGAGATCGAACTGAGAACCTTTAGCTTATGAAGCTGGGATTGAACCAACTACGCTACCGACCAATTAGTGAGAAAGGCTCTATGATAGTCCTAGCGACAGTAAAATCTAGAACTAAATCTATTGGGGCACTCAAAAGTGAGCCTGGAAGAACATACTTAAGAAGTACTACAGTAAATTTTACTGAAAAATATTTAGGTTATATATTTACTAGGCACAATACATGTTGATCATACCACGTGATATCCAAGTAAAATATGAGATTGCATCCTATTATTTGATTTGTGTAATAGAATTCCGATTTTTGTTTTCTCTCAACGTATGTTCCAAATTATTTTACGCTAGTTTTTCATCGCTGGATTTGCATTTCGAAGTTATCCAGAAAGTATCTAGAACCAAGTGTAGGGGCCCAATTCAGTTACTGAAGGATGGATCTCCCTAGGGGTTTAGAGTGGTGTTTAATTCCATTAACCCTCTCTATCCCTTGAACATCGGTTCCGGTAACATTCTCTCTTGCTTCACTGCTATATCTGGAACCAATGCAACATGAAGCTTTATACAACTTGAAGTGGTCTAACCACTATAAAGTATCATGTTAAACTATTTATTACGTGTCTAGTTTAACCCTTCCTCGTTCAGTTGTACAATATTTTATATGATAGTAAATACACTTCCTATTTTTGGTATCGGAATTGAAAATGGTGAATTAACATATTTTGCCAAATATTAAAAATGATATCACTGTTTTCAGTAAATAATTGACACCATATAAAAAACTTGTTCCTTTTAAACATATATAGTAAAATTATTATAATTAGTTTTAAATTAATAAGGATGACATTTTTAAGGCACAATTAAGCCTATTTATTTACCAAGCAATGAAAGCACGTTTTATATTTTAATCGCGAACCGAGAGTTTTAAAGATTAGTCGTTTATAGTGTATAGATCCTAATACATAAATATATCGTCAAATATATAAATTGAACTTATTTTATTGACTGATCATTAATTATTTTACCTCTGTAAAAAAATCATTCACTTACAAAACACACTTGGTAAAGAAAAATCCTTGCTTACTAAATGTTTAAATACACCCTTTTTGAAATGCTGTGTATTTATAAAGTTACGCATATTACCACTATTATAACATTTCAATGACATTTATAACATGTCAAAGTGGTATAAAATATAAATAGATAAATATGTCACTGCAGGAACATTTATTTCCATGGATTGCTAGAGGAGTCTCCTTACGTTTTACTGCACGTGGTAAAATAAAAAAAATAATTAAATTATTTACTGTTACTAGGTACAAAAGATATCGTGGATTTGAAACCATCTAATAAATTTATGTTAAGCTAATAATATTGAAGGAAAATAGTAATTTCACCAATGGTATATATAATAACATTGTCATGTTAATATGTTCTTAATAAAATAGTTCAAAACAGGTAATCATTTACCTTTTTTAAGTAAAACTGTGTATCATCATTTAAACACAAAACTAAAATTGTAAAAAGAACAATTTGATGCTAGCAAACTGTTCAGCAAGTTAGTTAAAAAGAATCCCATTCCGTACAACTCGCCGTAGTCTAGACAGATAAATTTATCGGCAAACTTGGTAATAGCTGGAACTACCGTGTGTACTTCCGCTCCAGTTCTCTGGAAAAGCCTTCTACTGGGAAGTTCTGTAAATTTATAGATTAAGATTTCTGGCTGTTTTCGACATGTTTGTAGTCTAATACCTCCCACATGATAATCTATAGTTCTGCTTTACTTAATGCTTTCATAAAATATCTATCTTGCTTCAAATATACACAAATGTAGTTTGATATGTCTGTTTTATTTGTCTACATACATAAAAAAAACTAAAATAATACGTTATTACGGACATTTTCAATGTACAGTTATTCATGACGGGACCGTTTTTTCTCTTATAGCATTTCTTCAATTCAGTTATTATATAGAGATTAATACATATATTAATACATGGTTTTTATAAGGTACTTTATATGGTATATATACTTTATTTGTTTACATTATATGTGAAAGTTTTATATAAGTGAGAAAGATATGATATAGGTTGCAAAGAGAAGAAAAAGAGAGACGTCACATACAATAGTGATGTAAATGTGTCGTGTTTGTGTGTAACATAGTTATGCTTCCAATTTTCCATTATGGTAGTACAGCCAGCACCTTGTCAGTCCCTCCTTAATTCCCACCAAATCCTCAAGGATAAAAGTAGTAATTATTACAATAGATGTGAAAAAAATTATAATAGTTGTAATCTCTTTACATCTGTCACTGAGGCGTTCCCTGGCGCCATAGGAAAGCGACCTCTGTTTCTTTGTTCTTTTTTGAGGTTGGAATTTTAGTAAAGTAACATCCAAGACGCCCGTAAAAACGTGTCTTTATATTTATTTCTCTATTCAGTGAAACAACAAGCTACAGTACGATACATATTTTACTTTAGCATTAACTTGAGTAGAACCATAGACTGTCATGTACTATTAGGCTACAAACATGTCGAAAACAGTCAGAAACCGTAAACTATAAACAGAACTTCCCAGTAGAAGGCTTTCCCAGAAAACTGGAGCGGAAGTTTATACGTTAGTTCCAGCTATTACCAAGTTTGCCGATAAATTTATTTGTCTAGACTACTCCAAGATGTACCGAATGGAATTCTTTTTAACTTGCTTGCTGGGCGGTTTGCTTGCATATTTTTTTATTTTTATTTTATGTCATACTCATGATATATAGTTTAATTTTTCTTATTAACTATTTTATCTAGGAAATGTTATATAAATTAGTATATTATAAGCCAAATTACTATTGATTCATTATTATTATTATTATAGTCAAATTATCATTTCCCCTAGAAATTGCTTTTTGTTAATTAATTAGGTCGTTTTTTACCAACGATAGCTTTTGGAATTAGTTGAGGTAAAAAAGGTTTACACAGTAAAATCCTGTCCAACATTCGACCTAGGACCAATACCTTAAAGGTGACTTCCAAACCCCCACAGATCAGGCGGGCTGCGTGCAAGGAACAGCTACGTCAACGTTGCTCGACACCGTTATCAAACGATAACTATTGAGGTCAATGGCTACTTTTGAAATGATTTCAATCGTTAGGGTTGTTAAATCAATCAATTTTATTACGGTATTAATGCTTGATACTTAGTGGGTATCTATATCCCAACTATATTTTAAAAGAAATAGTACAAAAATAAGATCCGTTCCTGAAAGTGACAAGAATATTGGTTGCGAATATTTAATATTTGGGGGTAAATACATTTCAAAGTTGGATATGATTTTTCTATAATATATCCGGTGTATTAAAATCAAATTTTTATTAGGAATATTATGTATTAGATAGAAAATTCCCAAAGCACTCGACAACTTGAGCCATCAGAGCCCAGTCCTTTTCCTAATAATTTATAACCAATATAATATATATGTTGATAATACTAGTGTCACTGGTTCTATACTGAATGCCCGAAAATGTATTAAATTAATAATAAACTAAACAAGAGCCACTAAAAAAATGACACTTAGATGTGGAAATCCTAATAGAGAACAATTTGTTGTACATTACTTATTACAAAACATATAAAAAAGTTTACTAATTGTTAAATACAATTTGTATTAATATTAATTTGATTACATAATATTTTATGTATCTTGCACATTTATACATAGAGTTCAACAAAAACACAAATACTGCCTCTGAACATATTTAGAAGAATAGTGAAACAAACAGAGTGTAAGTGTTAAATTTCTAACCATATGCGTACAAAGTTATTACGACAATCACTAAAAACTAGTCAATCAATTCATAAATAATAAACAGTTTGTGAAATGCAATATTTAGTTATATCCAGGCAAGAGCAAGTGTTTGATTTCATAAAATATATCCAAGTTCAGGGTCGAGAATCCAAAGTAACAAAAAACAAACAGATATTCTTCGTAAGGCATTACACAAAATTATAAAATGGTTTTAACTAATTGGGTATGAAACTAGAAGATTACATTAATGGGGGGGGGGGTGGATAATAAACCGGAGTGGAGGGATTTCCCATTCCATACGTGCTTACTAGAGTTATCGCAATATTTGATCTTTTAGGATTTTCATTTTCACATAAGTACACGCTCTGACAAAGGAGTATCTAGTTCTAGCACAAACATCAAAATTTGTCCCCGTTTTAAGAAAATTAAAAATGTTTCCACTAATAGTACAGCGCTCTAACTCGGCTACTTGGGTACAACCTGTTGTAGAGATTTTAGACCATAGGTTCTGTACTCGATCCTCCCTCTTAATACTAACACGATGTCCACTCAACGGTTTCCATCGAGCTGGACACTACTAGAGAAGTCTAGGGTTCATGTTTGGTGGTAGTCAGGGTCTGGATTTTGTGTAGGAAGGAGAATTAAGTATCATGCTTTTTGTTTAGCTGAAAATTCATACTAATACACATGGTTTGGATACCATGTGATGCTATATGTACTTGGGTTACCCTGGATTTCGGAGTATTAATAAATGGCTCTTTATAAGGAACATTCGACTTTAGTTAGGAACAATGACTACACTCATCGCACTTATTCACCCATAGATCGACGATCGTTGTTTTTAATAATGAATACGGCAAACTTTCCAGATTGTAGTGTCAACCAAAGTAACATACTTCGTAACTCTTCCACTTCATAGATATGGTTCATTACAGTTTTGTCATTCAATGTTAATGAAAAGTGTAACTATTTATCTTAATTTAAACTTTATTTACAATTTTTCCATCTGATTTTATTCAATATTACTGTTGAAACAACTTTTTCTCTGATTCAAGCTGATATTCGGATTTCATTTCTTCACTTACTGTCAATAAACAGCTTCTTTTCTCAGTGACAACTTCATAGAACATAAATAAGCACACTGCAATATCATTAACTGTATGATTGGTTACCGGGGGATATCTTGCACCACGTCGTTTATCTTCTTTATGGTTTCCTGGAGCCTCAGCATGCGACAGAAATTCCTTCCGGCCTCAGGCCGGCAGAATTTAGTGAGCCTTACACTTTTTAAATAATATTTATGTAATTTCCAATTATGTGTGTGTGTGTGTTTTTTGTTATTTTATTTTTGTATTAAGATATTTGCATAGCCTGCTTCTCTTATAATATGATTATTAGAAATAATAATTTAATTCAATATAAATGTAATCTTTAAAACAGCATTAACCATTCTGGACTATGAAATATTCAATCAGTTCAATTTGTGATCAAATGTTATTTGTGTATTTTTGTTGTTATAAAATATTAATCACAACAATTCGTTCAAACCTAATTATTACTTATGTTTTCTCATTTAGATCACTCTATAGTAAACAAATGATAATTACTATATCATTATCAAAATACTGGGTATTCCCTTCAGAGACTGTTGATCTAAATAGTGATAGTTTCTGTTTCCTAAAACTGAATAATGTTAATAGAGATTAAAATAATAGATGATATAATTGATGACAGTATTTGCAGATTTAGTTAAAATGTGCTGTTGCATGTGCATTGTATGGGTGCTTTAATTTAATATCTAAAAAAATCTTTAAATTATTAAATGTCATACAAATAAATAACTTAAATATAATTAGTAAAATAAAATGACGTAACTCTCCGTCAGAATGACAATTGAAAAAGGATGTATGACCTTTTTATATCGGTTTTTAGATATAACATTTTGTAACTTCTATCTCTTATTGGATTCTCATCTTATATTACTTCAACTTAATGTTCATTTGTAAACGTACAGTATCGTTTTACTGATACTTTTAATTGTGCCAAAAACAGTATTTTTAGTGTTACATTTTTTGGAAGTGTTTATTACATTTTTCATGATGATTTTAAACCGTCTTCATATTAGATATATTTACAAATAGAAAATAGTTCCACTTCAATTCCAATAATTTATTGTTTAGTTGTATGAGAGCTTTCGTTGTCAGAGACAGCAATATTTTGTTTAGGATTAGTTTTTTTTATTATTATTATAACTACTACATACAAAAGTACTTTCTCATAGTTTATTTGGAGGGGGGGGGGTTAGTTCCAGTTTTTACAGGCTAGTGTTAGCCAGTCCCTCAAAAGCTAGCATAAGGTTTCGTCCTAATGTTTCATAGTTATTGGAAGATTCGGAATGGAACGATAGAAAAAGTAACGGATCTGCAGATTTTGCTCTTGTTCGACACTAATTAAGAAAATTTCCCATTTTGCCCTTTTTATCGTGATATAATGTAAGTGTTTATCGAATCAATGTTTAAACGAACAAATTAGGTAATTTATGAGGGAATTACATTATCTCTTTGGAAAAGTAAGCTTTACATTGACCTGGAAAGTTCAGGTAAATTTTTATCCAAATGTTTACATTAGTTAAATTCACCCTTGATTGGCTATATTAATGGTTAAATAAAGGAATAAGCAGTACAATGTCACCATACAAATTAAGTTATAATGTATATAATATGATTATGAAATAATGAAATAATGATTTATCTCCCAACAAAAATTATAATTATACATTTTCTTAAAATTTACGGGAAATGTCACTGACCACGTATCCAGTAGTGTGGCCAGCGTTACAAAAAGGAAAACTAACTAAACAATACATTACACAAAATTTTGAGTCTAGTCCTTACTATACATTTAACTGCCATCCTCCGTAGCGTCTGTCATGAAAAAAATTCAAAAATGTAAAAAAAAAGATTACATCCATTTTAATAAGCAATGACTTAAGTTCTACGAATTACAATAATACAGAATGACAAGTAATCAAACTCAAATCTCCATACAAATCAAATCAATATCAAATTATATGGCTAATAACAAATATCGAACACGTAGTAATAGGTATGAGTGGCGCAGGGCTGTAATCCAGGTACTTTGGGACAAAGTGCTATGGAAATTGTAGGTAATAATACACTAAAAAGTATGTAACGAGAGTTTGGAAACACCCAGTATACTGTGTATATATATTTTTTTTTTTCTAGTGATCTCTCATTATATGTGCTAATGATTTCTCTTGTGAGTATAGGTGACAGGCTCTATACTCGGTCGTCTTAACAATGACACGATTTCCACTCCTGGTCCATGTTGGGTGGTAGTCATGGTCTGGAAGTTGTTTAGGGGAAAATTGTCGGGCTTGTCAATTAGCTGATAATTAGACCAATACTACGTGGTTTGGATTCCACTCAATTTTGTAGGTCTCTTGGTTACTCTTACTGAACTATTAACAAATGGTTCTTTCTTTCCAGCCTTAATAACAATGACTAAACTTGTCTATCTATACTCATCACACTCAATTAGCCTTCCTGTTCTCCCTTAATACTACGATATGCGTTCTGGTGAATAAAAATAATAGAAAGGAGAAGGTATAAACAATGTAAGAGGTGTAATGTATGAAGTTTAAACGTTTTCACAAGTGAAAATCAAACGAAAGGAAGATTTATTATCAGCCTTTGTAAAAATCAGGTGAAAAGCTAACTCAGTGAAATGAGTTAAGTTAAACTTTCAGCCAGTAAAGGGTTTGAGTGGAACAAGTTCTCTCTGACTCAGCCACGATGACTGCTTTATCATTGTTGTGCAAACTATGTCATTGCGGGAAATTGCCTTTCTGACTTCTCAACAGTTCGTTTAACTTGCTATAAAATTTCTCTTTAGCTAAACATATTGGGTCATGCACGTTTCTAGAGCACATGTAATTTTATCTTACCAGAGGATCTAATATTTAAATCAAGTTTCGAGTATTCATCTGTAATAATTATGTTCGAAACTACAGTCATTTAGTTTTAAACCATGTACATCTCCAACTTAAAAGTTCAACTTGAAATAAAGTTGGTGTAGCTATAACAAACTCTATAGATAATGTATCTCCTAGATGTCATATAAGAAAATAATATGACATTAATAAATATAGGTTATAATATTGGGTAGTATGTTATTATAGAACAAGTAAAATATACTCCGATATTATTATTAGTTGTGTTATTGTTATTTTTTATTCTTCTTTGAATAGTATACATTGATTTCATTTAACCGTTCTATACTTGATTCGTTAGTGTTAATCAGACCAACCAATACAAAAACTGGTGCTAATGATGTAGTAGGTGGGGCTTGGTACTGAGCTGTCAGCCCTAGGCAGTTGCCATGCCATAATTAAATGGAATAAACAGTGGGAAAGAGTATTTCTCATCCTTACTTCCACAAATTAAACCATATCTCTTCGCACTGGTGCATCCAGTATGTCACTTAATAGGTACAAATGGAATAAAACTAACTAATGTACATCCATAGGAAAATATATAACGTATTTCTTTGAATATTTAGAAAGGGTAATGAAAGTAATGACAAGTTGCTAGTCCAGCCATATCATGGCAAACTGGAGAAATAACTTATTTACACACATTCAGAGCACTCTTAGATGTGATCTCTGTTTCTTTCATCTATGTGTAATCTAATGTGTTTTGATGTTGTTAGTTCAAATTTACATCTGTTGGTATCGAGAGGAACATTACTGATTACGGGTGTTGTAAATGTGTAGCAGGTTTCGGCTGTCAGACGGAACATTATAATAATAATGAGTTGGGAGAGGAGGTTGTGTGTTTTATTGGTATTTAAAAAAAAAATAATAATTAAAGAGGAGCGAAACTAGTGAATAATACTATAGGAATATAATATATCGAAAAATCAATCATGAATAGGTTTTCATATTATTTAAAATTAAGTAAAACTTAGTATTAAAGTCAGTGTTTAAATTATTTCCGATTCATGTGTTAGCTTTTTACTGTCACATTTCAAAGACCATTTTAACGAAAATGTATCCAACAGATAATGTAGCGTAATAGTTTTCAACACTTTCACTAACAATAATAACTATATTTATACTTTTGATAAAAGCTTATTATCTTCTATAACAATTTAGTTACGTAAGGGTGGGATGCTAACTAGTTAGTGAACACAGAGGGCTTTGCTTTTGATCATTGGTTGTATTCTTCACTCTGAATTACTTTTTGCAAAATGTTATAACGAACAAAACTTTTACATCATAATACTTTTTTCTATAGTAAAATAAGCTTAATCACAACAATTAAGTAATAACTATAAAAATACACAAATGTAATTGATCAGAATTTTGTTAACATATTTATTTGGTAAAATATTTTTCGATTTCCCTGATAGGCCTTAGTCTCTCATTGTTGGGCCTCTTAAAATCTACATAAATGTAACTGTCTTGCTCTTCCAGCGTATGAAAGGTATATATAAGTTTTGTAAATATAATAAAAACAACACTAGTGTTACATAAAATATTGTTTTTTTATTGTTTTTTAGGCTCAATTCAAAACCATAGTAAACTTTTTTTAGTAAGACAAACGATTTATTTGTAGCATTATAAAAAACTATATATAAAGGATGATAATGTTTCATACTATCCCTTTAAATTTTAGTTTCCAATAAATTTTCAGAGCCGGTGGTCGAGTGGTCTATAAAACGTCTGAAATTTGATCCTGAGTGAAATAAAATATTAAAATCAAGCATAGCACAAAATATAGCACAAGTTATGATCTTCGACAGACTTGGTTGGACATTGGTTTAAATTTTTTCAACTTTTTTTGTGGTTCTCCCCCTCATTCTGTCTCAATAAGTCCTCCGCACAAATCCATATTATATTGCATTGCAATCGATAACTGAAATAAAAGTTCGTGTGTGATAACGAACGTTATTTATATTTGATTTTACCTGTAATCGAATAGATGCAATAGCAAATTTACATTGCAGCAAACTAATTGCACAACTTTATAGACGACAAATATGTATCGTATCTTTACGTATACTCTGGTTAGCCCAGTCAATAAAGGTAAAAAAATGCCCTTTGTCACAACTAATTAGGGGAAAGCTGAATTTTTGCAGGGTGTTAGTATACAAGGTAAACAATAAAAAATGACAAAGTCCCGACCCCCACCCCTCTTGCTTTCCCCCCCACCCCCTCCCAAATATCGCAAGAGCAGTACTTTGGTTAAATACTCATAGCTCAAAAACTAATAAAGTTATAGACGTGATTCTTTTTTTATATTACACCTAACAATATGGCAAACAAATTATGTATTTAAAATTTTTATCTGTATAGCTTAGTTTAACCGTAATACTGATATACATGCAAAAAAAAGCCTCTGCTAATTACAAAAACTTACTTTAACCAATTATATCATTTTATCCTTACATTGTGGAAAGAAACTTCTTGAACAAAACGTATAGATAATTTAATTAGCTTCAATATGATGGATCTATTCAAGCTATTTATTGACGAAGTTGCTTTGTAGAGAGCGATTAAACAGTAGCGGACACTGCACCGCCGGCGCGGCGCCGCTTCTAGCAGTGACTCATCAGGCGCTTGGACATGCCTTCTTTAAAGCTGTGAGAGCATACATATTAACCTATGCTGCTATTGTTGAAAAAGTGACAAAAGATGAAGATTTACGTTCAGGTGTGTTTTGTAACGAGGTTCAAACAGTTTATAACCAACTTTCTCACTGTGATATTACTCAAGCAACTGCGTGTGATGACAAATCCATTCAATCAGCCTTGGCAAAGCTGACAGACCTCATCAATTTAAAGAGGTCTGAGAGTAGAACATCAAAGCTCTGGCTAAATCTAATTCAGCAAATCGACCTAATGCTAAATTTTATCCTAGCAGAGAGAACGGTGAATTGGAAATTGCACCTAGACACTATCACTGATATTGTTCCTTATTTTCATGCTGCTGGACACATTCCTTATGCAAAATCTGCTCAGATGTATGTCCAAGAAATGAAGAAAGTCAAATCAAAGCTGACTGAGACAGAGTACGATCTCTTTGTGACAAAAGGTCTCTTCACTATTAGAAGAAAAGGTGAGTTCTGGTCTGGAAATTGGAGTGACATGTGTATAGAGCAGTCATTGATGAAATCTTTAAAATCAATAGGAGGTCTAACTCATGGCCGAGGAATAACTGAGAGCACCTTAAATAAATGGGTACTAGGAGCTCCTTCATTCTTACGGATAAGTGAAGCCTTTAGAAGTTTTCTTGGATTAAACTATAATACCCAAGAGCAGCATGTAGAATTGTGAGAAAGCCGCAAATCAAGAGACTTACAGGATTTGTCAAAGTTCAAAGGTTAATTCAGCACAATCTTTTTGATTGTGGAACTAGTGAATTAATATCACTTTCAACTGGGCTGATATGCGAATCCTCTGTAAATTGTGATGAATCATATGAAGTTGGCTTGGAAGCAATGAAAAATATGGTGGGAAAATCGTTCAGTGAAATAAAGTTACACAGGAAGGATATGGTTAGAACGCAGGCGAGTTTTAAGTCTATCAAAGTTAGGTCTAAAGAGGTTACAATAAACTCCCAGCAGATATTCAATAGAATACTATGCATCTGTTATAGCTCTGTTAAGTTGAAATCTTATTTTGAGTTCGAATTAGGATCTCACCCACCCTCATTATTTGACAAGACATTACTACGAAAAGGTACAAAAGCATCGTTTATGAAGGTATTTGAAGGTGGAATTGTTCAAGAAAACTTCAAGGCAAATAAAGCTGTTTTTGTGATAGATGGTGAATATTTGTTACACGCAGCGGTTTGGGGAAAAAACACTACTTTTAAAGAAATTGTAGGGTCCTATTTAAGCTATGTAATTTGTAGATATGGAAATAGAGTGACAGTGGTATTTGATGGGTATTCCAACTCTACAACTACGAAAAGGCAAGAACAGGAGAGAAGAGCATCAAAGAAATTTTCTCACACAATTTTGTTTGATGAAAATACAGTTTACACAACACAACAAGCAGATTTCTTAGCAAACCCTCAGAACAAAAAGAGATTAATAGAAGCAGTACAACAAGGTATGCTGTTGAAGGTATAAATTTTGTTGTTGCGGAAGATGACGCCGACACTGTCATTGTTGGTCAGGCAATTAAATATGCGCAAACTGTTAATACCACTGTTGTAGTGGGAACTGATACAGACCTTCTAGTTTTACTTGTGGCATTAGCTCCCCAACATGACGGCAAACTTTTCTACTTAATGCCATCTTCAGTGTCGAAAGTATACTCTGTAGATTTTCTTATTCATCAACATGTTGAGCAGCGAACTTCAATGCTTTTTGCGCATTCCATAACTGGTTGCGACACAACATCTTCTTTCTATGGACTAGGGAAGTTAAAAGCAGCTGACCTATTACGTAAATCAACTGAATCTAAAGCTCAGGCCGAGCTTTTTACAAAGCAAGATATTGACAAAGAAATCCTTCTGAAAAGCGGAGAACAGTTCATTCTAAGTATGTACAACTTATCGAAATTCAAAACTCTCAATGAAGCCAGATATTTTAAGTTCAAGCAACTAACCGCAAAAATGTCGCTCAAGTCAAACTTTGATTTGGCAAAACGTCCACCTACTTCAGACGCTGCTCATCAGCATCTTTTGAGGGTTTACCACCAGATTCAAGCTTGGTTGGGTTTTAAACTTCCAGCAGAAGAGTGGGGTTGGCAGTATACATCAAATAATAGACTGATACCTAAGCCCATGACGAATCCCCCTGCTCCAAGTGAACTTCTACTATTAATATCTTGCAACTGTAAGACATTGTGTGTTACAAACTATAGCTGCCGAAATGCCGGGTTTGATTGCTCATCTATGTGTGGACAATGGAGTGGAATACATTGTAACAATATTTCGGACTAAACCGATGACATGTTGGCAACCGATTCTTTGTAATTGACTTTTAAAAAAATTATCAAACATATTATTTGCTGTGCAGGAAATAAGAAGCTATAAAAATACTATACTGGTTTTGATATATATATAGAAAATATTATCTTGCATTTATTGTATCACAAAACTAAGATTTTTAAACTGAACAACAGAGTCTAGACAGTGAAATTTGATTATTTATCAGTGATACAAGTGAATTAAATCTTTATTTCCTTATGGACCCTTAAGTGAAAATTATTATATTGCTACTCCATATAACTTAAGACTACGGATACGAGTACACAAATACGAGATACAAATACGATGCCCCTCAGCGGCGAGTATCAACGGCGGCAGCGGCACTGCTATGAGCAGCGTGGAGGCGGCACAGTGCTATACCCGCTACTGTTTAATCACTCTCTATGAAGCCATAATGTCAACGGTAAGCAATGTTAGATACATCATTTTAAAGCTAATTAAATTATCTATGTTTTGTTGAAAACGTTTCTTTCCAAAATGTAAGGATAAAATGATATAATTGGTTAAAGTAAGTTTTTGTAATTAGCAGAGGCATTTTTTGCATGTATATCAGTATTACGGTTAAACTAAGCTATACAGATAAAAACTTTAAATACATAATTTGGTTGCCATATTGTTAGGTGTAATATAAAAAAAGAATCACGTCTGTAACTTTATTAGTTTTCGAGCTATGAGTATTTAACTAAAGTACTGCTCTTGCGATGTTTGGGAGGGGGTGGGGGGGAAAGCAAGAGGGGTGGGGGTCGTGACTTTGTCATTTTTTATTGTTTACCTTGTATACTAACACCCTGCAAAAATTCAGCTTTCCCCTAATTAGTTGCGACACAAAACCTTCATTGACTGGGCTAGGTTATCCAAAGTATTTCTTTGACATAGACTCGGTGTTAAGGATAAGGATATTTTCTGAATATAAATTCTAATTAATAAAATTCTGAGATAGTTTTTAAAGAGTGACACATTCAAAATAGTCTTCATGAATGAAAATAGTCGATACACAAGAACCCAGTGTTATAAATACATAAAAATTTACAAGGAGAGTGGAATTTACTAAGGCACAAGAAGCTGACTCCATAAGTAATGAAAAAAAGTAAGTGTAATCTTTGGGATGATTCCAATGTTATCAAGAGAGATCCAAGATTTCAGATAGCCAATTATCAATGTATAGTCAAATTTTAAATTTTTAGTTCCAGTATTTCTATACAAATCTCAATAAACATAATTAGAACTTTATTCAAGCAGCTAAACTTTAACTAAGTTTAACCTCAATAATGTTCATAAACTTACTGAAAACTCCATCACATGGTTCAAAGTTGACTTATTCCACTAAATTAACCCTTAGCAAGAGAGTTTATTCTTAAATCATTTTCAATAGTATAGATAAGTCATTTAGTAGTAATTACTTACAATGCAGTAAAGTATGAATTTAATTGATTGTTAACAGTTAATATAAGTCTTCAACTTAAAACCCTAACACATTTTAACTAAAAGTATATTTTTAATTCACTTGATAAAATAAACACAGTTTTTTATGAATCACAAAAAATTATGTAGGATTACTACGTTAATTTTTCTATAAAATTGTTGTCGAGATTTTTTATTTTATAAATTTTTTTTCCTTTAAGTTGTTTCATTATTCCTGTATTTTATCTTTGGAATGCATAAATTGTGTAACTATGGAGATTTTCGTAAAATCCCATGTACAATATCTCAGCTAATTGCTCTTTCTTGGTTAAAATAACGGGGTTTTAGTATTTATATAACTGGAATTTCGTGAAATGTCATATTAAATAAGTTAATCTATAACAAGATTCAAAAAGTTCTTGCATTGGAAAAGGTTGAGGATTTTTTAAAAACGTTTTAAATTTACACATCAACGTATTTAATTAGAATGGTAAATGTTGGTGATAATTTAAGAAAAGTCCATTTCATTTTATTGAAAATACAAAAATGTTGAAATTACAAAAATAGTTTGGATATTTATGGAAACCTTTTACATTGTATTAGGTCATAAACAGTGTACTCTACAAGGTTTTTATTACATTATGGGCAAAATTTCTCTTAGTAATGATATTATTATGTCCTTTTTTTTTTCAAAAAAAGGTAATCATATTATCCAACTAACCTAACAAAATTATACAAATAATTGGCTTAACTCGCTCAATAAACACAAACGACTCACCCACCCACCCAACTAGCAAGCACACTTGACTGAACTAGCCATATGATATAAAAACACAACTATTAATTACAAATAATCCACCCAAAAAACTGAAAAAAACCCGACTAAATTGGCCTATTCAAGTAACCAAATATTGTTGAATCAATATTCAAAAAAACAAAAGACTCAATCATTCCATACAACTAACACAAATTTAAGACTGAACTAGCCTAAACACCTATCAAATATCACACATCTATAAACACATAAAACCCAATCATCCCACCCAACTAACAAATATATTAGACAACCACATACTACTAAATTACGTCGACACTAGTGACGCAGTGGTGTAATTCAGCTACTTTGGGACAAAGTGTTATGAATATTGTAGGCGATTTGTTATATACTCAGTCCTCTAAATACTGAAACGGCGTCAACTTAATGGTTGCTATTGACGTGGGCACTTCGAGAGAAGCCTTAAGTATCCACGTTGCGTGGTAGTCAGAGTAGGGTGTAGTGTGGGGAAGAGAACAGTGTATCAGGCTTGTCGGTTAGCTGAAAAGCAGACAAATAATACGACCAGGTTCGGATTCAACGTAAAGCTGCAGGTTCCTTAATTTCACTGCCTTTTGGGTTATAAATAAATGGTTCTTTTTAGGGAACAGTCAATGTTAGTTAGCAGAAATTATTCAAACTGTCAATTGCCCAGACCGATATCGTTATGCTCACTCGACGCTCGACGGAGTTATCCCGTTTACTTTAGGGTCCGTCGAGGTTCAGCGTGGTGGCTGAGTTGCTAAGGCTTCGGACTGCAGAGGGCAGTGTCTAAGGTTCGAGTCCCCACTGAGCCAACGGGCGGTACTTCACTCGTTGAGTAAAGTTGACGCACAGGCTTGTAGCCCATATGAATTGGGAAGTGAAGTTCACATGAAAAAAAGGTTCGGACAAAGAGAGCAGCGAAGTTCCTGGGTGTGATGCTCGACAGCACTCATTCATGTACACTCAGTCATCACACTCACTTACCCCTTATATTCGTCCATGTATAAACAAAATCTCATCAAAAACCTCATACCAAGAAGAGTGTCTGCATTACTTATATTTTTCAAGGGTTGGAAATTTTGTGGGATCAGAACTCTATATAATATGAAAATGTCTAACTGATAATATTCTGAAGTATATTTCCCTTAACGATATTTCCAATTGTGAACTGCACACAATATTTAAAATCAAACATTTTAAAATATTTGCATTTTTAATAAAGTTTTCTAGTTAATATCTTATTGTAATTGTTTCTAAATACGCTAAAAATTAAATATCAAGCAACCACTCTTCAAAGAACAAAATTGAAAAGCCTAATAATACCGACCCTCACCAACTATAATGATGGCAACGTCAATATGTGATAGTGATATTATGCGAAGTCACGCTACCGTTCAACGGGTAAATTAGTTTCCTGTCAGTAGAAAATAGCTACAGTCTTATCAGCGTATCTAAAAAAACCATTATTTACTTATATTTCTTACCACTATTATTACCTACATAAATCATGTAATACTACTTTACTAATATAATTTATAGTAGAATGGAGGCCAATTAATTTACTAAATGGTCTTCTTACCAGCTCACTCATTTGCCAGTTTTAAGTTTAAAACCTAAAGGACTTAATAAAGTAAAATTTAGTTGAATATTGTACTGAGTAACGGGAAATATGGGTAAAAATAAACAAGTTAATACAAATATTTCTAGTTTAATTTCCCTATTTCTTAAGAAAATTATATTAATGTATAAATTACGTGATTAATAAACTTACGCGATGTTGCAGATATAAAGACTTTTTATGTTGATGGGTGATAAATGTAAAGAGAGAGAACTTTTAAAAACTTGTTAGCATATTTAGCTTTTTATCACGAAATATAGTTCTTTATAGAGCCTTCAGTATTTCAATATTTGGTTTATAATTTTTTAAGGGCAGTGAATTTTTCATTTTTACAGGTAATGCTTTTTTATTATTTTATAGTAGCCTAGCTAAGCTACCTAAAAGTTTAACTAGTTCTACTTATAACTTTTAATAGTATCTTTCGATGTAATGAACATGAAAAATATAATTAAAATCAACAATTAATATTTTGCAATATTTTTATGATTTTTAACTGGCTATTTTATTATGAAACGAATGTTTTTAGTTAATAAATGTAGTAAAACAGACAATAAAATAACTATATTAAAATTATTAAATTTTCAATAAAAACCAATAAATTTTATTTTCAGCTAGGCCTTTCGCCAGAAAAGCTGACATCATCACACAACACAACTGATTATACTTTGCTGGTGAAAGACCTAGTTGAAATTAAAATGTATTGATTTTTATTGAAAATTAAATAATTTGAATATTTTTAACTGACCAATATCAACTCGATTTCAACTTCAATAATAAAATAACAGTACAGGTAAACGTCACACAACACAAATTTACCACAACACAAGCACAAAATGCAAAATATATAGCAATACAAGTACAAAATGCACAAATATTACGGTGGTCTATTTCGGTGAACCACGCTCACCTTCCTCAGATCAGAGGTATTCACAAAAGGTCTCATACACATCACAGTATTATTCTAATTAATAGAGTCCTTTAGCAATATTGTAAACCATTTGAATGCTCATTACTAAAATGGTAATAGCATAAAAATTACGTCCTTAACTCCAAGTTTGTTGTTGAAACATGCTGAACAGACAAATTTACATGTGGTAGAGGAGTTGTTGAGGAACTTGTGTTATCAGCACAGCAGCAGCAGTCTCTTCGTGTATATAAGTACAAGACAACAGCTAAATAGCAGCAGTGATTGAGCATTATAGCTGAGTATGATTATCACCAATTCTAGCTAACCACGAAATATAAATTCGTATATATTGTTGTTGTCGTAGTGCGTTAAAAAAAAATGTTTAACTATGAATAAAACCAAACTTATGTTTTTTTCATCAACAACTTATCGTATCTACTGAATCAATTCTGTAGGCGTAAGCATTCTCCCTTATTTTCATCTCTTTTGTCACTATAATCCAAACAGAAGTATATTCCTAGACCTATACTATCGTTCATAATTTTGACCTCTCTTGTCACTATAATGCAAACAGAAGTATATTCCTAGACCTATACTATCGTTCATAATTTTGACCTCTCTTGTCACTATAATGCAAACAGAAGTATATCCCTAGACCTATACTATCGTACATAATTTTGACCTCTCTTGTCACTATAATGCAAACAGAAGTATATTCCTAGACCTATACTATCGTTCATAATTTTCATCTTTTTTGTCACTATAATGCAAACAGAAGTATATTCCTAGACCTATACTATCGTTCATAATTTTGACCTCTCTTGTCACTATATTGCAAACAGAAGTATATTCCTAGACCTATACTATCGTTTATAATTTTCATCTCTTTTGTCACTATAATGCAAACAGAAGTATATTCCTAGACCTATACTATCATTCATAATTTTATTTGTCCTGTTATAAACTTAAAGGAATATTACATTGTGTTTTCAATGATAATTAATATCATTCAAGTCCTCAATTTAATAATGTTTTATCAATGTGCCATACTGTTGAATTTACTGAATAATTAAATAGATTTCAGAACGTATAATAACAAAAATGTAATTACACTCCAAAATGGTAATTAGTTTGTAGTTTTACTTTTTTATTCAATAAAAATATACCACATTATATATAATTACGTGTAAAAAACACACAATTCTCCAATATTAACAACATGCATGTAACTTGGACTGTTTTTAATACTGGATCTGTAAGAAATTCATTTTTATGTATAAAAATTCGAACCCATTCTATTCGAATGGGTCTATTTCGATATAATGTTCGATATGTAACACATTAAAAAAGAAATAAAATTTAAATTTTTTAAACCTTTAGTCATACAAATCATGCGATTGTATGCGTAGTATTTGTAACAGGACCATTTTTATCATTTCTTATTTATGAAAATGATCTCTTTCGTATTATGTACAATTGTTGTTTGGAATTGTTAAAACTTGGATTCCCAATGTTTTTTAGTAAAAATAAATAACACTGATAGTTTACATTACATATATAAATATTTTTAATTTCTTATTTAATGCTAGTTGTATGGAACTTGAAAGTATAATAACTTTCTAAAAGGGAATCTCTAACCACCCACCTGACATTAAATTGACTAATTATCTAAGAATGAAAAAAAATATATATAACCAATATACGAGATAAAATTAAGAGCTACCTTACTAAAATCGAAAAAAACTTATTTAATAAATAACTTTAACCGTTTGTTTCCTTATTAAATTATTGCATTCATTTATTACATTATTTTTATGAGAATGTTTCACCAATGTGATTCAGTAACAGACAAAATGGCCTCTTGGCAATGTTTTATATTATATATGTTAATATAATACGAATATAGACTTAGTTATTTATATGTAAATTGTTGCGTAATTATATTAATATTTTATTAAATTTAATTCTGTTGTTGAAGAATAGAACAAATTCACAATAAATGTTCCCTTGTGCTGGGGATTTGCACAAACGTGTTCCGTTACCAAGGCCATTAATAAGGGATAACTCCACTCGTTGTTACGTTTTCCGATAATATGATTTCATATTATCGAATCCAATGTCGAATCTCCAAATACAGCAAAGCTTATGAGAAATGTAATATTTTTTTTGTTATTTGAACCTTTAGCTTTATGGGATTATGAATGTTATATTCTTTTTCGAATCAAATTAGAATCTTTAAAAACGTTTTCTTTGTTTTATTGAACATATTTAACTACCAATGGCCTCTAAAATGAACGATTTTGACTTAATTTGTTTTATAATGACTAAAAAAATAGTAATTTTTAATAACTGTTCTTATAAAAATTTGCCACTTACCTAAAAGTAACGTGTCTCAAGAAATTCTAGAATAGCAGTAAACGTTGCCCTACTAATAAAAAGTTATACTTAAATTATACATTATCATAACCTAAGGTCAATGGTGGGGGGGACTGTTGGCTGGCTAGTTATTGTTGCCAGAGAAGGTTTAGCTATGTCGGTGGAAGTATTTGAGGAAACACACGTAAGCTAGTCAGAAATTTCCATCAGACATACAGTAGTACATCAGGTGAATGGAGAGAGAATGTAAATTCATACGTTGGCTGGTCGGAACTGTCTGTCAGACGTGCCACTGTACCTGTATGGGTGGGTAGGTCGGTCACTAACACTGTACTTGTACGTGTGCCTGGGTCAATACTACTATACGTATATGGGTGGGCGGTTGGTATAGGGGATGGGTGGGTCACTACTACTTTACGTGTATGGGGGGGTAGTTGGTATAGGAAATGGGTGGATCACTACTATATACGTGTATGGGTGGGTGGGGCGGGCACTAACACTGTACTTGTATGTGTGCGTGGGTCACTACTACTATACGTGTTGGGTGGGCGGTTGGTATAGGGGATGAGTGAGTCACTACTACTTTACGTGTATGGGTGAGCGGTTGGTATAGGGAATGGGTGGATCACTACTATATAAGTGTATGGGTGGGTGGTTATTATAAGAGATGGGTAGGTCACTACTATTGTACGTGTACGGGTGGATGGTTGGTATAGGGGATGGGTGACTCACTACTATTGTACGTGTATGGGTGGTTGGTATAGGTGATGGGTGGGTCACTACTACTATACGTGTATGGGTGGGTCACTACTACTATACGTGTATGGGTGGGTGGTTGTTATAAGGGATGGGTTGATCACTACTATATAAGTGTATGGGTGGGTGGTTGTTATAAGGGATGGGTGGGTCACTACTATTATACGTGTACGGGTGGATGGTTGGTATAGGGGATGGGTTAGTCACTACTATTGTACGTGTATGGGTGGGTCACTACTACTATACGTGAATGGGTGGGTCACTACTACTATAGGTGTATGGGTGGGTGGTTAGTATAGGGATGGGTGGGTTACTACTACTACAAGTGTATGGGTGGGTGGTTAGTATAGGGATGGGTGGGTTACTACTACTATAAGTGTATGGGTGGGTCACTACTAATATACGTGTACGGGTGGATGGTTGTATAGGGGATGGGTATGTCACTACTACTATACGTCTATAGTGGTGAGCCTACTATGTATAGGAGATGGGTGGTTCACTACTACTATACGTGTATGGGTGGGTGGTTGGTATAGGGGATGGATGGGTCACTACTACTTTACGTATATAGGTGGTTTGTTGGGTCTCTGCCACATATGTATATTAGTATGGGTGGGTAGGTAGGTCACTAACACTATACTTATATGGGTTCGTGGGTCACTACTACTATACGTGTATGGGTGGGCGGTTGGTATAGTGGACGGGTGGGCCACTACTACTTTACGTATAAAAGTGGTTGGTTGGGTGTCTGCCACTATATGTGTATTGGTATGGATGAGTGGGTAAGTCACTATCACTGTACCTGTTTGGGTGAGAAGATGGGTCACTAACACTGTGCATGTATTGTTTTTTGGTTACTAATTTAAAACGTAGATCAACCTTCCCTCAGTACCACCGTATAGTTATTGTTAGGTGGATGAGTCATCACTACCGTACATGTATGGTTGGGTGGGAGGTCAATACTACAAAATAATGATCGTTGCATCAAAAGAGAATTTCAGTAATAACTCTAATAATATTTTGTTTAACCTTGTTGTTAGATTTAATGACAAAAAACGAACAGGAAACGAGTTTCTGATACCAGTTCCCTACATCGAGCCAGGAGTACTGAACATGAATACACAGACACACTCGACTTCCCCACTACCTGACAAACTAACTGACGGAGTTACAAGCTCAACCACCCACCCGTCCACTAACATATCGTCGTATTGACTGATACACTCGCTTTTTCACGTACAGTGGTATTGACTCACCGACACTCCCACTCACGTAATCTGGTATTGATCCACCCACCTGCTTCATACACCTACGGTGATATTGACCAAATCACTCACTCATTCACGAACAGTGGCATGAACTCACCCACACAGGCATTCACGTATTAAGATACTGACCCACTCACTCGCTCATTCACGTACAGTTCTATTAACTCACCCACCCACCCATTCAAGTAATATGGTATTGACCCACCCACTCATTCACGTACAGTGGTATTAGCTCACCCACACATCCATTCATGTAATATGGTCTTGAACCACCCACTCGCTCATTCACGTACAGTGGTATTAGCTCACCCACACATCCATTCACGTAATATGGTCTTGACCCACCCACTCGCTCATTCACGTACAGTAGTATTAGCTCACCCACACATCCATTCACGTAATATGGTCTTGATCCACCCGCTCGCTCATTCACGTACATTGGTATTAGCTCACCCACATTTCCATTCACGTAATCTGGTCTTGACCCACCCACTCGCTCATTCACGTACAGTGGTATTAACTCATCCACCTTCCCATTCATGTAATCTGGTCTTCACCCACCCACTCTCTCATTCACGTACATTGGTACTAGCTCACCCACACATTCATTAACGTAATCTGGTATTGAACCACTCGCTCGCTCATTCACGTACAGTGGTATTAGCTCACCCACCCTTCCATTCACGTAATCTTATACTGACCCACCCACCTGCTCATACACGTACTGTGTTGTGGACTAATGTGGTATACTGTTAGGTAAACAATATTTGGATAAATGGGTAATACACAAAATAATATTAAAAATGGTTGCTGTGAATTGTTCTTAGACGAACAATAGATTGAGAATCAAATGAATTTAATCTATAAGAACTCATCGCTGACATCTTCCTTAACCACATCGAAAAGCATATATTGAATACAAACAACCGAACACTTACAAAAATTAAAACATACCATAGATATGTAAATGACATTTTTGCAATTATAGAAGGGAATAAGGAACAAGCACAACTAGTATTAACTCAGCTTAATAATCTACATAAAAATCTCAAAATTTCCTAGACGTTACTATCAAGAGATCAAACAACCATTTAGAATTTGAAGTATATCGAAAACCAACAGCAACAAATCACACAATTCATAAATCATCCAATCATCCATGGTCCCATAAGATTGCGGCATACAATTCCATGGTTCATAGATTACTGACATATCCTTTAAATCAAGAAGCATACAAAAAAGAATATTTTACAATAAAACATATAGCTAGAGCGAATGGATTCAAAACACAAATGATAGACTCCTTAATAAATAAACACAAACAAAACAAGAAGAAAAAATGAGAAAAATCTGAAAAAAGATATATAAAAATGCAATACTATGGGAAAATCAATAATAGCATTAATAGAATATTGAACAAAAACAATACTGTTCTTGCACATACCGTCAACAATACTCTCCAAAAATTGTTACAAAACAATCCAACCACCTCAAATAATTATGACAAATCTGGTATTTACAGTATCAAATGTAATGAATGTCCCAAATTTTATATTGGCCAAACTGGGAGATCTTTCAAACAAAGATTTAAAGAACATATACCATAAAATTCCCAACACCAACAATCCACTTACGCTGAACACTTAATATCCGAATCTCATAGTTATACATCTATTGAAAATAATATGGACATTATTCAAATCTTACCAAAAAACCTTATACTCGATGTCAAAGAAGAATTAGCCATCTACAAAGCAAAAAAGACTGATCCAAATAATTTACTTAATGACCAAATATCTTTCCAATCTAATATTATATTTGATACATATATACAAAAACAAAGAAAAGGTACATAACTAATAAATACAACAAGAAGATATCTAGACACCGTTAAATTACAAAAATACTACAATATTTAAATTTAATATTACACCTTCTGTTATAATAACAACTAGGCTAACCAAAACAGTTTTTATGTATTTTCAGTTTATTAAGTTTTAATTAATTAAAATTTTTATTAATACCTTCAAGATTTGTTACATTTTACACCTGAAGATGATCTAAGGATCGAAACATGTAGTGTACATGAAATAAAAGTGATTGAACAAGGTATATATTTTTTCTCAATTATGGTTTTATTTTTATCATGAAAAAAAGAACAAACATAAAACGAAAATAGTTTAAACATAGCGGACGGTTTGTTTTGTGATTACAAAGATAAATATAAATAAACTATGTCATTATAAATCATTTCCAATGTACTGCATGGTAAGATTTCATCAGAATAAATCTGTTAGTATTAAACAAATGTATGGATTCAAAATAACTTCAATGGTAATTGTGACTATAATATATGAATTTAATGTTCAGAAGACATAGCCTTGACTTAGAATAACTGATTCAAATCGTGTCTTTATCCACCAACTTTATTAAGGGAGTTTCCAGTCACGTTATAGAACTTTTGAGGAACTTGAGTAATAATAAAACTTGAGATGAAAAAGTACACTTTAAAATCAGGTTGCAAATACATCACCATCATAATGATAACGGTACTTACACTATATGGAACTATGAAACAAATTACTAATTGATATATGTAATCATTTGTATATTTTTTTAATTTATAAGTTAAAATAAATTCAGGTAGATTTATGAAAGCCATTCCTTGATAATACAAGTGTGAATGGAAGATAAATGGTATCTTAACGACCAGCGGCCACCTGAACGCGTTCCAACTCTACGTCAGGGCCATTTGTATTCACTTTGGAAAATACATTTGGTTGGTACTTAAATATATTATACGTATGTTTCCTTATGAATATTTATTGCTCCCTTTTAGTGCTAATGTAACAATGGAGTCATTTGAAGTTATCTAAATAAAAATACATTTGTTTATTTTGAACAATAAAAATATTGTTATAATAATGCATATTTTTGAAATTAGCTAAATATATTTAAAATATATCAGGTGCTTCTAAACAAAATTCTCTCTAAATGGCAATGAGGAAAACTTGATTTTACTTTTTTTTATTTTGATCGTACCGATGTCAGAAACCTAAGCAGAGAGTAGACATTGTCGGCTAAAGTATGGTTTGATCCTAAAATTGGCTAAAACCGTACCTGAATGGTAAACAAGAATGTAACTTAAGTTGTATAGTTAATCTGGCTCAAAGAAAAACTAAATCCAAATAGTTCGGATAAACTCCATAGGAAGCTATAAATTATTCTTTAAAGCTAAGATATGAAGAGTATTTTTTTTCTTTTTGGTGTATGACGTAAGAAGAGTAAATACATTTTAATTAGTAAGGCGTTTAGTGGGGATATTTTCCCAGTAAGGACTTAGTTCCCCTCACCTGTTTAGACGAGCCCGTTTAGTTTTGTAAGTTCGGTGAGTAGTTAACGTGACTTCCGAACCGTGGGAACGGCATAAAGGTATAGTTTAATTGTTATAATGGTAGACTCAGGCTCCAGAAGCGGCGGTGGGTGAAGAATGAGGAGAAGTGTCATTGTAATTGCCATTGTAGGAATGAGGGCGTCTTACAAATATTCGCTCAAATTAGGTCACTTTATGCAGGAATGACTCATCGAACTGTATTCATTCGTTTAGGTTAGTAGTGCACCGCCGAGTCTACGGTTATAAAAATTGAACTATAAAGACATCAAGGTCATACCAGGAATCGAACCCGGACCGCTTGCGTGGCAAGCCACCACATTAGCTTCTTAGCTACAGCCGTTCTGTAGAAGAACATGAATAATTCCGAAGGAAGTTGTCATAAATATCTTACTTTAATCAGCAGTACTTTATACACAAAAACAGAAAAATTAACATCAATGAAGTAATGCAGTTATATTGTAAGTCAATGCAGTGTTTAATAATAGAATGTACGCAGATAGTTCAAGTAATTTGTCATTTCAATGATTTAATGGCCAATTAATAATATGACAGTGTGAAATAAGTCCTTCACCACTACGGGATTGCTCAAAACACAAATAAATAAGTCATACGTTTTTGCGGGTAACTAAACAGTATATTTATAACAAATCCATGATGTAATGGACAATTAAAGCCTTCTTGTCAACGTTGTATCAGTTGATGGAAGTTTTATTAGACTTCTCCACTCCGGATATAACAACGGACTACGCAACGTTCGTCATAAATGTCTCATAAACTTATGTGGCTCATTAACTGTTCCCTATGGCAATTACAAGCTTATTAGCACTCACAAGGCGGAATACGTTTCAATCTAACGATAACTTGATAATTCTGCAAAATTTTTGTAATTATAAGACTTCAAATTAGATTACAAAAGCACATATCAGCAGTAACTCATGCTATTTTGTTGTCATTTAATTAAGTTATGACTTTTTTATGAGTCTTTTTATGGCCGTCAAATATATATTGTGTGTTGTAGAATATAGAAAGCAGTTAAAGGAGATTTTACTTTACTATGTAAAGATAGGGCTAAAAAAACATCCCTAACCCTCAACCTGGGGATCCACGACTTAAGGAACCACCACCTGAGACTGGGCAGGCAGTCTGCGGTCATTACGGGATCACTCGGTCGGTCACCTATCCAAGAAACAGCCACGCTTGCTATTATTTGACTCCGTATATTTATATAACGTCAGTTTTCTCCAATTAACGTCTCTAGAAATTATATTTCTACTTTCTAATATAATTCATTTAGGTCAAATACAGCAGATGAAAAGTGAGTTTCTTATTAAATATGAACGGAATTAAATAGCAGTACACATTACTATTTGTAAAATATTTCAAACATTATATTTTCCTTAAATTGGGAACATTGTAAGGAATTGAATATTTTTAACAATTGCATCATTATAATTTATCTCTGCATGAAGCAGTCTTGAGTGGTTATTTTCATACATTAATGAGTATATGCCTGCATATGTACGATAATGGAATACTTCAATTCGTATTGTAGAACTAGCGTATTGTAATGAACGTAAAGTTTACTTTATCATTATTGTAATGAGATTCATTCTTTCGTTACGTTTTATTCTCCATACAGGCATCATATGTTATTATGATTTTATATAAATCGTTTTCTTAACCAACTACACTAAAAATGTTATTTATTTATTTGTACAATTTTGGTTTGTATAAGACACATTTATCTTGACTTGATTACTGTATAAACTCATCACTTGAAATAAACTTTTCTTGAATAATTTATACCGAATCAAACCGTCTCATAGTTACACAAATGTAGGACTACATGTTCAATTCAATTCAATTCAATTCAAAATCATTTATTATTTCTTAAATTTAATTTTTACATTGCAGTGTCTTTTTTAATCTCTCTAGCATATAGCTATTTGAGAGATCAACTAATTTGTTCATAATAAAATATCTTTAATATATAGATAATCTTAAAGTAAAAACAAACAAAACAAAAATAAACAAATCAATACGCACCAAGGAAACATAGTCAAAGGAAATCGAATAACATTCGTTATTTACTATAAATACCAATTTTTTTCAAAAATGTAAATTTTTTTTATATCAGTAGTCCTAATGTTCATTTTATTTTGGAATTCATAGCAATAGATTGTTTGATTGTTTAAAACTTCCTCCTGGACCACGACTGGCATTCCTAACTACATATAAGCCTCAAAACACTAAACACTAACACAATGGAAACAAATAAATAAACAATATACATAAATATATAATATAAATATACAATAAACCGGCAGTAAATAAGTAACATTAAATACTATATAGACTATGAACAACTCAACAAACATTGATGTTAATTCTATTCTTAAGATATGCAGGTATATGATAGATTCGTCAGGTCCATAAGGTGTTATTGCGTTAGTTTTAAGTAAGAGAGCGTTTTTTACAAAAATTGTATATGCATTACCTTCGTACCTGTATGAGTGGGTGGATGGGTCATTTCCAAGGCCGACTCGCACACCCATACACGTACGGTCCTCCGTACGTTCTATACGTACGGTAATGTTCCAACCACCAAATATACATACAAATACATTTTTTAGTTTTTTTAAAACCTAATGCTATCATAAACTCTAAAAAAATTATTCTCATCAATAAACATGGTTAATTAAATTAATTTATAAATTACAACTACTTCCTCATATTTTTGTAATTTAACAAAATACGTGTGTTCCTAATAGATATTTAAGAACGAATTCCCTACTGGTCAAAGCTCTATAAATATAGGCTCTTTTACCAACTTATAACATGACAAAAATTATCTTTATAACCATTATAAAAATGAAGGCTATAATAGGCAGAAGTATGTGGCATCATGATAATCCTATTTCCTTTTATTATTTTTATCGTATCCTTTGAGTTTGATAGGCATTCTGGGGAAACGTTTGACTAAGAAGCAATATTTATATTTTGTTATTTATTTATGGTGAGTATATTAGCAATCAGAATATTTATTTATCTATGGTGTCTTAAGAGCATTTTTTATCGGCTATTTGCTGGGAAATTACCTTGTAACATTCAGCTTTATAGATAGCTTGAGAAAAGGATTGACTAAAAACATATTTTCTATAAAACGACAAAAACAAAATGCTTGTTATAACTAGTAACTTTTAAAATCTTCACTGTGATTCTAAGTGTTTTATAGTTATGTTACATAATCTATCGATTTCAACTATAAACGATACCATTCACAAAAACAACATTCCATAATTAATGTATACCATTTTTATAACTCGCATTACTCTTAAAATACCGTTTATAATAAATTTATTTTTATTTACTCAACTTTTTTTATAAAAGGAGGATCCGATCTCCTCTTCAACCTTACTCTACCCATTGATATGTGAGGAAGGGCTGAACTTGAACAGTTCAAGGTAAATGTTATGGATAAAAACTAGGATTCGAAACTGCGATATCTCTAACGCTGTTACAAAGTTTAAACACCGTAGGCCACTCGATCTCTGGCACGCCCAAAAATTAACAATTTATGGACTGATTTGTTTCAATAAATACTTTCCTTTAACATATTATATTAATTTAAATTCAATAATGTGTCAGTCAACATTTCAAACAAAAATGGTACACCAAAAATAAGCCTTCTGAATTTATATGATGTATAAATCAATTGATAGTTCGTGTATTTTATCAATCAAAATAAAATAAAATAAAATAAAATATAATAATTCTAGAAGTCTTATTTTTAATTTATAATGTACTTCTAAGTAAATTATCTTAAAAGCTCAACAATAATTGTTATGTTGACATGTATATGTGCCTAAGTCACTTTACCTATTCCTTTTGGTAATACAAACCCTAGACGTAAAATGTAAGGAAATAGCTTGGCCGACGTTATTGACCATAAAATTCTCCCATGAATATCTTACAGAATAAAGCTTGACTCAATATCCAAACTTAGTATCTCTCTTTCTTTGTTACCTTTATCCTTTTTTATATTTTATATTTACCCTTATTCTATATTCCTACCTAAAGTGACACTAGTAAAGAGTATGGTATGCGGGAAGAAGGTTTAAATATTTCATAATGCAAAAATTCCTTCGTTAAAAGCTCGTTAAGGAACAGCGACCTCATTGCATTTACAACGTTACCCTCAGTGACCTCCCTAAACCTATTACTGCTACTTGTAACCTAATACTTGGTTATGGTTATGTGTCAATATCTACTGATGATAAAATAAGTGCTTTGAGAAAATATATGCTTCTCCAAAAGAATCTTGTACGTTTGATAATATTTTTTACTATGAAACTAAAAACATATTTTAGATTTTGATACGAAATATTCACCAAGGTTTTCAAGTAAAATAAAAACAAAACGCAAAAACTAAACAAAACCAAAAATTGTCATCAAAGTATAATTATAAATATTTTAACTAAACATCATAAATGTTATAGTGTAACGATATACCACCAAACGTGTTACAACCATTTACAAACTATATTGATAGGTTTTATATTGATATTCTTAGCGTATTTGGCAAATATAGAACTTGAGTAAAAGTAGTAAATATTTTTGTTCATCGGTATTGTTTAATCTTAATTAATAACGTTGGAGAAAAAATACCCTTACATTTATAACAACTATGATCTAATATTTTCAATAACTTTCACAAGACTCACTCTGTGTGATACAGCATCCTCAGTGATTTCACGGTGATTAGATAGTAGGTCAAGATCGTGAAGGTGTAGCAGGGAGGTGTGGTTGTTATAGGCCACTGGAACTTCTTCAGCCTAGAATATGATTTGATGAGGGGAAGGCATGAACCATATAGATATCCTGAGACACAGCAGAGAAACATACAGCGAACCTGCAGCAAAGAAATAAGCACAGTACAAGATGGATAGACGCTTTTAGAGTGCGCGTGTTATTTAAAAATCGAGGGCCTATTGGGTTGGGGGTACTTCTGGGTTTGGACAGGGGGGATTAGAATTGGCCGTGAATAAAGTGATATATGGTGAAAAAGGAAAAGGATTGGTATTGTAGGTCTCGCTGAAGTAGTCTGCCATACGTGGGTTTTGTCAAGTAATTATTGTGTGGTTTAAGAACCAGTAGTTAAGGGATTTGGAAATGAGGGTATAGGTCACTGAGGGTTTGCCGAGGATCGAAATAGTAAGCTAGGTACATTGCATGTCGTTCGGTCTTTTAAAGATTGGGGATTTTGGCAAGATACAGATTCAGGGTGAAAGGATGACGGTGGTATGGAGAGATAAGTAACAGAAAGATAATTGCAGAGCACGCTTTGTCTGTTGAAACGAACGGCCTTGAATCGGATCGTGGTAGTTTTCTTGGCTGGGTAAAAGTGGGGGAAGAGGAATTTGGAGTCGAGAATGACTCCCAGGTATTTGCAGATTTTGGTTAAAGTCAGTGTGTTACTTCAGAGGGTAATTGGGAACTATTTCTTCAGAGTGAGTTGCCTGGCGTTGTAAATGGAGAAGCATAGCTGGATTTTAGATGTGTTTATCTGGATGCACTATTTTGAACAGTATGTAAAGTGACTGGTGAGCACTTTGGCAAGTCAACTATGGTGTGAGGCTGGGTGACGGGAGGGGCACCAGTAAGCATTGTCATAAGCGAATTGAGCGAGGGTGTTGGTGATGTCTTAGGGCTCCTCAGGATGGTAGTAGGTAGGTTTCGCACATTCTTGATGTAGAGTGATAAGCTGGTGAAACTCCAAGTGGCTATAAACACTGTGGCTTGAAACTGGTTTGATATTTGAGAAAGGAGGGAATGTGGAACGTGGTAACTCACATATTGTAACTAGTGTTTAATCACCTTGACGATATTGTTTCCAAAGGATCTAAATTATAGTTACAAGAGCACTTGAATCATAGTTCAAGGATTGTATATATGGTGTATAAACTATTCAATAAAAGTGTGTTGTGTCAGTCATACATTTTTATTTTTTTCAGAGTATATTTTATATATTTTATAATTATATTTATTTCTTAACATTAAGTCAATACTCTTCATATATTGGCCTAGAACTAATATTTGACCACTATTAGTGGTTGGAATACGAGTTGATATTTATTGAGATAAGTGTAGATGTATAATTGTTGTCTTTACTATTCACTAGGGTCAAATCATACATAGAAAATGTTAATCATTGATTGGCCAATGGTCAGAGGATCTAAGCCATCAACACCACTGTACGTGTATGGGTGGGTGGATGGGTCAACACCACTATACGTGTATGGGTGGGTCAACACCACTGTACGTGTATGGGCGGATGGATCGGTCAACACCACTATACGTGTATGGGTGGGCTAGTGGGAATTAATGGAGACGAATATGCTTATATAATCTACATTTTCCTATCAATTCGAAACATTACTCTGATAATCGTGAAAAATGACCTAGATGTTTAAAGATACACATTCCAATGCTCCTGTTGTGTAACTATAATGCAAGGGTTGGTCGGCGTACTAAGAAGACCGCTAAAAAAATAATGTTCACACTTAAAGATGGCATTAATATCAACGCTTATGACTAAAATAAACACTATTAAAAGTAAAAGATTGTATCATGTTTTATTATTATTTAATTAACTTAGTGTGCTGTTAAATTTATTTAAATATTAGTATAACATTGAATCTAAGCATCTTACTATTGGTCTGATTTTAGATATTAGGCAGATCTAAAGCTTATCTGGTAGTGTCTGTGTTCATGTCTATAATAGCAATACAGTGTACTCTGAGTTTGTTTTAAAAAGACTAAGAAAAAACGTGTCATTTACAACTTTTAAAACATGTACTCCCACAGTAGCTGAGGTACACTATGTCACAGGCTGGATATAAAAGTTTTATGACGTAGAAGTTCAATATGTATGAAGGTTGTACAGCGTTTTTATCAACCCTTAGAAAAGAAACGTTAAAATTGAATTTTCATCTTTAACCTCCCAACTCATTTGAATCCAACTATATGAAAATATCCATGTCTAATTTAGTTGCAAAACTACTACTGATTTGTCTGACCTTAAATAAGTTTAATCTTCACTTATATTGAACTTAAATCTTCAAATCTTATAAAGTTCCTAATTATTAAGAATTCATTTATTGTAACTTTTCAATAAATGCATTTATCATTCTTGTTCATCATAAACCTAAGAATTTTTCCTTCCTGCGTGCTTGTCATTCTTTATTTGAAAAGTTTGTACACCCAAATAGTAAATAGCTTTAATTTTCTTATGTTTATAAATGAGTTGTGCATTTTACACTTACATTTTTTTAGTCTATTTAAGCCAGTAACAGTTTTGAATCTTTATTACGTCTGTAATGATCCTCCGGACAATGGAAAGCCGATGGCCAAGCGGTCTAAGGCATCAGGACTTTAAACTTGGATAGCGCAGGCTGGACTCCAGCCGGGACTGGAAGTATTTATCAGCAATATTCACTTTGTACTCAACTGGTTCAACCCCTTACTCTATCTCAATAAGTTCCGCACAAAGACCTATAGACTTCGGGGAATGGTCAGAGAAAGGTTAAGATATGGAAGTGTCTCGTGGATCATTCCGCTAAAGGGGGTAACAATGGTGGTTAGTTTCCCGCATGTGGATCTATATAACCCTACCACGGCGGCTATATGGATTCCACTATTCCAGAACATCCGAACACGTATCCAGAACCTTCGAGACTGGTAACGACATATTGTATAAAGACATCCCTCAGCCGACGAGTCAGTCTCAGTGGCGGTGAAATCTGATCTTTTGCCTAAGTACAGTCAAGTGAACCTTGACAGTTCATGAACAGTGACATGTATAATGTGAACACAAACTCGAGTATGTTAAGGCACAATAATTATTGGAAATAACAGTGGTTTATTTCAAGTGTTATTGTACTGTATGTCTAGTAATTTTAATTCAGAACTACCTCGTTAGCGCTGGTGAAACAATTGATGTAGAATATAAATGTTTGTCTGATATGAAAGCTTACAACGATTTATCTATAGACTATTATATACTGTACAATTTTGTGATACTCTTGGACTATTTGCAATGCTAGGAATGTTGTAAGTGATGAGATTTTGTTCCCAGAACTACCCTTTATGAATTATTCGTCCAGTCTAAATGCCTGGGGCGTGGGTGTGTTTGAGTTCCAACAAATAATTTTGTTAGTTTACTAGTGTACTACTGTGTTGTTTAAATGAATGTGTTTCCTTAATAACCTACTCTATTAAATGTTTTTAAAGCCCATAATGCACTTCATAAGGGAATAAAGTAAACATTTTGAACAGTCATACTGGCTTTTCCAATTTAATGTCGTCTTTAATTTTATTTGTACGTTGAAAACATTTTTTCACTACACTACTATGAGTTCAGCTGTTTTCGTTATGTGTTTACAACCTGCGAAACATAATATTTTCAACAGCTGTCTATTTTTTACTACCAAAAGTAACATTGTTTACAACCGAAAATTTTCCACAGTCAACAACACCTGTTTTTAAAACATTTTTCTAATTTAATAAACAGTTAACATTCCAAAAATGAGTTTTTATTCCGTAGTGTAGTGAAAAGTATCGTTCAAAACTCGAGTGAAAGTGTTTTGTATGTTCTCGACCATTTGAAGTGCTCGACAAGTCTCGCACTTCAAACATATGGTCTCGAACATGCAAAACCCCACTTTCCACTCTTGTTATGAAATATACTATTATAATACAATATACGATGTTAGCAGTTGAGATAGCACATCATAAATAGTTTTGGTAAAAAATATGGTGAAATAAAGGGGGAAATCCTATTAAATAAATCTGTAAACGTATCCTACATATAAACAATTCGATAATAAGTATTCACTTCAGAAATTAGTTTATTGCTCTATCTCTAATAACAGTGGTGGTTTGGGGGCTTAAAATGATTAACAATATTATAATTAATAGAAAATGTAGACAAGGATTAATTTAGAGAGTATCTCGTTGATCATAGTTAGCTTCTGCTCGAATTTGAGCAAATAAAGGGAGGTGAGTCTCATTGAGTTAAACCTTGAAATATTTAAATGTAGTGTACTATTATTTGTTTAGTTAAAACAACTCTTACTTATTTTATAACTCAAAAACTTTAATTTAAGACAAATACCTTTATTTTAAAAAGTAACTATTAAGGTAATATTATTTATATCAGATTCATTACTACATTTGTTAATATACTGATATGAGAAAATATTCTGTTATTCATTATACTGTACTTTTCCACAATAGTTTTCTGTTCGTGTAATAAATAATTAATACAAATAAGCGTTTCCCAATATTATAATGAAACACTGTATATTATATATTTTTGTTTATTTTAATATCAATAAATTTTAGTTTATGTCTTGATTAGCAAATATGCTAAAGAGGTTAATATGGATTTTAAACTATTACGCAATTTTATGAATTGAATTGAATAATCATAACTTAAATTTCCATTTCAACTCATTACCTTTGGAATTAACGTAATCTGTGGCTTCCATTAAAATTAAAGACTATAATCATCTATAATCTATTGCAATTTTATTTCCAGACTTAATTCCCTAAGCTTAAAACTGACACTTGACTTACTTAGTCTTGATAATAACGTACTATGTAGGTATACTTAAAGATTTAAATAAATGTTATTGAGTAAGTGATAATAAATACAAATATTTAGACAAAACAAGTACTAAAAAAATATATTTAATTAATAAACGTATGAAAAAACAAAAAAATATCATTCAAGTGGGTATTTTTTTGTTATTAATGCTTTCATATTGGGTATGATAATAGTTTTAACTCTTAAGATATATTAAATAATTTTAGAATGTTTATTTGAATTCTACATCACGTAATATATTTGACTAGAAATAGTTCAATTGAAAATATATTTGGTATTGAAAAAATATAACTATAGACTATGAAAATACATATCATAATCAAAGTTAATATCTAACTTAATATAATCAATGTATTCCGTTCAATTCAATAAGTAGACTTCAGAGCATAACTTATATAAGGTACACACTGGCCATATTAACAATATTTTTTCAAACTAACTATAACACATTAAGCATACGTAATTTTACGGACCACGGAAATTACCAAGAGCACCGCATGAGCAATAATTTGACTAAATGTGGAGCTAGACAACTCTACTATGGCGATCAGATGGATCTAGATCACCATTCTAGAACCATCTAGACCACAGCTCCAAAACGCTCTAGACTTGCAATTGGTATTGATAAAAGTCAGTAATTTGTGTCGTACAGAGTGTAGGTAGTGCATTTAATGTGTTCATAGTAATATTGATTGGAACTATATTTTTTTTATCTCTTAAGAGTTGCCAATAAATTTTATTCATTTAAGAAGTGTAGATATACACAGAATATTTAAGACATTAAAAAACATTTTCATTAATTTAAGCATTATAAGTTCTTTTCTAAGGGTAATTAGTTGCTGTAATACCTTCTATTAATTAATTTTGATTCTATTAAATTACTATTATTACACATGGTTTTACTAGATTTAACTGGATGAATTAACATAAAGTATGGTTAATTTTAAATGTATTACTTATGCCTTTTATGCTATATGCTATTAGGTGACAGCCCTTGCTTCTCTACGGGGTGGTTCTCTCCACCTGCTTACTCTTCCCTCCATTATATGCAGTATGTCCCTCTCCGAACCAATAAAAAAGCTCAGGCTGCTGTCGTTCTTTTAACCAACAGAGTTCTTTTAGGGATAGCCTAGAACCCCCTAAAAGTATTTAGGGAATTCAAAGTAGTACAATCATGTCAGAATTAGTAGAATGACCTTAAAAAATGTTTTTGGCCCTAGCTCATTGAAATAAGTTATTAAATTATTTTAATGTAAATTTTTCTCTGATGGAAAAAATAAATGTCAAGGCGATGTTTTTACCCTTCGGAATATAATATCGTAAAGTCCTTTCCTAATGGGTCTCTATGATACAAAAAAGCTAACGTATAAAGTTCATCAAAATCTTTTCAGTGGCTCCGGAGTGCTCATTACAAGTGAGTACATAATTTTTATATTATATAAGATATTAAGATATACGGCATTATTTATAATGTACAACTCGTTAATTCTCATAGGTTCATTAATGAATAACTCATTTTCCAACACTTTTAGAAACAGTATTACTTATCCAGTATTATAGCTGAGACGAAAAGAATAATATAACTATCATTAATCCTTCAGTAAGCCCAGGAAAACTCTTGTAATTTATTTAGTAAATAGGTGGGGTCTTAAACAACGTATTGCACATCATTAGTTAACCAAAATATACAGCATTTTGCATTGCAAATTACCAGACTTTTCCCTTTACGTAACAGTTTCTAAGCTTAAGTAAATTTATACAAATACAATTTTTTAGTTTAAAATAATTGTTCCTATCTAGATAAGGCTTCAGAGTTAATAACTCAAACCATCGTCTTTGTAATATTTAAAATAATCTTTTATTTTATATCGATTTATTTGAAATGTTTTTTTGCTTGGAAACAGTTTTTCTTGATATTTTTTTTTTAAGTGCCACAGTTCGATGAAAAAAGTGCTTAAATATGATCCAACATCTCTTTTTAGGGTTCTAAATGATTGCTTTGGGAGGGAAGTTGTGTATAAAGCAAATGCTGAGTTAGTTGAATGTCAGACCACTGGCCAATAGATGGGGTTTGAATTCTGCCTGTGGAGTTCAAGGTTATCGGACCTACTGACAACAACCTATTCAATTCTGTCAGCTGCCAGAGTGTATCTCTGTAAAATATTTTTAAACTATGGATTCTCTGCTAAACTTTTAAGTAATAACAGTAAGCTATTACATTAAAGAATTTAAAATGAACAATGTTTTTTATATCGAATTTCCGTATTCATTTTATACTATGATAGTATACAAGTTGTTATTGTAAAACGCAGCGTTTATTTCTTGTTTAGGGTGGGTTTTTATTTTGTTTTTAAGTAATCATACAACTAACCGATGTTATTAGATTTTTAAATGAGAGCATTAGTTTTCAGGGTAGCTCGCAAAGTGGCTGGTAAAGCAAGTTACCATCCCGCATTTAAGGGAGTTCATCCAGGCGTTCTCTTGAGCGCCCCAAGGAGATTAGTTATAGATTTCTTGCAACACCGACAAGGAGTAGCAAATAGTTTGCCTCACTAACACACATACGATATATTTCTCTTCTAACTCTCATCCTTGCTGTCCCCACTTCATATAAAATGCATTGTAAGCTAAAATGAATCTTTTCAAACTTTAAGAAAATAGATTATCGTACTTATTGCACTGATTGGTTGTATTACATACATTCAATTTATGTAATTTTTCGTAGATACTTAAAATGAAAATATTATTAAATGTTTACTTCTGTTTTATTTCATATTGAAGACTATATTTTTATTCTATAAAGCTTTATTAGACATGTTTAGGATAACAAATATCAATTTACAAAATCACACACACAAACGGTATAAAATACAGTGGGGATATAGGGCCAATTATTATTATTATTTTCTCTAACACTTCATCTCAAGCATTTTTTCAATGAAAATAAATAAAACCCTAATTATAATGTGTTTTTTAATCCATATAACTCTTTGCTTGAAATCTTATTTAACATGAAATTAAAATATTGAAAAGAGACCTTGCATAAAAGAATTTCATTTCGTCACATCACTTACCTCTCCTGTCAAATTGTCAGTTCACCCTAAGACAGGGGCTGTGATCGACACCCGGGAATAGCCTTAAATATGACACTGCTAGAAGCGTAATATAATTTCTTCTATAAAATTCTAACATCTTTAAATTAAATGTTTAATTTTTATTTGAAGATGTGTGTTTACTTAACTTCCTATATTATAAAGTAATAAACATATTGGTAAATAAATTATATTGTGCACCAATTTTGAAAATGTTCAAAATCATAACATTACCCGATCTCTACATTCTTAAAACAACAACATTTGCAACTCTAAATGCTCCATGAGTCAGGGGTGACAAATAAACTAATATAACACTAGAGGCAAGGACATCTATTAGATCTACTAGAAACACATTAACATTAACGCTGCTTTGCCTACTGAAGTTTGCCATCTACTACAGGCTTCCCAATTCTAGGAAATAAGCCTTCAAAACTTATCCTATAATTGTTTATCCTACCATGTATTTTATGATGTAACCGAGTTTTTGGCGATCAATTGAGAGATCGTGCATTTGGTAAGCTTTTCAGCAAACATGGTGGAAATGAGATTATTCGTAAAAGTGAGAGTGATGGAAATTGAATATATGAATGAATTTTGTAGATTGATTAAAAACAACATTAACTATTATTATTTTTAGATTATTTTTACTGTTTCAATCCATTTATATGTGAAAAATACTGCAATAAGGAAACTGATTTGATTGGTATTTGGAAAAAACAAATTCTGTGTAAAATCCATTTCGAGTTCAAAAACTCGGAGAGTTGGTATTATTCGTATACCGAAGAACAGGCTCTCACTGGTTCAGGAGGTGGAAGAGTGTGAATAACCTCTGCTAATAAAATAAATCTGATCTGATTGTGATATGAGCTGCCCACACTTCTAGTTTCGTGAGCAGTCTGTTTCTACGTTTTTAACTTGTCAATTTTGTTTGTATAATGCTAAAAGAAATGAATCACGTTACTATTTATTCATTCAATGTATTTATTATTCAACGTGAATATTTTAATACTTAGTAACGCATACAACAAAATTGTACAAACGGGAAAGATTCCGCATTAAAAAAAACAATCCTAGACTATATTTAAAAATTTTAGAGTTTAAAAACAATTACTCAAATATAATAGTAATGAGAAATATTTAATATCGATATTTCAAAAACTAAATTTTAAACTTAGTTATATAATTATGCAATAGATGAGCACAGTTGAATCATTATTTACAATAAAATAATTTAGTTCTAATAAATAACGTGACCATATTTATCAGTTAGTTAGCCAACAAATGAACAGTGCAATTATTCGTAAACAATATTTATCTTTAAAAAGGACCATAATTAACAATCAAGTTCACACAATGAAATTTTTTTTAACCACGTTCACACAATGCAAATTCGAGAACCAGGTTCATACAGTGCAATTTTGTTATTTAAGAACACACTATGCGTTTTGTTATCTAAGTTCACAAAATGAAAATTTGCTAACCAAGTTCACATAATGTATTTTAGTTAACCAATTTCACATATTTCAAATATGTGAATTTATTTCAAGCAATCTAAATTTGTGAAATAACTTCACAAAACACACATTTGTGAACCAAACTCATAAATGAAATACCCATGGCATTCACTAAAGACTGTCTATTACTTAAATTATATTTTTCAAATAACAGCCTATTTCAGTTATAAATCCAGAAACAATAACTGTTTCAGCAGTTTTCTAAGAAGTTCCCAAAGAATATAATCTTCAGGATTAGGAATTGCCAGGATTTCTTATTGATAATTGTTTTAAGCTCTGATATTTGGCCCTCAGGGTTGGAAACTTTGGGTCTAAATCTTGTGGCAACTTTGATATTGATCTTATCTAATCCCGTTGATTAAGTTCTTAAGAGGGAAATCGTGACTTGGCATATAATAAAGTTTTTATAGTTAAAACTTTGAGAGGTAATTTCGTTTTAATGCTTTAACAATCTTGGCTATAACGACAGAATGAGATTGCATTGTATCAAAAATATTGTATTGTCTACTGTTTTTAAAGTAAAATAACAGGTTATAGATAGAAAATAAACCCTAATTTCTTTAGGCAATATTATTGATTAACCTGTTCCTCAAATGTATTATTTTGTAAGGAATTTTCACTCAGTTGCTCGTTTAAATTAACTCTATAGCTATGAGTTGAGCTTTAATTTTTATTAACTTATCTAATAATATCTCCAGATATTTCCCGTTATACCACTTGTTTTCGGAGATATGCTGTATATTTAGGTAGCTTACCTGTTGAACAGTTGAATAGGGTCATAAAACAGCGATATAGTGTAGTATCAATAATGTGAACTGACCTATAATTAGGCCGGGTAGAAATCGACCTGCGTGATATATTTCGCCCATGTAGGAGTTCCAGCAGCAGAGGGGAAGTGATCACTCCGTCTCTAGCTGGCGTGAAGGGCAGTGTTGGGAGTGGGGACAACGGACCCAATGTGAAAAATACTCTTGGAATTAATAAAAAAATCTATATAATATAGCTATCATTTTTATATTGTCATTTTTGTAGTAAAATTACATTTTAAATTATAATAATATTGAAATTGAATATTACTTTAACGACATATACAGTTAGCAAAGCACAGGTTTAAAAATTGTATACGAAATAATATGTAAATAACACAGTAATGATAGTAGTGATAAATATTATTTCCGTTTAAAGGTAAGTCACTTCAATCACATTTTTGGTATTTTAAATAATATATATACATATATTTAAAACACAATAATATCGCAAATCAAATTATAATTTAACCTCGATATAACTCGGTACTAACAACAAACCACCCTACATCCGCTGTTCCCACACTCCTATCACAGCCCCTTTCCCCCTATGCCATGTTCCAGTTGTACTAGATTCCAGTTCCGACCACGGGCCTTACCCGCCAATACTCACCTAGCACGATGACTTGGAAGGCGGAGCTACCCACAGCGTATCCATAACAACGAAATGTTAAAGTGGCACAGTTGCACGTCGGTTTAGTGGTGGTGTGATAAGATAGGTTAAGTTGTGTTACGTCCGGTTGCGTTAGGTTACGTAATGAAGGAAACACACACACACACACACACACACACACACACACACACACACACACACACACACACACACACACACACACACACACACACACACACACACACACACACACACACACACACACACACACACAAAATCACCAAACGTAACCTAACATCTTACGTCCACCTATCACGCCATGTATCACGTCAAATTAATTTTTAGATTACCTCGCCGCTTTATCGCTTTCTATGCACGGCAGAGATTTCTGATAGAGTTTTTTTAAGTCGGCTTTACTGAAAAAAATTTTTGTGGTACTTAAAGTCTTTGTTGACGACTTATACGTTAGTGTTTTATTTAAAGGCATTGTTTACTTTAGAATTCAAAATTTTTCCGGTAACTTTGGTTGTTGGCAATCCCCATATTGTGTATTCATGTTACATATATAGTATTTGAATATTACTAAGAAATTGTGTAATCATTGTGTTTGTAATAAATATATCTTTGTTATAATATTATTATTCTTAAGTCATATCTCAAATGAAAATATTTTATGTTACGTTTGTTGTATCAGTCTAAAATGTAACTGCTTCGACTTATTTTCAGGCTCATTTCAACCAACTTTGTCTCTCTCTCACACAGGTTCTTTAATAAGGTCGCAATCAATGAGGCCGAACTGTAACATTGCACTGTTTCACACTGTGCTGTTTTTTTCAAACGCCAATTCGTTTCAATTGTTTCACAAGGTGCTTATGTATTAGGATCAAAGGAGGTCTTATTTTATAAGTAATGGTAAAGCTGTCTCTAACACTTAACCTGGAGACCAACACTTTAAGATGAGTGTCAAATCACCACTAGTGACCGGGCAGGTGGGCTTTGTGCAAAGACGGAATCGTCCAGCGGTTACCCATCCAACGAACTACCACGGTTGGTGTTATTTGAGGCCATTATCTTGGACTAACGTCTGAACACTCAAGTCCAGGCCAATGGCAAACATTTTCCGTACATTTTGTGATAAATCCCATTATACTTTAGCCAAAAAGAAAAATCTACAAACAAACATCTTAACAACAAGAACCAAGCAATCAATTTTTATTAATCTTTAACATTATCGATTTTATATATATATATATATATATATATATATATATATATATATATATATATATATATATATATATATAAAACTTTACACTACCCATTCCCCATAGACTGCTGATCTGTGTGGAGAACTTATCATACAGAGTTAGGGGGAGTACAGTACAGTACAATGTGAATATTAGTGACAGACTAAATCCTGAAGCCTAATATCACTTGGCTACTGGCTCTCTCAAAGGAGAATTTCACAGTTACCATATGAAAGGTAGGCTTACATCATGATAAAGTCAATACCACTGGAAGTGTATGGGTGGTTGGGTAAGTATTGAACATTCTCGAGTTTTTTCCTCCCAAAGTTTTTCTAGGCCTTATTATTGTCATCATTCTGTATCTATCAATGCATTTTTGTATTTTCTTGATTGAGAATCTTAAGTAATTTTCTCTTCTATTATGCATTGCACTCTATTTTTAGGGGCAGCAGTCAGATATTATTTGCACTATCAGAGTTGATAGATTGTACAAGAAAAAATCTGATTCCAGTTTGTCACAGCTGCCCCCACCCCCCACAAACAAATTAATATTAATACGTCATGCGTCTATTAATTTTTAAAAAATCGTGTTATGTCAGGTTTACTTAATTTTTGGATTTAGTTACAATAAACTGTTGTTTGGATTAAGTTTGAGAATAGTTATTAAGAAGTGGTAATATAAATCTTTATTTTTATTTTATTTCCAATTAATTGGTCGCTACCTAATGTTTAGTAACTTATGAATATATAAGCTTTATATAATAATAATAATAAAAAAATTATTTACTGTTTTTACAAGTACATGTTAGTTTCACAGGCAAAATTGTTAATCACAATAAGAAGGCACATTTTATTTAAAATTAAAAAAAAAAACTTAAATGACTAATGAAACCCAATTATAACTTAAGCGTCTAAATAAAGTACTCCAAATTATATAATACATTCTTGGTTATAATACAATAATATATCATACAACCAGTAATAGGATAAATTATTTAACATAAAATTTACATATAGTCATACAGATATATTCAAAAACCAAAACAAACAAAAGAAATCATAAATACTGAAACCTGTGAAAACAACTGCGACCTCAACAGACCAAGGGTGCATTATGGGGGCCACATGAAAGAAAAATATTAATGATTAAGACCTCCATGCCTGTACAAAAAAATAAAGATACTTCATTTTTGTAAATAAAGGATTAGAAACTCTTTACTCTTCCAGAAAATGCTGCTTTGAATACATTAATTTTGAAGAAATAAGAAAAAAACAATTCAAGATATTAATTTAAATATTTCAATTAAATGTGATTGAGAAATTTAATTGTTCCAGCAACCCTTCAACGTATAAAGTCTTTACATGTTGTTCTGAAGACTGCCTGTGACATGTCCACATATACACCACCAGCTATGGAATTAAATAATGTGATTGTAAAATTTAGATAGGATTTAGCATGAAATATTTATGTAAATTGACGTAATATATCTAATGACGTATGATATTTTATGTCAAGTCGTGGCATAATGACAATTGTTAGGTGGTGTATTTATTTTATCCAATTTTTAGGTGATTATTAGTCCAAACAACGCCAAAGAGTTTTGAAAAAAGAGCATTTACGTTTGGGCCTCAACATTTGGAAGCATTTTCCAAACGCAGGGACACAAATAAGTAAAACCGCTTTAATTTCCTCGGTGAGAAATGCGCATGTGACAATTATGCTCTAATAGAAAAAAGTGAATTATTTACTGTCTTTACCACCGAACACGTATGAGTGGTTGAGGGGGAGGGGTCAATGATTAAGTTGAAATCAAATTCAACCATCCATACACCCATCCATATATACACGTACAGAAGTAATGACACACTCAACTATCCATACACGTATATTGACAAACCCGCCTATTCATACATGTAAGGTAGTAATGACCCCTCATCCCCCCAACGGATCATACACGTAAGGTGGTAATGAGTGGACCAGTTAAGCTAAATTAATTCAAAGAATCTAACTAAAGAAGTTACACACACAACACTTTTAAACATGTCTTGGCCTTAAAAGCTATACGTCATAGCTTTAGAAACTTTGGCGTTTTGATGTACCATAGAAAACCATGTGTAGGAAACTTGCTGCCTTGGTGACAATAGAGCAACTGTGTACGTCACAAGTGGTTAGGTGGGAGGAGGGCTTTTAGTGACTTACTTGACGTGGTCTAACACTGAAGGTTCACAATAAAAGTCAACCCAGAGTGAGGTGAACTAAGTCGACCACACTAATGGGCCTACCCCTGGCGTCTATTGTGTGAACATCACTTTTCAAGGAGCCACCGGTCCAGGTCGGTTTATCAAATCTCATACTAAAATACCACATGTAACTATCACAGTTAGCAAATAGCTATGAATCACCTTTCCTGCTTAGTTTATAACAACATTAAAGGTAACTTGGTCAATGTTTGCACATCAATCACCTGACCAAAAGTATAGCAACCCTATACTAAGTATAGCAACAATCATATAATTGTTTCATCTCTACAAGAATTTCCAGTCTTCCCTCTCCCCAAAAATAGTGATGGCACATTTCTCCCAAATATATACAATCATCCTCCAATTTTGAGTTGAATTTTGGCTATTTTTGGCTATAATATTTTAATGTTGGAGTAATGTACTCACCTCAGCTCATTGTTCTTTGCTTAACCAGCCCTTTAAAATGATGTGCACTTCAACCCAATCTTATATTAAAAATCTTTAGAACATAGATTGTAATCGAATTTGAGAAATTTTAGTTTTAATCTTCTATCCAAACTACCAAACTAATAATACAGGTTTCAGACGGTTCCAGGCATTTTACTTAGTACAGTACTTCCACTCCAAACTTAATACAGTACAATCATCTTATGAATAATTTCCTTTTTTTTTGTCATTATAGTTAAAAATACTTACTAATCAGTTTTCAAAAACTCCTCTCAGATTTATTTGAACTTTTAATAATTAAAGATTAAATTATGCATGGTAAGAATTATTGCATTGTTATGAGTTATGACCTAAAATAATGTAATTTCAATTGTAAGATGAAATGTAAATATATTCAGTGACTGAACCGAAATTCAGTAAACTCCTATAAATATTAAGAAGGGACTACGCTTTACTTTCAAGTAATTGGTATCATAAATATGATTTTCCACCCTCAGAATATTTATTATGGTAAATATCTGTATATTCTTATTTTTCTCTGTTTACTTATATTTGCTTTTAAAATTGCTTTATATTTAGCATATTTATATATATTTATTATAATTTGTATCAATGTTTAATGTAGTACTTAACATTATTTTGCCTCATGATAATTCAAAGTGCATTTATATAAAAATATATACAATAAAACTGGAAGTTCGTTGAATCAGTAAATTAAATTTATATTAGTATTTTCTGTAAGTTAGGGAAATAATTATTTCACTACTAAATTCTATTGCATTTTTAAAATGAAGAGAGTTTTTAGATGTACTTTAATTAGCTACAATACTGTTCAGTGTAATGGTTACGTTTGTATCATTTAACTTTCGTCGCTAGTGGAGCAGGGCTGTAATCCAGCTACTTGGGACAAAGTCTTGTAGATATTGTAGGTGATAGGTTCTATACTAATTCCTTTTAATACTGATATGGCATCAACTAAATGGTATCTATTGATGTGGGCACTTCTAAAGAAGTCCGGGGTGTCCATGCTGGATGGTAGACAGAAGGGTGTATAGAAGATAATTTACTGAGAGGTTTGTCAGCTGACCAATACTAAGTGGTTTGGATTTCATGTAAGTTAGTAAATACCTTAATTGGCTTGGCTATTGGGCTCTAAATAAAATAGCTCTTTCAGTGGAACAGACGAACTTAGTTAGTAACAATAATTACACTCATTATACTCATACGCTCATATCTCACATTTTGGCCCATATCTCTACGATGAATAGAGACAATAATGTACCCTATTAGCAAAATATTACATTATATAAAAATATACGTTACACAAATTCCACTCATTATAAAGAGATATTAGGGGTTTTCAGTAAGTAACCGCCTAGAGAATAATACGTTACTCATTTGCATTTTAAATAAAAAACATATTCAGATTATGTTGTGTTGTGTAAAAGTGTTCCGTGAGACAAACAAAGCTATGTAAAAGGGATATTTTAAATTACAAATGGCAATTATATTTCAAGACGAGAACTGCCATTGATCCGCACAATTCCATTACTGGCCTTTGGGTTGTTTTTCTTTCCTGTTATAATCAACCCTATTAACGTGACTGAAGGTTATACTGTATTTCCTCATATATATGTATATATAGTTTCTTGCTTGAATACTACTACAATGAGCCATACTATATATCAAATGCATGTCTACCATTTCTGAGTTGGTAAAGTTGTTTATTACATTATCTTCCATTATTTGTTAATAAAAGGAAACTATGAAAATAATAAAAATAACTATGTCATAAGAAAATAAATTACAAACACTAACTAATTAAAACTGACAATACAATAAAAAAACTTAACAGAAACACTCACAAAAACGTGTATATGACAGTGTTCTTATTGTTACTAATGAATAATGCCAACAATGGAAACCAAACCTAATATTAATAACAGAAATAAACAGCTGTTCATATGAAATAGCAGACTGACATGAAATCAGCTGTTCAAAGTACACACATATTTTAAACAGCACTAGCCTTTAGTTAGTGCGGTAAAACATAGTTTTACATTTTTCAGCATAAATCGGCTGTTTTTTATCCGTTTCTGTTAACACAAACGCTGTGAATATTATAATACGTTGTATAAAAAATATTATTCTTGCATTTTGTTTGTAAAATTAGTCAGTTTTTAGATATTTCGGTTAGAAAACAATAAATGACCGCCATTTTGTAACGGGTAAATATTTATGTTTTATATTTTTATTAAAAATATATCTACTATAGGGTAGTACAATCATGAAGTTTCATATTTGTACCTTGAGTGGATCTAAATCTATGAGTTTTTATGTAAAAAACACATAAAGACGGATAGACGGAAAACTAAAGGTTTTAGGACAAACCTTCATATGAAGTTTTTTGCTCATTTTTATGTGTACAATAACATCCCAAATTATTGAAACAGTTTTATTGAACACCCTACATATATATATATATATATATATATATATATATATATATACTTTTACAATTAGTGTAGTATGTGATCATGGTTTCAATGAAATAGTAAATACTTAAACAATTAATATAGGCGAACGCTTTCTTTACTATGTGATTGTTGTACTATTAAAAGAAACTATGTTGTACTATGATTAAAACAATATCTTATAACAAACATTTAATCCATGCAAAGTTTTCAAGTATTTCCTATTAGTATTTTGTTGAAGCAATAAGCAAAGGAAAAATATGTAATAAATCACGTGATTACAAAAATCTAACAATTGCAACTAATGCCTTCACTAATATTTATTTATAAAGAATTTGGAGAACGATTGTCTGCTTAGATTAATTTAATATTTTGTTTAAAATCAATATCATATATGTCCATCTTCCATGTCAAAACATCAATGGGGAATAAAGGAGGGTGAAGATTATTAAAGTTATCTTACAGGAAAACTTAAAATCGAAAAAAGTACATTTAAAAAAAGTCTTACAGATTTAAAAAAAGCATACCCAGCATACTTCTATCCAATACTAAATCTATGTTATTGACATAAATTGCTTTGCCAATCAAACTATCCCTAATTTAGCTATATCTTAAGTCAATAATGTTTGTTCGGTTCCCTTATTTGTTATCAGTCAGTAATTAAGGTTTACAAAGATTTATTGAGCATATTTGTTTTTGTAATTTTTTTTGCATATTTGTAAGCATGAAGGTCAATTTATAGATATTCTTCAGAGTATTTCAATAGTAATATCAACTATGTAAACTATTCCCTCAAAATAGGCCTTGGAACAATATAAACATGCGTACGAATTAATAACATTTGTCACCAAGTCTGAAATTCAAGCAAACATTTTTAACAACGTGAAAAATGCTTAGAAAATTCCATGACTAAATTGAATTCCTTCTTTAAATCACAAAGCTGAAGTGTATTTCTCAAAAAACTTAGTAGACAATTCAATAGTAGTACTGATATTCAGTATTTTTATTGCACACTTACTATATTATTTTGATTGAAAATAATATACTAAAACAATACTAATATTTAACTTTATATTATACAATATTATATTGTACGTATAAATTTCCTCACTTTATTTCACTTATAAACGTATTTAAAATCATACTAGATTTCCAGATAGGTAATAATATTACTACTGGATAAGACTTATATTTTAATTGACGTTTTCAATTTCTAATAAAAAGTGTAAGAGACACGTTGTTACGTTGTTGTTAAATGTAAGTGTGAGAGAACTACTAGTTGGTTTTTAGTCCAGTCCCAGTTTAGTCTAGTCATGAGCGTTTCTCTTGCCCTGACCAACGGCCCTTGACAGTTTAATTAACCAATCGGGGCTGCTAAAGATATTCATTGCATAAATTTCCGTAAGGACGCATAAAAGCAACGTTCAATTTACACTAAATCTTAGTTAGCTACAGCTATGTACACTTCTTTTAGTACACATTTGTTATTTGGGATTAATAAAGGTTTTGGTTTTTAGTTCTTATTTGATTTGAATTCTCGTTATTTGGAGAAATCTTTTGTGTTACAAGTTTTATTACTAGTGTTATGTTAGTTTTATTGTCATACTGCCTTTAATTAAATAAATCATGTTTTGTAATTGTTTAGTCATTAGCACATAAAAATCTCATTGTAATGGTTGTGTGAGTCATTTTCACGTTTTACAAAGAAGTATTTGTTTCCTTAATCATATAATTTACATGACTCGCGTTTATAAACTTATAAAGTTCTCACGTTTAGATTCTTTTTTTTTTTTCATTGAATAATTAAATATTTAATAATTTTAGCATTTGTTCAAAGTAAAAAGAAGATAACTTAGCTGTGTCTCCGTATATGTTCACTAATGTCCTTTTTATCTGATTATAAAATATATGTCAACTTGAATTTAGTTTAAGATCGTATCATTATGATTACATTAGACTTTTGAAAACGATTGTTTCTTTATCTGGGATTTTTGTGAAAAAATGTTACTTTGTTTGAAATAAATTAATGAATTACTATAATTTAATTTGTTTACAAAATGTTTACAGATTATATACCTACCTAGCCTTATGATCAACTATAAGTATAAGATCCAAATATAAATCAAAGATACTGTAAGTATATCATGAAAAAAATAATGTACACTGTTTTATCTCTGTGATGAAACTGATTTGATTAATTTACTGAAAAACTTAAAGACAATATTTTGTAGCTTAATGGTAGTTTAAGGATTTGAGTAAATCAAAATGTAAAATAAATGCGATAGACGTATGCAAAAAGAATAGATTGGCTAACTAAATCAAGTTCTGAAATTGTTTTAAATGGTAATAATATCAGTAGATCTAAGAAAAAGAAAAAAATTAAAAGCTACCCTGTAAGGTTGGTACTGACAGCTTTACATCTTTCATACCCAAAAAGTGTTTGAATGCTATATTTGGAAAAAAGAATACTTGATGCATTTATTTTAATTATTAATTTGACAATAAATAGTGTCAAATTAAATGTAAGGTAGGAATATTAAGTGACGAAAATAGTCTGTTTGCTTTCACATTGATACTAACATTTAAAAAAAAACTCATTTTAAAAAGGAACTTTAATCTAAGAGGAGTATCAAGTTTTTTGGACATTTTTATTTTATAATATATTTTTATTTTATGAAAAATGTTATTATAGGAATCAGAAACAATACAAATGTGTACTGTGAACACAAAGTTATATCTAAACATTATAGCCTTCAAGTGAAACTATAATTCTATCAACTGAAGGCTTAAAATTTAAATTATTCCTGATTCATATATGGAATGATCAAAACAAATCAATCCGTCGTTCCACTGACGGTTAACATCGTTCCCTGTTGCCAAGTATTAATGGAATTTCCAGAATGTAGCCTGGAAGTAGGGATGAATTATGTATGAGGATGTTTGGCAGTTTCGAATAGGGTTGTTCAGATCAAGCTGGAAATTAGTCTAAAGGGGTGAAATCATGTATCAATAGATGTAAAAGTTACGAATTCTTAACTAGAAATGTGCATTTGTCAGTGTAATGTATTTGTCCTTTATTTTAGAGCCTTCCCCAAAGCATTATTTTTTTTTTATATTACGTGATATAATATGTACCACATACTAACTACTGTTAACTTTAATAGTAAAACAATAATCAATATTATAATTATGCTCAATATTTCGCATAAATAAGAATATCAGTTGAAATTAAGCTTGAATGGAATTTTCTTAATATTAGATATTTTCTCAAATTGAAAAATCACTACTTCACTAATGACTGCCTCTTATGCAACAAATGCTTGTGATAAATTTTTTCACTTTGTTGTAATATCCTTAAATATTTCACAAAATCAAACTCATTTGATTGTCTTTCAATGAACCTTTACAGAAATATTTCTCTGTGCCTTTCGCTCGTTATATTGTGGTGAACGAGGCTGATGGTCATATGGTGGTAATAACCCAACCGACCACCTCTACACGTATTTTGGTAATGACCCACCCATACACATAGACCTACTAAGCTATTTTTCACCTCCAGCCCACCCGTACACGCACAAAAGTATCGATCCTATTTAACCATCAGCCCACCCGTTCACGTACAGTGGTATTGATCCTCCCACCCACCCACTTACCTGTACATGCACAGAAATATCGACCCATACACCCACTCATATACCTTCTAATATTGGTTTTACACATTTAAGAGATCTATTTTACAACTGAGTTGTGTTACAAAATTACTGCTCATCATAACATTTCTGTGATAACGTACAAGACAACTAAAAAAGACTGCAAGATCTCCTTTTGAATAATTTCTTTTTTTACATCGTAGGGTTAAAATGTTGTATCAATTGGCTATCTAAACACTTCCAAGTTATGCTTGTTATTCTTTTGTCGGAAATATTTCAACAACTAATAGATAAAAGATTCGAGATGGATGCCAAAATTATTATGATTTTATAGTAATTTAACAGAATTACTTTATAAGACCACTGATTTATTATGAGTTATAATCCACAACAATATATTGTCGTTGTCGGATGAAATGTTAATATATTCAGCAAGAACGACGACTCAACTGAAATTCAGTAAACTCGTATAAATATGAAAACGGGACTGAGCTTTCCTTCAAAGGAATTGGTAGCATAAATATGATTTCCTACCCTCAAAATATGCCTTACGGTAATCATCTATACATTCTTAAAATCTACCTATCAACTTAGCAAGATATTTTTTATTTTTGAATAGCTTAATATTTAGCAATATATTTCGTGACGATATTAAAATGAATATATATTCATTATATTGTGGATCAAGTGTCTAAGTAGTGATTAAAATAAGATATAATTCATCATAGACTAAATCTAATTGAGTTTATAAGACAATATATTAAATGATACTATAATTTAAATGAATTATTATAATAATTTCACGGTAATATTTACTGTAAACAAAGCAAATAGTAATTTCATAGCTGAATCTCTTATCTGTTTTTAGAGAGCCAGTGGCCGAGCAATCTAAGACGTCAGGAACTTGTACCTGATTTAGAGATAGGGGAGGTTTTAATCTTGGCCTTGACTGTTAGTTTCTATCAGTGATATTCAAATTGTACTCCCCCTCAATCTGTCTAATAAGTTCCTCGAAATTATCTGTAGTTTATGGGGAATGGGCAAGGTTATAGAGGACATCCGCCTTTCCTTAAAAAAAGTTATTGAAACTTTTATTTTAAAAAATGTAGTAAATGTACGATAATAAACCATTATACCTTAACTTTGTCACAATAATTATATTTAAAATTACTAACGTAATAATTATTTATCAAAACATTACATTACATGGTTAACAAATTTCTTAAAAAGTGATGTTTACAGTTTAGGGCTCCAGTGAGTACTCACGTACCGGCTAAAACGTTATTCATCTGCATATTATATTAAAAAGCCCAACTGTACAAAAGGGATCCGTGAGACAAACAAAGCAACGTAAAAGGCGTATTTTGAATTACAGATGGCGATTACGTTTCATGACGAGAACTGTCATTGTTCCCTTTATTCCATAAAGGGCCTTTGGGTTGTTTTCGAGTTTCCCCATCTTTTGTTTGAATTTTATTCTTTTTTTTTAACAATTAGAAAAATATGTGATCATTGTTTCAAAATCGTTAAAAATCCTGCAACAATTACATATGAAACTGCTAAAACTATGTCAATAACATTAAAACCAAACCCTTAATCCATGCAAGATAAACGTTTAATGTTACATCAATGTACAGGAAAATGTAAAATGAGCCATGTGATTTATAGAAGATGTAAAAATTGCAACAAAATCCTTTGCTTACATTTATTTCTCTACAAAATATAGTATAAGTAAATCTTTGGCTGAATTTATGTTTAATACCTGCAATACGGAATAAATAGATATGTAAATTATATTTATTATTATTATTATTATTTGTATTTATCACATTTCTTCCGCATGAAAAAATACTAAATAGATATCAAACAAAGGGTTAAGATTACTAAGAAAACTATACTATACTACACTATAAGAATACTATACTATATCAATTTTATACATAAAAACTACAATTTATTTGTTACACACTATGAAATATCTGTGGTGACTAAATCTAAATTATTGGAAAAAAATTATTTAACCACTCACATTGTCCCTAACTTTGTTACCTTTTTAGTATATAACATGTCCATTAGCTTTTCAAAGTTGTTGTCGTAAAATTAATACAGTTTAGGAATATTAATTGAGGTTCAAAAGCGTGAAAGTGAATTCAGCTTAGATTATTATTACAGCCTACGTAAACTACCTAAATTTTGTCCGAACTAAAATATTCAATTCTAATTTATGCTTAATTATAGACAGCAATACGTGACCACGATGTTATCCAGCATATGGAACTCCATCGTTTATATATTGACGTCAAACGGCATATTCTCCATCAGTTTTAAATATGCAGTTCTATTATCCAAAAATAATATGTACTATGTACTCAAAATCGTAATAAAATTAGTAAAAATTATAACTATATCTAATTTATTGTGCAATTCAAGAAATCACTTTGAAAAACAATCTGAAAAATTATTTCGTGAACCGGGGGACCTTAATAAAAGTTTACGTTCAACTTACATAGCTAAACTGTTTTCCGTCGAAGAAATAGTAGACAATTCACGTATTAGTTTCAGAATCTTTACAAAAAACTTTGTATGATCTTTAAATTTTAAATAATAATATTCAAAATAAGTAATAATAATGTGTCTTTACTGATTTTCTACAATTAAACATTAACATATGTGTAATACAACAACTATCTACTCACTTACTTATAATAAAATCTCCTGAACCATCTACCAGGTTTTAAGGAAATTTGGGGAGAAGTTAGCCTCTGATCAAAGAGACCCAAAAACCAAGAATTTTTCGGAAATCCATTCTTAGGATTAAACAAAAACCTTTCAACCTTTCCTATTTTCCATAGAACATTGGCATGAATTTTTAATTATAACATCTGATACATAAACATGATACAACAACTTAGCTGATTTTCTTTTCATTGTAAAAGTGTTAAGGTCATATCTAATATTGCATGATTGTATAACTCTGCACTATCAAAAGTATAAATATAGTGTTTTGTACGCTATAACACGTTGTAATCTAAGAGAAAAGCAAATGGCTGAGCTTTTATTTGCATGTGATGGTTTGGAGATAACCACGGAGGGAAGGGTAAAGAAGCGTAGGGAACCACCCCGTACAAAAGCAAGGAATTTTGACTTGTGTTTTATATACCACGTTATGTCAATTGATACTTAGTTAAAATCTTGTATTTGACGTAAAAGTTCTATTCTAACTAAGAGTTTACCCACATATCTGCTTTTAATTAGTTAATATGTAACTTTTTCATATGGGTTTAGGCTTTATGATAACTAACTTACTAAATACATCTTATCATCTTAAAAATTTTAAATTTCCAAAAAATACTTTTAAATTTATACAAATAAAATCACAGTTGAATAATAAAATGTGTATTATTTTGTTGAATTGGAATTCTCGTCAGTTCATTTGAGAAGGAAACATTTCTGACGACATAGCTCGAGAGACACAGTTGGAAAATCTAATGGCCTCTTTTACTCCGGATATGGTGGGATGTTACACACCGCACCTCGTAACTAGCTCGACAACCGAGCGAGGTCATTAAACGGTATCTCAGATGAATTTCATGGTTAAATTACCTCAGAATATACCACATACTGGATACCTCCAGTAAGGTTGTCTGACAGGGTGAGTTACTTGCTTCTAGCACGTTTTCCCAATTATGTGCTCGTATCTTGGGATCAAATGCAATAACTTAGCTGGTTAAATGGAAATATAAGTTATTTATTGTTCCTTACGAAGAAAGTGGTGGAATAAATAACACTGGCTAAATAAATTATGTTGATAAATTAATAAAACGCGTTATAATACGTATATTGTTGGCAATAAAGTGTGTTATAACATACACTATTTTCATATTACATATTTACTCTTATTATTATGTATGAGACGTCGACGCAGCATTGTGCATCTTTTAAGGCAGATATAAATGATGCTATGAGTGTCCTGTGTAATCTAGTTACTTACTGAGCTCGATATATGCTGAAAGAGTCATTTATTAATAGTCCAACTAAAGGATGCACAGCTTTACGTAGAATGTGAGCCACGTAATATTGGTCTGAATTTCAGCTAACTGACATGCCTGATACTAGTTCTCCCACATACACAACATCCGGACCCAGACTACCTCTCAACACACCCGAACTTCTCTAGTAGTATACATGCCGATAGCAACGATCGAACGAACGCCGTGTCGGTATTAAGAGAGCCTATCATCTACAATTCCTACATCACTTTATCCCTAAGTAACTGGGTTACATCACTACGCTAATAGACGAATATCTATCACCTACTGACATTTTTATCATTTTAGATATTATTACTTACTTTTTTTAAACAAAATACATCGTATCTCTATTAGTTTTGTCGTATTACATATTCTTACATTCTTACATATGAGACGCCGACTCAACGTTGTTGGTATTGTAAGGCGAATATGAATGGTTATATGAGTGTAGGGTGAGTGTGGATGAGTGTAGTCTGGTTACTATCTGAGTTCAACTATTCCTCAGAAAGGACAATTTATTAATAGCCCAACAGCCAGAGCAACTGAGGGACCTACAGCTTTACGTGGAAGATGAACCACGTAGTGCTGGTCTGATATTCAGCTAATTGACAAGTCTGATACTCATATATCTCCCCCACACAACATCCGCACAATGATTACCACCCAACATGGACACCCCAGACTTCTCTAGTAGTGTCCACGCCGATAGCAACCATTAAGCGGACGCCATGTCGGTATCAAGAGGACCGAGCATCCAAATGCAGCATCCAAAAAGAGCATGCCAAAAACAGGCCTGTAGGCCCATGTCAACTGGCGAGTGAAGTTAATTAAAAAAAAAAAAAAATAAAAAAAATTATCGCCTACAATCTCCCAAACTCTTTGTCCCCATGTAGCTGGGTTACAGCACTGCGCCACCAGTGCCGATAGTTCCTACACTCATTTTGATGGGCATTTCAATTGTTTCTTTGCACTACTATTTTTTTTTTTTTATGAAAACACTATACAATATATGATCCAGGATACGTAATTCAGGTTCTCATATGCTCTTACCTCGTTGACTTTGTGTAACGTTCGAGATACTTAATAAACACATTTTATTTTTTACAAAAGTTCCGTTTTATTTTGAGTTAGTATATTGTACTTTTATTTGTGACCAAAACAACCATGTAACCTCAACATTTTCTTTTAACCATATAAGATTCTAGGGGTAAAATATGAGGATACAGTTGGACGATTTTATGGGGCATAAAATTCGCATTTGAATATCTTACAAAAGAAAGTGTAACTACTATGGCTCGATATCAGTATATGTTGTATTTCCTATAAAGCTGTTTAGAGATGATAAAATACATCAGCTCACTGATATTAAAAAAAATAATATTTTTGGGCACCACCTTTAATCCTTATGTAATAACGAGAGCATGCTGTATATAACGATCCACCAGGATCCCAAGGACGAATGATACCATAAAGGAATATTCAATTGTAGTATTAATAATTATCATCAATAGCTAAATATAGTCGAACTTTACAAATATAATAATAAAAATTCAACACTAACGCTTCGACAGAATAGTTAAAAAAGATGAAGCAAAGTATCACTGTTTCTAATTATCCAATTTATGGTAGACTTAGAAGTTAGTTTTTAATCATATAAACATCATATTAACCCATCATTTTTGTCAACACATCATATTACGTATAATAATGGAAATATATCAATTTTTTAGTTTGTAACACATCTCAGACATGTATTTAGATTCAAATATATGATTTTATAAACTACATCAATATTCAATCTAAATTGTCTAGTACTTAGGTTAGGTTTGTATTTAAGTTGGTCAAATGTTGTGAATCTATGGTAAAAAAATCCATTATATGAGTGTCATTTTCACAAAGGAATGTTGCTTTTCAATTCACTTCATGCTATTGACAGATTGTCAGTTTTCTCGAGGAACGGTTTGAGTGTGATTGTCAACCTTCATAAGTGTGAGACAGTTCGATTATGTTTGATGAGTTAAGGCTTTTCTTCCGAATGCAAAAAAAATTAAAATATCAATACTGAAGTTTACGTATGATTTATGACAAAATATTTTAATTTATATAATTTTGGTTTCATATTATTTATCCAAAACATATTATATATTTAAAGCATAGTATGATTTTCTTTTATTTTAATCAGTAATATTTTGTTATATTTAGGTACTATTAGAAATAAAAATTCTAAAATAACCAAAGTAACCAGGTCTACTAAAAAACAGTTTAATATATTGTCTTTTGTTGTTCATACAATTTTAAATGGAGGTTAGAAATCTTTTATCAAGAGTATATTAAGCTTTTTGTGAATCTAGGGTTCTAATAAAGTTTACCAACGGATATATGTTGCCATTCATAGAATAACCCTGCTATAACTCTCTGCTATTAAACCAACTTTACTATGTAAACCTAGAAAACCTCATATTTTATATGATTTACCTGCAAAAATGTTTGCTCGTAATTTATAATCATTTGTAGTATACAGTACAAAGTTAATAAACTATTATTATAAACTTATGAACAGTAAAATTACTTCTTCCTATAGCCACAACCTAGGAATTATGTTAACTCAAATGGTAACTCTTTACGTTAAAATGAATTCTAACAACGTTAAAACTAACAATAAATTTATTTTAGTCATTTTTAGTGTCTTGGACTTATGTTTTATCATCAAAGAGGGTCTCTCAGAACACAAAGTTCATTTTAATAAAAATAGAAAAATAATATAGCATTTTAATGTGCTTTCATTTTGAATAGGAAACAATACTACTTGTTTATGGAATTAATTGCTTTATTATTATTTATAATTCCGATTTCACATAGATATACGAGTATACTAATGTATTTTAAGGCAAGTATGAGTTATTATTTGAGTGTAGTATGAGTGTGGATGACCTGTGTAGTCTGGTTACTAACTGAGTTTGAATCATGCTTAGAAATTTCCATTTATTAATAGCCCAACAGCTAAGGCAACTAAAAGACCAACAGCTTAACGTGGAATCCGAACCACGTAGTGCTGGTTTGATTTTTAGCTAATGGACAAGCCTGTTAGTCAGTTATCTCCACTACATAATAACCGGACACTGACGACCACCCAGCATGATCCCTATACTTGTGTCTATGCCGATAGCAACCGTTGAGCGGACGTCGTGTCCTCATTACGAGGACTGAGCTTATAACTTGTTACCTACAATCTCCTAAACACTTTGTCCCCAAGTACCAGGATTACAGCACTGCACCACGTGTAATATGTTTCCATTGTTTGTACTTTTATTATAGTGTGGCCTACAAATTATAAAATAAGTTACGTTATATAAATTAATAATGTCAGTGCCACCTTAAAGTTTTTACGTTGTTGGGTCTTCAACAAGAAGTGATAAAGATTAATAAATACCAGACGGGATTATTGTTTCCACCACGTTTATTGGAACCTCAAGGTAGCAAACTTTGGACTTAAATCTTTTGCAACTTTGATATTGATCCCATCTAATACTTCTTATATGGTTTACAGAATCAAAATTTTACAGTTTATTGCCACACATAGTGTTCTGTACTAGTCTTATTTCATGGCAAGTTGGGATAATAATATAGAAACAGCCCAATCGCTTTTTTGACATCAGATGATATACTTCAGTGTTTCGTGCTGTCTTTCTTAGAATTCGTTTTATTCTAAAACATTATGTAACACTCGTAAGGCCAAATTTGCATTCTTTAGTATTTTATCAATTTTACTTTTATGAATTACTATTTTCTTTTAGAAATGTTTATACTTAATTTCTAGCCTGATTTTTTTTATGATAGTTAACAACTATTAGAAAACTCATTAAATAATAATCAACTAGAATAGTTAATATCGTATTGCTAAATATAACATTTTACATAAGTACAGTAGCAATAGTCACGTAAAATTATACAAGAATAGACTTGTATAAAACTGGATTGGTTACGTTTAAACAGGTATTATTTTGTATATTCATATATCTATCATATGAAATGTGAAACATACGTAAAAGGAGAGAAGTTGTAAAACATATAAATAAATAAGTCCAGATATAACACACATTCAGGAGTTATTTTTAAAATGATTGCTTTAAAAACGCAAATTTTACTTTTGGCATATGACTAGCAGTAGATAATTGTCCAGTAAAATTTAGACAGTAGTGTTGCTTTCAATATAAATATATATATATATATATATATATATATATTAAATGTAATTACTATGTCTACCTCAACAGGTTGTAGATAGTTAGTTATGTAGACATTACTGCTTATTTTCTCAAAACATTCTCCTACTCCTTCATGTACTTTAAATGTTACAAAAATAAAGCATATATTTTATAATAATTAGATAAATAAACAGTAAATTAAACAATAATCTCACCAGGTGTGACGTTAGTGAGCATTGACAATAAAAAATATCGGAGATCTTTTTCTCGAAGTACATTAAACCTGAGTATAATTCATAAACTTTTCTAAATAATTCGTAAACTAGTGGTTCAACCAAACAAATATTTCAGAAACTAACCTTTAATTCAGTAAACCACAAACCTAGCTCCTAATCCAGTACAGATTAATAAAAGTAAAACCGTTTGCAGTCCACAATGGTTGTTCCCTGATTTAGTTTTATCAACTATTAATTGAAAAAATAAACTCATTGTTTATCGATTTTGTAAATATCAACACGCAAAATCATTTACATTAGAATAGTGGTACTAAACACTACCAAGGTAATGATTTATTATTGATTAAACTATGTCAATCCTTTCTGTAAACGTGCCCTACTTAACATACTAAAATTTTTTTTAATATTCAATAAACATGATCCCAAATATGGTTGTATCTAAACATGACAAGGATAGTGGTTTTTTTTTTTTTTTTTTTTTTTAATTTGTCTTGTTATTTCATGACAATAGTTAGTGACTTTATTTTCTTTTTAGATAAAATATACTATCCAAAAGGCACTTTGTTGGTTGTCGAAAATATTTTAGATTATGTAGATATATTTTTGTTGTTTAAATTCAATTACCACTTGCAATATAATAAAGGGGATACATGTATTACTATTCATAATATAGATATTTTTTTTTTTTTAATTTTACAATACTGGTTGATGTCTTGTATAAACTCTGTAATACTCATATGTTAACCACACATAATGGTATCTGAAATTTTTAGTGCTCTTTCTCAAATAATTTATTTATTTCATCATAATAGTTATTTAAATAAATATATATATATACATATATATATATATATATATATATATATATATATATATATATATATATATATATATTTAGGGCAGATAAGTTTCCAACAAACTTCAAAATAAAAATATTATTATTATGCTCGTCACGTTTAGTTTTTACTTGTCCCTTAAAAGAGAATTAAAATTTTATTTACATTTAGATAAATGTACTTACATTTAACATTGTTTATTTTATTTCCTGATAGTATGGTTAATTGTATACAAATACTTCAGTGTTTAAGATCGTGATATTTTGTTTACAAACAACAAACGTACTTTATCATATTATGTACAATTCTTACTAATTCAGAGTCTTATAAATATTATCCTACACGTAAACTTGAGCTGCTAGTGTCAACCTATAGTGTCCTACCTGCAGAGCTGCCATGAATACACAGTAGAGCCCACGAGGAAATTTTGAAATAACCTTACTCATTAAAAACAGGAAATTGGTCGCATACATCATAAATAAAAACGCATGTAAAGGTGTTTCTGAAATTATTTCAGTTTACTTTAAATTAAATTATGATATTAATAGCTAAAGCAAGGAGAATGTGACATTAAAACAGCATTAACGTTATGTATTTGTAATTGGAGTTTGATATATATAAAATTATAAAGTTGACAAAAATTCTTTAAATTAAAAATAAAATTTACATTGTTGCTTTAAATAAAGTTAAAAAAAGGGGTGATTAAAAGTAAATTCTAAACTATAAATATATTATAATCATTTATTTGCTACATTTTCCCTGTTCCCTTCAGTAAAACATCCAAACCTTCAATGCAGTGGAAATTCGTTCACTTTATAATACATAGATGTAACCACAACTTATTTCATGATTTCATTCTTGTTTTCATGTTCAGGTTGATCTCACAACCCTTGGTCTATTCATAAAATCCATCCATTTAGAATGTTAAAACGAATTAATTACTCTTTTCATTGGCATTTTTAAGATAAATATCTGACTTGTTCTTAAACAAATCCTAAGATAATGCCAAGCTGGTATTCAACGTAAGGTTCCCTTTCCATAACGGAAACCCTTACGCAATAGTGTCTTTAAGGAGGAGCTACGTCAGTTACGTGACGATGTCAATGGACTCGTTTTATTTGCTTATTTTGCTATAAACTTCATGAGAATATTAAAATAGTGCACCTATTGTATTCTTTCAGTTCAAACATAAATGAAAGATACAACTATTTACTTTGTGATTTATAGGACTGTAGAAGATTTTAAATTTTTAGTATGATAAGAACAATAAACCATTCATTGTATATTTTCTTTATTTATCATTTACTCTATAAAAATTATATTGCTTTTAAAATTCCAATTTGAATAAAATGTCATCTTTTGTCATTTAACTTGTATAAATTATTCAAGAATCAAATTATCGATTTATATTATAAATACTCTTATAAGTAATACTAATTATACAACGTATGGTATTTTTAAAGAGTTCTCAAAATCATTTATCGTGGTATTTTGTTCCATATTTGTATTGTTAATGCTTGAATTAGGTGTAGTTCATTTTATGGGTTTGTCGGTCTTTCTTTCTCTGAAAATAGTAGAAAAAGTATTGTCCAAAATGTCTTGAATGATTAAATAGAAACAGCAAAGGTATTCCCCAAGGATGGGTTTTAGCAGCGCTTTTATTTATTAATTTTATTCATTAATAATCTGTTATGTTCTATCCGGTAGCAGTTCAACTTAATCTTCAACATTCATGTAGCAATTTGAATAATATTTGAACTTAAGTAAACATTAATTTTGAAATGTCAAAGGTTATAAAACACAATTGTTGTGATTGTATAGAAAAATTAATATGAAGTTTTAATTTTAGAACCTTTTCTTTTTGTGATGTTTTATAGTGATGCTCAAATAATAACTATGACACCGATATAGCGTGCTTCTACTCTTTTATAGACCACACAATACCTGATCACTGTCAATGAAGAAAATCAATTTCTTGAAAAATTCAAATAGGTCAATTACAAAATTCCTTGAGGTAAACGTTTTGTAGATTTTATATCTTAGGAAATATAGTTGGTCAAGACTTTACAAAACCTCCAAACCCTGATTTATTTTACCAATTTCTTTTACAAAATAATCACAGGGAATCTTAAACGATTTTAATGTAACATCTTTGTAAATAAATAAAAATACATTATTATAATTGGGAATTCTAAATAAAAGAGAATACTTTCAATTTACTTATTTTTCTATTAAGGATTTGAATTTATATTATGTTCTACAAATACAATTAAAATATTTATTTGTTTTAAGGTACTTAAAGTGATAACATTAATATGGATGATACCGAGTTTAAGAGGCCATAGTTTTCTAATACAAATTATTTTATTAAACTCAACTTGTTTGTTTACATTCCATTATATTTTAGTCCAAAAATGCTTACTTTGACCTCCTTAAGTTAAAATATAAAAATCTATAAAGAAATAAATAATGTTCAACAAATCATTGAACTTTTGATTTAAAAAATAAAATTGAACTAAAAAACTTTTTACAAATACAAATATAATGATAAATTGATTTAAAAACAGGCAATATCACCAACTATTAATAAAAATCCATCTTCCTCTATTGGTGATCTCTTTTTTTATTCATGATGAATTTTACTCTGGAACTCAAATGAATAGCTTCTAGTATTTATTATGTAAATTATAATAGGAAATAGTAATTTTTAGTAATGTATGATTTGTTACGGTAAGAAATAAATCCTATTGATTCCCATCTGAAAATTTATCTTAATCTACAAATTATCACCTATTGAAGAGTATGTTTTGAATAATGTGTCATGTTAATTTTATTTATTTCTTAGTTTACATTTACAAAGCGATTATAACAAAAGTCAATTTTAATATAAATAAAACATTACTAATTAGTTAATAGTGAAGTTATGCTAGTCATTGTATACTAAAATATACTGCTGGAATTGTTTCATGGAGTACGTATTTTTAATTTCAACTCGTTGTTAAATATAAAATCCTTCTTTATTTTATTATACATATTTTAATGATCTCCTGAAATAAATATTCAGTATGGTTAAAATATATTATAAATTTCAGCCGAAAATATAAAGTATTTAAAATGAATAGTCCATTTATGCTATATTTGTATGAGTATATTGCTAATAATGTTTCTCAAAATACTGCTAATAACCAAAACATTTATGCAAAAATCTGTAACGTTCCCGTTCTATAAGATAGACGATAAACAATGCATATTTGTGTCTTTGTTTCTAAAATATTTCCTGTTATAAAGAAGGTTTTCTTGAATTATTTAAAGTATAATTCAAGGGGTGATACTACAAATAAAAATAACCTGGATTAATGTATGGTACGTGTTTTCAAAGAAAGACTTAAAATTGAGATTTATATTTGAATCCGTGATGAGAATTATATTTTGTTTGTTTACCCAAACATCACGTATGACCTTTAAAATGCCATTGTTCTCTAGATAACTAGTTTTCTATTTATACTCTGCCCACTTGATAATGTTCAAACCATCCCCAAGAGTCATATATGTCATATTTGTTATAAATTTAAATGCATTAAAGTATAATAACTAAAACAGTTTGTAATATTAATTATTTTCAAAATTATTTCATTGGCTGAAATATTATTCATTTCATTCCAAGGACGTCGATCTTACATATATAAGTGAATATGAGGAGTGAATGAGTGTGATAAGTGTATATCAACGAGTTTAGTAATTGTTAACTATCTGAATTCGACTTTGCTCAGAAAGGAAATTTATTAATATCCTAATAGACAGGTCAACTATGTGGCCTACATCTGTATATGGAATCTCAACCACGTATAATTGCTCTGATTTTCAGCTATTTGACAAGCTTTATACTCAGTTATCTCCCCTACACAACATACGGACCCTGTTAATCACCCAATATTGACACCCCAGAATTCTCTAGCAGTATCCACGTTGATGGAAACCATTAAGCGGACGCCGTTTTGGTATTATGAGGTCCGAGCATGTGACTTATTGGCTACAATCTCCACAACGATGCGTCCCCAAATAGCTGGGTTACGACACTACGCAACTTGTGCTGACATTTTAGGAGAATTATTTTAAATAAGTACTATTTTTTTATTATTGGACTATTGAACTATTAACATTTAGTTATCAATTTATGTTCTAAATTAGTTGTATTAGTGCCAAAATAGCCTATCAGTTACTTTTCCATTTAGGTTATGAAGTTATGTTGGCTTTCGAAAAAAAAATAAATAAATAACACCAAAACATCGCTTTATAGAAAGGGTTTTGTTCGTATTGTAACCTTAATTAGCTACTATATATTTTTGATATGTTGAACAACTTAAATGAGAGATTAAAATAAAACTTCTTCAATGATAAAAATTTTTCTTTATTTTCCTTCTAATAAATTACTTCAAAACATTAAACTGGTATCTTCTAAAAATAATAATAATATCTTCTAAAAAAAAAACGAAAATAAAAACTCTCTTCTTTTATTGACTCAAATGGAACATAAATAAAAAAAACAACTCTTCGAAAACAATAAATTAAATATATTCAGACCAGAACCTTTTTTATTAATTTAACTTTTTCAATAAATTTTTTTGAACTATTAACTCAAAAAATTTTAAAATTCTAAATTGTAATAAATTTCTTTAGATTCTTTAAATTTTAGAATTTCAAAATCTTTAAATTGCTTTAAAATTTCTTTAAATTGAAAATTTCCTTAAAATTTCAAATTGCTTTAAAATTGCAAAATTTCAAAATTGCCTCCGGGAGATCTGGAACCAAAAGAAATAACCAGCTTTTAGTGACTTGAAACATTTTTCCTTTTACTTACAAAGTTTAAAAGCAAAACCAAGAAAATCAAAACACTCTAAGACTTTGTCACTAGAAGGGTGACTTCAAACCTGAAACAAGTTTAACCGCGTATGCTTGGTGGATCTTACCCTATCTACTAAAACCCTACTGAAAAACCTAACTAAAGAAAACTTGTAAAAATTACTTACGTAGCTGTCCTGGAGGTTTAAATCCCAAACGTGACCATAACAAAGCTCGACCGGCCTAAACTCTCTCACTCACTCGCGAACAGGATAAATTGCCGTACCGGAAAGAACACCGAATACGGTTTAAATCGCCGAGTAGATCAAACGTGGTCACTTAACGAAAGAAATCTTCTAACTGACGGAACGCTCGCAACCATTCCACCAACGGACTTACCCCCTCTTAACTCAAGAAGCTAAATCAACCAATTAGAACCCTCTAAACCAGGAAATCTGAACAGGTAAGGCTCACCAAACATGTTGACTTCAGAAAACATGTCGCATGAAATTGATAGGAAATTAACAAACGTGAATATACTGGTTATTTAGCTAATTTATATGGGAAAAAACTATTTTTTTATTTGAAAGGAGAAGATTCTGAATTTTTCTAAAAACTTGGAGAATTTATATCGAAAACTTTTGGTAAAAGAACCAAACTCCTAAACCTTTCAGTTCTTACAATATTTAACATTTTCTAAATACAATCTTCTAAAATAATTATAATGAAACAATTAACAATTAATTGTTACATTATTTATGTAGTTATTATTCTTCAATTGTCATTTAATATTTGCATAACTATTGTAATGGAGTACGAATTGACATTGGGAAATTATTTAGTTAAAAAAAGCTTTAAATTTATTTTTAACCTCATATGTCATTCTTGGTTATTTTAAAATTAAAAACTCTTAAAAATGTTTGGGTCCTTTAAAATAGACCTTAAGTAACCATACAGTATTCAAAATGTGTATAATATAATAGCAATAAACACGGACAATAGTGTACATAGAACAGCATGTTTTAGTACATATCCACTATAGGACTGTTGATTTTCCAGTAAGGGTTTGGCAGTTTGGGAAACGGTACCCTATGATCAACGCCGTACGAACTGTTGACTGCAAAATGAGTGCAGTAGCCAGTTTGCATGCTTACCATATGCAGGCGCTCCCTCGCTGCTGGCCAGTAGCGGACGGTTCTGACTGCGGCTGGCTAGGGATCATCCAGATTAGCATTCCCAACTAACTAAACTAACGATCAATACTTTGGTCATGGAAGGAAGGTTCCGCATAGACCTTCATTCCTATGTAAGCTGTCGAGTGACCTTCAACACGACATACTCATGATTTTACCACAAAATGCTACTGAATGTGACTTTATTTAGAAATTATGTTACTAAACCAATGTTATTCAATACTAAAAACTAATGAGTATGTAGAAATTAAAAACCATATATGATGAAATATTTCAAATTATTTTGATTATACTATTGTTTTAAATTTAACATTGTTAATGTTTAAGGATTGTTTTCTTACTTACATATGCAAGAGATTTTGATTGATGGTATATTTTTACTCATAGGTAGTTTATGATAAAATCTAATGAAGAGTTAAGATTATAACTTGTACTTTTAATTTTTGTATAATCTTAATTTTTTTATTTATTTATTGTTTTATTTATATCAAGAAACTTTCTATACAAAATTAATATTTGTTTAAGAATTTTTACTATTATTAGTGTTATTTAATTTAAAAACTCTATCACAGTACATAAAATATACGTAATAAATAAATGTACATATATATATATTACTTACAATCTATTAGGTATTTTAACAAAAGTATATAAATATATTTAGACTTCTTAAAATTATAAAAACTGTATTTTAATAAAGAGAGAAAATTTAAAAATTTAACGATGTGGGTAGAAATAATTATTTCAGCATAAACACAAGCAACAATTTATAAAACTTATGTTTCTGGATTATATGGAAATAGTTGCAGTATATGAAGCATAAGACTAGTTAATCTATAGACTCTATGTCAATATTATACAAGTTAGACAAACACCACGGTATCGTCTATCTTCATTTCAGTTGTCTTACATTTATAATTAATGTTAACATATAGGTGTAGTGTATCATGGTGTTGTAACAAAAGTGTCTTATCCTATTTTATTTCTGGCAATAACAATTTGCTTTATAAAATTAATATTTTTTTAATTTCATAGACAGTTGTTATAACCAATTAAATTACAGTAAATGATTGAAGTAGATAGTTGAAGGCTGTGAAATGTAGGCATTTAATGGTAGGTAAAGATACTTAGGTACAACATTTTACTGGTTTTGATCAGATAGTTCTTAATTTAAATATTCAGTCACGCTATGTAACTTAAGTAATTTACATAAACATTATTTCAAATATAATTCACTCAACCTCAGACTGCTACGTTAGTAATTACTAATTTGAATTAAAACGGAAAATATATAGTTTTCCTAGAAGGAAAATGTACATCAGTTCAAAAGTAAAAGAAATATAATCTATGTGTGAATCTTTAATTAATACTTTTATAACAATCAGGGTAGATTGGGTTTTACGTAACCCTCTCGACACTCAACCATTCGGTTTTTGACTAGTCGATACTGGACCACTCAATATGATTAAACAGTCAACATTAATCACTCTTAAACGCTTAACTTTCACCAAACAACAAACAACGTTTGTCACCAGAATTAAAATAGTCGAACCCCAACAGCTTGAGGTAGTCAACATTTGTTGATTCAAAAATTGAGTACGTGATAATTATCACATGACATTTTACTATTCTATAGATTAAAAATATTCTATGTGTATTTTTTAAATACTAAGCACCCGGCAGTTAAAACGGACATAATACCGAAGGATTTCTGCCACCAATTAACAAGTATTTCCCTCTGTTACAGGTCTAGTTACAGATAATTTTCATTTCCCATTAACTGAATTCGTATGAATATAACAACATTCCCACACACATGAGATATGCCAATAAAATATGCATATGATATTACTCTAACTTAATATTGTATTAATTGTGTAACCACAAAGAATAATGAAACATAGGTAAGATCCAATAGTAAGCTAAATGTCTATCGAGTATTTCTTCACGTTGTCATACAGATAGCAGGACCAGCACCTTGTCAGCCCCTTGTTCAATCCCCCATATTTTCCATGATGAACGCAGTAATCATTACCATCTATATATGTACGTAACTTGTAATTTATAAATATAACTGCCACTTAGGTGTTCGCTGATGCCATAAGAGAGCGATCTATGTTCCTTGTGGTTAATGGGATCTTAAGTCCATGATTCTTGAAGCTAATTTAAAAAGATACTTAAGCCTTAAATTAATCACTGTTAAACCTGAAATTACTGTAATTAATGAATATTAAGACTCAACAGGCTTCAAAATACGTGTCAGTTACCTTGACACATCGGTAAAAAATTAAACTAAACAAATTCTTCATTACAAAGCACGAATGAACCATATTGTTTCTGAAATATCATTATTTTACTTAGGTATCTCTGTTTATGTCCACGTAAAACAGTTTTCTGTCCTATTGTCCAATGAATGTTGAGTTTAAATATTGCCTTTAGAACCAGATTGGAACATAAATCTATTTAAATAACTTCAAAGTACATTATAGAAAATGTTTATTGTTTATAATAACAATATGGATATAAATATTAATATGGTAATTATAAGTGTGTTCGTATCGTAGTTAAATTAACAATAAAATTAAAGATGTTAAATTCCTTAATTCATAAAAACGATCAAATTAAATTAAGTACGAAAACGGCTCACAATACTAAAAAACAAGTGATTTATTATTGTGCTTATTGTATTCCTAGTTTCTTTATTTACCAGCTCATTGAGGTCACAGCCAAACAGTTTCCCAGCTGCTAACTTTGTAACAGTTCCGTTCCGTATTATGAGGATATTATTGTTAAATACTGTAAACAAGTCGTTAACATTCATTAAGTCCAGTGCCCTCCCTCCACCCCTATTACGTACCTTTACGCCCCCTATTACATATATTTATTTATTCTTTCAACGGCAATGCCAATATACATAACAAAACACATTGTGGAACACATACAACAAACTTAAGTACTAGAACAAGACAAGATTAGAATTTCTTTGAATGATAACTAGTAATTAATAACTTAGAAAGAAAGGTTTAACATAATTAGAAATTGTACTGGTTATCACATTAGCAAAAACTACGAGACTAGAGAATTGTAAATCATAATATTAGGTGTACCATGTATAAGTGTACCTAACACATCTACACTTAAATTTATTTAACTGAATCTATCTTGTGACAGTTCATATAACAAAAGGCGTGACTATAATTTTAGTTTTTGAAGTTATACTTCTTTGCGCCCGTTAGACACTTTGGGATATTGAATATTGAAAAATGTCTTATATTTCATTTATATATCCTGTCTGTTTGTGTGCGTGAGTGGGTGTATGAGAATGGCCAAAGAAGTATAACTTCCACCGTGTGGTCCGACGCACACCCAATTTATTTATTAGCGTAATACGTGTTGGTACATATACAGTAAAAATAAACGTCACACAACAAAAATGTATTACAATATATGCACAAATGTATTACAACACAAGTACAAAATGTACAAATATTATGGTGATTGATTTCAGTGAACCACGCTCACCTTCCTCAGACTAGAGGTATTCACAAAAGAATGGAAAATGGTGTTCAACAACTCAATTTATAGGCTTATGATCACTTGACCCCATTGGCTGGAATCGTCAAAATGGCGGCTGCTGTGATATTATGGGTAATCCCTATTGGCTGTTACTTCTGTTCTTTTATTCGCTGAAAATACATTATTGAAAACTATTTTGGAATCAAAATTAACCTGTTCATTCATTAATTTACGTTCATTCACGATCCTTACATTTTTCTTTAAAAATAAATAACTCTTCCAAGTATTCATAACAGGACCCTTACTACAAACTTTTAGAATATCTACATTTTCATCTATTAAATTCAAACTGTAGGTACAATTTATAAGGTGTTTAGCTACATTAGATATTTCAGGTTTCTTGTTTTTAAAAGCAGAGACATGGTTTGTATATATTTTGCAAAAATGTACATATTGACCTATATACAACATATTACAATCATTACAGTTAATCCTATATATTCCTGAACTATTGAATGTATCTTCACTTTCAATATTCGGGTGTAAAATATTCGACATAGTATTACAAGTCTTAAAAGCTACTGATAAATTGAATTTATTAAATCTATTACCAACTCTTTGTGTAAACGGTCCAATATAATGGAGGGATACTTACTTTATTTGTTCTTTATCGGATTTTTTCTTTTCTAAGTGTTGTTCGTTTTTTGTATCGAATTTTATTTTCTATTTTCTTTTTTTCCAGCCAATGGGCTCACGTGATCATAGGCCTATAAACTGAGTTTTTGAACACCATTTTACATTGTTTTATAAATCCCTCTGGTATGAGGAAGGTGAGCGCGGTTCACCAAAATCGATCACCATAATATTTGTTCATTTTGTGCTTATATTGTAATAAGTTTGTGTTGTGTGACGTTTATTTGTACTGTACTATTATTTTATCTGTTGTAACTATACAATTATATCTCCCCCGTCATTATATTGATAGTTATAATAGTAAAAGCCTTGAATATACTACAAAATTATATTAATACTTGGGATGAACTTAACTTGTTAAGTGTATCAGGTTTCAAGCTGGCCTGCGGTTTTAGCAGACAAAATCATAAAAACGGTGGAGTGGCGATTCTTGTTGAGAATGAACTTTTTGACAAAAGCAAGATCATTGATGTTGACTCGTTTTGTAAAGAAATCGATCACGAGTTCTCCTGTGTTTTATTAAAAGACATAAATATCATTATCATTGGTGTTTACCGCTCCCCAAATGGTAATTTAGTTCTCTTCTTTGATGCTCTCGAAAAATTGATGTCTCATTTGAACAGACACAGGCCTGATTTTAAAATAATAATTGGCGGAGATTTCAATCTGGATGTGCTAAACTTAAGGGATGACGGGAAGATTGTTGACTTTCTTAACCTTATGAGATCTTTTGACCTTTACTGTGCTGTCTGGGAACCCACTCGGTTTGATGCCTGTCTTGATAATGTTGCTACCGATATTCCGAAAAATCAATTCTCGGTAAGTGTAAAATCATATGGCATTAGTGACCATGAAGCGATCTGTTTCTCATTTAACCCTCAAACTGTCAACACCAGTACTGATTCTGTAAAGAAACCTGTGAGATTAATCAGTAAATGGAGAATATCTCTTTTCTGTGAGGAGCTCGATACTATTGAATGTCAAGACCTTCTGGATCATGGTGATGCCGATTATAAGTTCAATTTATTTTTTAAAACTTTTCAAATTATATTTAACCAACATTTTCATGTCAAACTCATTAAAAATATAATCACTTGTACAAAGAGACCAGTTAAGGTTTGGTTGAATGATGAAGTACATATATTAAGGAAATGGATGCTGCTAGCATATGACCAATTCAGACAAAATAGAACTGCTGAGGCCAAAAGAATATATACTGCCTTGAAAAAGGAGTATAGGGTCAAGTTAAACCAGGCTAAGCGAAATGCAAATGCTCAATTTATTGAATCTTCCTCAAATAGATGCGCTGCCGCTTGGAGGGTTATACGGTCCGAGGGTGTCTCTTCTCGGCCACGCACGGTTTCTCTGTCCCCGGATGATCTGAACTCATTCTTTATTGACTCTGTGATTTATGCAAGACAGAATTGTGGTTCATCTCATGTGGCCGCAGAGGATCTACTGTTGAACGTTGAAAGGCCAAATTGTATTTTTGGTATTAGTCATGTCTCTTGTAATGAGGTTTGCAAGTGGTGAGCAGGTTAAAAAAATCGGCCAGCAAGGATATTTATGACATATCAACCAACTTTCTTAAACAAATAATCAGTCATATTGTGATGCCTCTTACCTACTGTATAAATTCTTGTATATCTGAATCTATTTTTCCAAATATCTTGAAATGTGCTAAAATTATCCCTATTCATAAGAAGGGCAGATGGGATCTTCCTCAGAACTTTCGACCAGTAGCTATTTTGCCTACTTTCTCAAAGGTTTTTGAGAGTATTCTTAAGCACCAACTGTATCAATACTTTGAAAATAACAGCCTGCTTGCGGCCTCTCAGTACGGGTTTAGAGCCGGGTTGGGTACTTTAAATGCTCTTGAGAAATTGTGTAATGTAATAACGGATTGTTTTGAGCGTGGTGGCCTGGCTGGGGTGACACTATGTGACCTCAGTAAGGCTTTCGATACTGTGGATCACAGTATTATTTTGTCAAAAATGAAATTCTATGGTGTTTGTGGCTCTGACCTTGATCTATTCAGATCATATCTGGGTGACCCTGAGCAGGCTGTCTATGTTGGTGGTAAATGGTCCCAGGCTACTGCAATCAAGCATGAAGTGCCACAGGGGTCCATTCTTGGTCCCCTTCTATTTTTAATAATGACAAATGATATTTCATGTAATCTTGACTCTGGTGTGATTTGCTATGCAGATGACACCACTTTGTTTAGTCTGGAAGAGAATCTAGATAATCTCAAGGCCTCCATGGAAAGATCCTTGGAATATGTCTCGACATGGTTCCAGGCTAATTCTTTTTTACTCAATGAAAATAAAACACATACAATTATTTTTACTTTGAGGCATATTGTGCATATTGTAAATAGTGTAAAATTACTTGGTGTCCATCTTGACTCTAGACTTACATGGAATCCTCATATTGACTATGTGTGTTGCAAACTTTCCAGGGTAATTTACCTTTTAAGGAGATTAAGGGACTGTGTCCTAAAAGATTATTTAAGGATGGCCTATATGGCCTATTTCCAGAGTGTCTTACTTTATGGCCTAGAACTGTGGGGCTGTGCTCCAGGTGTCAGTCGTGTGCTTCTGCTTCAAAAGCGAGCTATTCGTGTTGTTACGGGTGCTGCGGTGGATGAACACTGCAAACCTATTTTCATTAAAATGTCTTGTCTTACAGTTTACTGTCTTGTTGTGTTAAATTTGCTCATACAAACAAAGGCTAAATTAACTGATCTTGAACTGAGAAGTGACATCCATACTCACAGAACTAGGCAGAGGCACATGATCGACATTCCTTATGTTAGATTAAGACATACCCAGAGAGGTCCTTCTATTCTTGGCTGTAGACTAATGAACAAATTGCCTTGTACAGCTCGGAACCTGTCAGATTCTAAATTCAAAAGAGGTGTGGTGGGTCTATTATTGGCAGATCCTTCATACTCATTCCAAGAGTTTTTCGATCTGCCGAACACTACTGTAAGTAGCTTTTTTAATAATATAGGTTAAGAAAGATACCTACTCAATTACAAATTGCTTGTAACCTGCTAGGTTAAGTCTAGTATTAATCAAAATTTTTTTGACGTTTCCAATTACATGCATTGTACCATGTTTAAAGTAATAAATTATTCTTATTCTTATTCAAACATTAATTGAGGGAGCTCGTTTTGTTGAAAAAAAAAACAATCACGAAAACGTGTATATATATATATATATATATATATATATATATATATATATATATATATTAATCCAACGTACAATGTTACATGCCTAATATAACCAGTTTATTATTACTATACGATTCAGTAATAATTTTAAAATATATTTAAATAAAGTCAGATAGCAAGTAATTTGCTGCATATACAACACACCACATATTCAATTACGTATTGTTTATAACTTTTTACATAAATATTCATTATACATCGGAATTATCATCCGCAATCAGGGTGTTATTTGCAGGTGAAAATGTTGAATCAATGAAAAAACTAGAGTTTTATATTATGTTAATTCATCACTTCAAACCAGAATCGATAGAAAAATCAAACACTATAAATGCTTTATATTATTAATGAAACAGTGGCTTTTAATCTGCGACAAGACACAAGACTAAGTTGTAATTAATTCTAAATAAACAGTGGTAATAACTAAAAGAAAATTATTTTCGAAACCCATTGTAACATTAATTTTACCACACTAAATGGTATAAACCAACTTACTTGCAGGTTCCTATAATACAACTTTATGTAATGGATATTTATTATTTTATATTTCATAATATCATTATATATTAATGAACTAAAATAAAAAAAAGACGTAAAAACTAAAATGGTCAATACGTTACTTATTTTATTATTTTCGAACAAAGCATTGATTATTTATTTGGAAGGATTTATTTTTATAATGTATTTTGAAACCCTCTTCAAAAAGTTTTTTATAATACATACATAACATAAATGTATGAATACGATATGAGTATCCTGTTACAACGAAATACAGTTTAAATCTCTAAAAAAAAATTGTTTTCACTGAGTGAGACAAATTTTTTAAACATTTGAAATACACATATATTGTAGGATTTAAAATAATGGTCGTACATATTTTGATATAATATTAATGAAAGGAGAAATCAAACTGTCAAGGGATGTTTTTGTCAACAGGAAAATAGCTAGTAGTTTGAGACAGTGAAAATCTACAGCTGTCATTTGTCATTGGGAATATAACCATTAGTGCTTAGCCATGTCCGCTTTCATGCTGTTTGACCTCATTTATCTTCAGTAATGAAGATATAAAGTAGTACTTAAATGAATTTAAAATTGTTTATCAGAATGTACTTTGTTCTAAAACTTGATTGCCACTCGTCTAAATTGTTGGCCAATTAGCATTTCTCCAGTTGGCCTACTAGAACACCCTAACAAATCCTGCTGGAGAAAATCCAACACAACCAACAAAAACAGTGTGGTATACTGTATATTTATATATACATAATAATCTTGAAATAATCAATAGAGCTACTTTCAATTTCTAAATTGATTTTACTCAAAACTGAGTACCTTTTACAAATATTAAATTTAAATATTATGTTTCGACTTTTCGGTTGTTTTCAAGTATAAATATGAACAAATGGTGTATACCAAAAGAAGACAAGAGATTAAATACACTGTGATTTTAATTTAAAAAAATTTGTATAAAGAAAAATATAAAATATTTAATTATTGAATTCATTCATAATACAAATAAATATATACTAATTCTGTATAAATTTACCACCAAACCCTTACAAATGTGCCGTAATATGTTATTATTCACTTATAATTGCATTCTCATACGAGGAAAAAAATATATATGTATGCATATCTTACGCCACCATAGTATGTTATGAAATAAAAAGCATTTTCTTGGGGTATCTAGCAATTTCAATTTTCAAACCTGTACCCCTAACTCTTAAAATCCATTTTTACTTACTTTTATTTCAGATTTCGATGGTTAATTTGGATTCCCAATAATTGTTTTATTTTAAATTAACTAAAAATAATGCTTGAATATTCTTGGGGTCCAAACCACGTGTATATATTTGGCATGAGACAAGTAATGTAGGAGGATATCAACCGTTATCAAATTGGATAAATGCAAACAAATATCCTTTCATAAAGAGTCTGAAAACAACAAACAAATATAATCAATACAAATTCCCCCGAAAACCCCAAACAGTATTGCCAACCTTGTCAGACATGACAGTTAATCGTAAACTCCCCGTGGAGTACTAGTCAAAACAAACCAACCAATTTGACATAGGGTATACGTGGAGTCTGCCGATATGCCTGTTTGTTTTTCTCACCTTGTATTTGCAAATCCAGATGATAAACCAATTAATTCTTAACTATCCCTACAGTGTCTTTCTTATCTCTAATTTCAGACAGCAATTATATAGACGTTTATCTATAATAAATATCATAGAGTTGTGTTTAGACTTGCCGTCATTATTATTTTTCTATTTATCTCAAACGTAATAAAATATTTTTAACTAATGCATTTCCACTAGATTTAGTGTAAACCAATTAAATAAATAACATTTTTATCACTTACTTAATTGAATTATTATGGACTTACTGATTCAAGTTTACTGTGCTGGATTTAAATTTTTAAGTATATAGTATTTTGTAAGGACTTATGTTTTGAGGATATTGTGTATCTTAAAATAATGTTAACTTTTGTAAATAAGGCTTTAAGATTCAATTAACTGTCATAATTGAATAAAATAAGATCTTTAAGGTTACCACGTGTTTAGCTTTTCAGTTCTTTTAGTTAAAAGTTGTTTCCGTCTTGTTCATTTTGAAGATAGCCATGTTGAATTGGTCATCAGAAGTTTTGATTTTCTTAAAGGTAGGGACTGTTAACTGCATATATGGTTGTTGGTTGAGTTGCTTTTTTTCCAGTGAACTTGTTTTAAGAAGATAATTGGAAAAATGTGAGAAATGTGTATTGGCCGTTCAATAATGTCGTTTTAGAATTAAACCTCAGTTTTTGTTTAAAGTAGATAATAAATAAATAAATCAATTTTTTTTCAAAAACATTTCTCTATTTAGGCCCGAAATTGTTTAATCTTTTGCCTGTTGACATTAAAAGAGCTAATAGTAATTTATAATTTTCCAAACAGCTTAAAATATGGTTGACTAATGTAAATAATGTTGAATTTTTATTTTCCATATTAAGTTAATTTTATGTATAGTTTAGACTTTCTTTTATTTTTGCTTCACGCCACAACAGCCAACTTGTTCAGTAGTCATTATAGAATACTGGACAATGTATTATATTTAATTTATAGTTATTTATAATATATACTTTTTTTATCAATATAGCCACCAATTACTGGATTATAAGGTGGCTATTATTCCTAATTAATGTATGTAAACATATTGTATGCTTTTGGGAAAATAAACATATTATTATTATTATTATTATTATTATTAGATTCAGGTAAACAGTTTGAAATGTATTTTAGAAGTACTCTATATTCTCATTACCGCACATAAATGAAGACAAACAGCATGAAAGCGGACATGGATAAGCACTAACGGTTATATTCCCATTGACAAATGGCAGCTGTAGATTTTCTCTGTCTGAAACATCTAGACCTTTTCCTGATGACAAAAACATCCCTTGACAGTTTGCCTTCCCCTTACTTTAACATTATATCAACACATATACTGGTGTATCACATTATATTATACATTGTTTTAATTAGTGTCATATACTTTAATTTTTGTATACTGAAACTTATCCAAATACATATTAAAGCTGATCTTGTAAGGTTAGTTAGTTTGACTCAAATTGAAAATCTGTCTATGTTAGAATAAAAAAAGGTTGTTATTACAATTAAATGTTCCCTATCTGATTTCTTCAATGGAAAAACTATATAGATTACTTTAATCACTAAGAATTTTGAGTATAAACATTAATTTTATACACAAATAGATTTACCATCCAATGTCAAATTTTGAGTTTCAAAATATCAGCTGTTTCTTTGTTCCATTGTGGAGTGCTTTTCTCATGTAAACTTAATGCGGTTTAAACCAGCTGTGGTTGCGGGTCTCACTAACTAACAAAAAGTTACTCGCACAAATATTCCTATTAGCTGGAATATCTATTGTAGCTGTATATAATCAAGTGTACAACATTCAGACACTTTATTCAGATATGTGTTTCGTCCAAAAATCGTATTGTAATATGTTAGGTTATTATAAATAAATAATTTTCAGAAGGAATGGTTTAGTTATGAGTTTAAAACTATTTTAGTCATATTTATTAAAACCAATAATGTAATGAGTCTAACAGTTCCATACAGAAATTATTTAGTTTATTAAAAATGTCTTTGAGTGAATAGCAATATCTCATATATTGTTGGATTTCTGAAGTGTGAATGGAAGTAGATATGAATTAATTATAAGGCAGTTTTGTGGGTAGTTTTACAATAAGTTGTTCAGATCGAGTTAAAAAGCAGTCAAAAGACAAACTGAGTTAAGTAAAAGGTTTTATTTACAAACAGTCGAGTACTATTTTACTGTTAGCGTTTAACAAGACACATTTAATATTTTTAAGTAGTGTAAGTAGACAGTTAAGATAGTAACTGTAAAAAAAAACATGTTTGAATAATTTTATCTGTTTATCACATATCACAAGAAGTGCATACAACATTATGTGGAATTCAGAATTTTTAAGACATAATTAACTCTCCTTGATTTTTACAGCTATAGATAACCATATTTTTGTGAAATGGGTGCAAAAGTAAAGTTTCCCATAAACTGATATACACTTCCGGAATCATATGTTATTAATTGTCCAGTTCCTGTATAAATGAATAAGTCATATTGGCTTGATTAAATAATATGACTTATTCATTTATACAGGTAATGTTTACAGGTATTTATATAACAAAATAAATCAAATAATATTTACTTAAATACCAGTGTCTCTACTTAGAACAACGAAATTATCAAACCATGTCATTTAAATTGGTACTAAACAAAGTAGCAAAAATACAAATGAAAAAATTTTACTAATGATATATTTCATTTTATGTATGTTACCTATATTGACGCTATTGTGCGATTTTGGTGTTGTTTTTTTAATAAAGATATTCAGATTTCTGATTTCATCGATTATTTATAGTCTGTTACAACCAACCAGAAAATAAATATTTCATAGTAATTAGACGTTTTAAATATAAATGGTTGATTATTGTCATTCAATAAACTATAAAATATAATAATGGATAATTGGAGAAAGTAATAATGTAAATATAGTGGAAATAAATAACTATACTAACTATACAGTAGAACCTCGAAAGTTCGACACTCATTACCTCGACATCCCTACAGCTCGACACCGGTTATGGTGACATGGTGTGGCAAAAATTTTATCCTTGACAGGTTGTGTGCGAGTCTGCCCGGTGCACATCAGTGAAATAACACCGCCAAAGTAAATAAGGGATAAAATAACTAATATTTGGACATTTATATACTGTACCTACTAAGTGCTCTACTGTCCATACTTAAATAACTACTATTGTAACTCCATAACAATTCAGTAGGGCATACATTGTCACAGAACTATATAGCTTGTTTTTCTTCAGTTAAATTGTTAACGATTCATGAAGAAAGTATACTATAATTACTTTATTGTTTTGTTGTTTTATGTTTAGCATTCATTCTTATAGTTCGACATTTCGTTACTTCGACACTCCTGCAGACCACAAAGTGTCAAACTATCAAGGTTTTACTGTAATTAGCTATCAAGTTAAATCTTTAAATTTTTAAATATCCTATGAAAGGTGTTTCAATCACACATCTCATTACATATAGTAAAAATATTCCCGTACACACTTATATGGTAGTTCTAAGCTATATAATCAAAAATATGTTTAAGAAAATATTCATACTTCGAACAAAATGAAAAAATGTACAATAACTGAGCTGTTTTTATTTTTCCTTGATTGTAAATAAGTATTAGCATAATATTATTTTTAAATAATTTTGTTAATTTATACTCAGTTATTAAAAAGCAGTCGTCAAATTAGTTCACAGAGATGAATTATTTGAGAATGACTTAAAAGTATAAAACTACACATTGTTAAGAAAAATATTATCAAACTTCTTTACAATATCTAAGTAAATAAATTATCGAAATTATACAAATCATAGCACAAGTAGTCTAAAAGTCTTTAACTATAATTAATAATAACTGTATGCAGTAAATTAAAGGCAAATATATACAGCAAGAGGGACTGCTAAAACGTTCCTCAGTAAAATACTCGTATGAATATTAAAAAGGGACTACGCTCTCTTGGAAGTAATCGGTAACATAAATATGATTTTCCACCCTCGAAATATTTATCAACAGTATGCATCCATATATCTTTAAAACTCGGTCTTCTACTTTTTAGGAGGATTTTGCTTTTTTAAATTGTGTATTATATTTCTGAACGCCTCTCTAAGAATTACATTTCGTCATATTAGAATTACATTCTATTCCTAAAAGGTTCTATCACTCTGCAATATGAAATGAGAGTCATTATGTGACATGAAATATATATATTTAAACACTATACAATATCTAATTTAAAAATCTGATATTTTTTTTAATAAACAAAATTAATTTTGAACATTTTTAGTTTTGAAACTTCACTACATGGACCTGCATACTTGTGCGTAAACATTATTCCATGAGAGGAGAACTACATTCAGCATGATTAAGGACTCAGACTTAGGACAAAGCACCCCACAGGACGTTAATATTCATTTATTTTATGTATTAATTGTTTCATCACACAGAAGACGGGAAGAAAATATAAAAACCAATATAATAATACAATATTTCTGTAAATCTTAGACGTATGAAAGTCATTTAACGAAGTATAAATGTTTGGAGGTACATCTTTAAAATATATCAAACATTTCCTTTGAAATTATATTGTCAAACTGCTCTCTTAGACAATTATTAGACTAACCCATAATATTGGAGTTATATTTTACTACATATTGTGTTACACATTTAATTCTTAAATAATATGTGAAAATGTAATAGTTTACAAGTTTTGAGTATGGTTAATTATTCAACTTATTCGATGAATATTTATTATAGACCATACCATTAGGTACCATGATTGGTAGAGAATATTTGGAGATCTACAATTCTTCAAGTGTTTAAGGAAACAAATACAACGTTTCGACTGGTATGACAAACACCTGTCGTCTTCTGGTGCTACTTACTACCATACCCTACATTTAAAACTAGTTTTCCCCCTTTTTTTCTACTTTTTTATTTATTTATAAAATACAAAAATTAACAACAGTGTGGACCTGCCAAGTTACGCAGAACTTGTTTTATTATATTTGTTAGGAAAATAGGTGTTCAATTATTACATAGATAATTTTCCTATTTTCCTACATTATAAACAAAGTTAGTGGTAGTTCAGGGCAGGCACCTAAATACTAAACATTATTGGTAATTACTATATATTTAAATACTATATAAGTAATTAACTGCAATAAATACTAATAATAAACAAAAATAACAGTAACAAAAAAGCTAACAACAAATTGTTCAAGACTCTTACATCACACAGTTGTTGCTTTCATATTGCTGTTCATATTAGTTTATTCATTGGTCTAGGATGTTTGACACATCACACATTGTTATCTCATCAAGAGTCTTATATCACACATTATTGCACTCATGTTGCTGTTCATAACAGTTAAATTATTGGTATGTCATGTTTGTCACATCACACATTGTTATCTCATCAAGATTATTATATCACACATTATTGCACTCATGTTGCTGTTCATAACAGTTAAATTATTGGTGTGTCATGTTTGTCACATCACACATTGTTATCTCATCAAGATTATTATATCACACATTATTGCACTCATGTTGCTGTTCATAACAGTTAAATTATTGGTACGTCATGTTTGTTACATCACACATTGTTATCTCATCAAGATTATTATATCACACATTATTGCACTCATGTTGCTGTTCATAACAGTTAAATTATTGGTACGTCATGTTTGTTACATCACACATTGTTATCTCATCAAGAGTCTTATATCACACATTATTGCACTCATGTTGCTGTTCATAACAGTTAAATTATTGGTACGTCATGTTTGTTACATCACACATTGTTATCTCATCAAGATTATTATATCACACATTATTGCACTCATGTTGCTGTTCATAACAGTTAAATTATTGGTACGTCATGTTTGTTACATCACACATTGTTATCTCATCAAGATTATTATATCACACATTATTGCACTCATGTTGCTGTTCATAACAGTTAAATTATTGGTACGTCATGTTTGTTACATCACACATTGTTATCTCATCAAGAGTCTTATATCACACATTATTGCACTCATGTTGCTGTTCATAACAGTTAAATTATTGGTATGTCATGTTTGTCACATCACACATTGTTATCTCATCAAGATTATTATATCACACATTATTGCACTCATGTTGCTGTTCATAACAGTTAAATTATTGGTACGTCATGTTTGTTACATCACACATTGTTATCTCATCAAGATTATTATATCACACATTATTGCACTCATGTTGCTGTTCATAACAGTTAAATTATTGGTACGTCATGTTTGTCACATCACACATTGTTATCTCATCAAGATTCTTATATCACACATTATTGCACTCATGTTGCTGTTCATAACAGTTAAATTATTGGTACGTCATGTTTGTTACATCACACATTGTTATCTCATCAAGATTATTATATCACACATTATTGCACTCATGTTGCTGTTCATAACAGTTAAATTATTGGTATGTCATGTTTGTTACATCACACATTGTTACCTCATCAAGATTATTATATCACACATTATTGCACTCATGTTGCTGTTCATAACAGTTAAATTATTGGTATGTCATGTTTGTCACATCACACATTGTTATCTCATCAAGATTATTATATCACACATTATTGCACTCATGTTGCTGTTCATAACAGTTAAATTATTGGTACGTCATGTTTGTCACATCACACATTGTTATCTCATCAAGATTATTATATCACACATTATTGCACTCATGTTGCTGTTCATAACAGTTAAATTATTGGTACGTCATGTTTGTTACATCACACATTGTTACCTCATCAAGATTATTATATCACACATTATTGCACTCATGTTGCTGTTCATAACAGTTAAATTATTGGTACGTCATGTTTGTTACATCACACATTGTTATCTCATCAAGATTATTATATCACACATTATTGCACTCATGTTGCTGTTCATAACAGTTAAATTATTGGTACGTCATGTTTGTTACATCACACATTGTTATCTCATCAAGATTATTATATCACACATTATTGCACTCATGTTGCTGTTCATAACAGTTAAATTATTGGTACGTCATGTTTGTTACATCACACATTGTTATCTCATCAAGATTATTATATCACACATTATTGCACTCATGTTGCTGTTCATAACAGTTAAATTATTGGTATGTCATGTTTGTCACATCACACATTGTCATCTCATCAAGATTATTATATCACACATTATTGCACTCATGTTGCTGTTCATAACAGTTAAATTATTGGTATGTCATGTTTGTCACATCACACATTGTCATCTCATCAAGATTATTATATCACACATTATTGCACTCATGTTGCTGTTCATAACAGTTAAATTATTGGTATGTCATGTTTGTCACATCACACATTGTTATCTCATCAAGATTCTTATATCACACAGTTGTTGCTCTCATATTACTGTTCATATAAGTTAATTTATTAGTCGTGTATCCTTTTTACATCACACTTTGTTAACTCATCAATCTACTTATATCACATAGTTTTCGTACTCGTATTGCTGTTCCCATATGTTGATTTATTTATTGGTCTGGCATAATTGTTGTATCATCCACATTATTAACTGATTCATTTTCTTATATCACAAAGTTGTTGCACTCATGTTGCTGTTCATAACAGTTAAATGATTGGTCTGGCATATTTGTCACATCACACATTTTTATTTCATCAAGATTCTTATATCACACAGTTGTTGCAAATAAATATTCTTATATATCACAAAATTGTTGCACTCATTGTTGTTAATATATTTGTTTTTTTTTCACCTGACATGTTTTCCTTTCAAGCATATCATTAGCTGATCAAGATTGTTTTATCACAGACTTGTTGAGTTTATATTACTTTTCACATCAGTTGAGTTGTTGGCCTGACATGATTTTTTTTCAAATAGAACACATTGTTAGCTCATCAAGATTTTTATATCACACAGTTTTTTCACTGATATGACTGTTCACATCAGTTGTGTTGTTGGTCTAACTTTTTTTTTTTTTAATAATAAAACATATGTTTATATCATCAAGATTCTTTTATTACACAGGTTTTACATTTATATAACTTTTCATACCAGTTGTGTTGTTGGTGTGGTATGATTTTTTTTAAATAAAACACATCGTTAGTTCATAAAGGTAAGAACCTTTATGAACTAACGATGAGTTTTTATCACACAGTTTTTGCACTCATATGGTTTGTTATATTAGTTGTGTTGTTGCTCTTCTGGTCCCTTTTCTTATTCTTATATGAAATGGTTGTTGTTGTTGGGATTTCTAGTTATGTTTGCACCATATGCTTACAGAGTAATAGTTAATATTACCGTAGATTGTTTCCATCACACTTATTTTGTCTTAAACAATGTAGTAGATAGCCTAAATAAACCCATCATATATTACAGGCTGTATTCATAACCTTTGTCTTACTTATTTAATTGTTATTTCCCAAAGCTTTTTTTAAATAAAAGTAAGTTCCCCTAAGATTACCTTAAATTTGAATAAAAACTAAATATTATTTGTAATATCAGTCTCATTTGAAATTTTTCAAAATAGTTTATTTCTCATACAAAAATGTCTTTCACCCACTGAGTTTTAACTAAAGATTATTAATATCACTTATAAACTGATAGTTTAATACACGGAAGTTTGATAAATATTCTATCTTGGAAGACAAACTACTGAAACATTATTGTAATAGGAGACATCATTTGATTATAGATTATCCTATTATTTTTTAACAAATATAATCATTATATTAAATAATATACCACATTTTTACAAAAATCATAATATCAAGTTATATCTGCGTGGTTAAATTTATGTAGCTGACAGGTTTACCTGAAACGGATACCTGAGGTACAGTGTCATCTGAATGAAAGTTAAAAAACTTAATATTTAACTGCTTTAAAAACGTTACATTTACGTATTCTAAATCACACAATAGTTAACCAATTTGATAATAGACTGCTTACATTCAACACGTTTACTTATTTTACTATAAAACTCTTTTTGCCAGTTCACATCACCTTCGTCAACTTAATTTAATGAGTATATTGCCAGCGTGATGGCTCAGTGGATAAGGGTGGTTATGGCTCGGACTGCGGAGAGGAATTCCATGGTTCGAATCCCCACTGAGCCAACGGTCGGTACTTAACTCGTTGACGCACATGTCTGTAGGGTCATGTCAACTGGGGCAAATTAAGTAAAAAATAATGCCAACATTTATCTCAGTTTGAGAATCGAACCATGAACGATACAATCCATAGTCCGATACCTATCCACCAGGCTGTCCTATATATTTTAGCATATTTAGTAATATGATTTGTTATCTGTATCTTGATATGCAATAGTTTATCTAAAATTGAAATAGTTTAAAAAGTTTAAATGATCTGTGTAAGAACATGAAAAAGCATTGTTTACCAAACTCAACGCACCTGGAATGTTATGTGAAGCAGTAAATTCTTGGAATTTCCTTATTCTTAAAATTCTCTCATTCTTGGAATAATTCAGTATAGGAATGAGTGAAGTCAGACGATAAACTCCGTACGAAGCGTTCTACGATTCTTGGAATAAGAACGGTATGCCATCATAAAATGTAATTCCTCTAGAAGACCTTCCAATGCATGCCAACTACTTAAAAATGTTGTGTTAATTGCAAGGGAACTAACAATTTTTTGAATGATAGCTAAGGAATATTCAATCATAACTCTAAATTATGAAATATTTTAAGTATTGAAATTAATTTGGTACATTAAGTAAACATAAAATAGACATCTATACTTAATTTCTGCTTAAAGATGTATTTATTTTATTAAGTCCAATGTACAATGTTAAAAAGTTAAACTTTTAACTTTTACAATATTGCAGCTTGTAAAGTTTATCACATATATTCTATTTTCTAATATTATTTTTTGGTCTGTGAGCTTGTATATATGTCCAGTACAGTATCCGTAACTTTGTTTTCATAGGCTATACAAGAGGCCAGAGGGATGAGATAAGGTACTGCAAGGCCGACTTTATGGGGCATAAACTTCACCTATGAATATTTTACAGATGAAAGCGTAACTCCTTTGCCTCAATATAGAGTAATATTGGATTCACATCACGTCTATAAAACTCTATATATGTAGCCAGCTGACTTGCATAGACAAAGCATCATGACATTTTACTGAAGTACATTTCAACCTTATATATTTATATTTAAATAGGTAAAATATTTTACAAGCTATACTTTAATAGAGTCCCAAATTTAAAATTATTACTAGTAATTTTAAAAAGGCACACACATTTTAAGTACTAAAAACGTAACTAGAATAATCCTAACTATGAAAAAATTCATGACGATTAATGATTCATCGTCTTGATTAGTTAGTCATATCCAAACTTTTCAAAACAATATTTTAAGAAACAGGTAGTTTCGTAGTGAGTTATAATCCAAAACAGTATGCTTTTAGTGAGATTTCTGAGTTTGTTTTATTATACATTATTTTTCATGGACTTAAAACTTCTCCGAATAAACCATGTATGAGTTATATGTATATGAAAGAGTGGGATGGCTGAGTGTGTTGTCATTGACTATGTAAAATAATAATATAATGCTAATATTATTTCAGTTGATCTTAGTTTTTTTGCCTCATAATTTAGCCAGAAAGTAAGTGTTACTTGTAAGTTATATTTAGCGTATGTAAAAGTGTCAGCAGCTCAGGAGATTTGTTTCACCACTGAGCTGCTTCACTTACTTACACAGGGGTGTCTAAAATCAATAGCTGTAATGAACAGAGGAAGTTTGTTTAGTTGATATTTATTGTTTACAACATTATACATTGTGTTATTGTAACTAAATAATGATTTAATTTAATCGTTATAAGCTTGATCATTACTGTTAATCAAACAAAGTAATGGTCACTGATGTCAATGACGTAGTGGGTTGGGCTTGGTACTGTGCTGCCATCCCGTGTGCATCAAATGCCGTGCGGAAAGAGTATATCTCTCTCACTCCCACCACTCAGTCTGTCTTTCTTGCACATTAGATATGTATGTAGAGAAAGTAGGTCACTTTCTAAGTGGCCTAGCTATAGTTTTCCAAGTATAGTTTTATCTAACGATAATCACCTCCATTATTTTAAATGAAATAAAATGTTTGTATTTTATCTTTTATGGATTTTTTTAATTAAAGAAGAGTGTGCATATGCTATGTAGTATATTTCATATTTCACTCATAAAAGCTACTTTCTTAATTTCATAAAAAATGTAATCCCAGTGTGAATATTTCTAAAACAGTGCTTAAGAAACCATACTAACGCTATCTATCATATTATAGATATATCTAATATTTAATTTGAAAATAAAGTCTTTAGAAAATACAGTTTTTATACGTTTATTTATCCGTATATACATCATCGCTCCCATGACATTTTCATTCCAAACAATCGAGCACAAATATTTGGGGGTTGGAATCTATATAACTATGATAATAGGAGTATTTATTTTTTTATTTTTGCATGATGGGGCCCCTACATATTGGATGTTAATAAATCAAATAGGTGAAATTAAATAACTGTATCGTATCGGTTTTTTTCAAATAACTTGATTATAATACAGAAACCCCTATAAAAGTATGATTTTGTGTGCATTTACAGTTTTAATTGGATAATGTAAATCTACTGTCCTACCATAATTTAAACTAGCATTATAAGGTAATTTCAAGTTTATAATATTGTTATTTAATTAGTTTTATTTTTATAAATAAAAAACTATATAAGTGTTGTTGAACTGATTACTATCAATTCTGCACAGGTATTTTATGGTTCTAAAACCACCATGTTGGCAACATGTTTGAATGTAAATGTTTGAATGTAAAAAGAATTGAAAATCTATTCCTATTGTTATCCATTCGTTGACTATAGGACATAAAATATTTAATTTGTTTTTAATATAGTTGAATTTTTTTTTAATTTTCCAACTTCTCATGTAGGTAGAGAGCTGAAACTTTGTACACTGTTTCTTTAGGTTCTAAACAGGACAACTAAAGTATTTTCACATTGATCAAGTACTCCTAAGCGATAGAAACCACCCCTAAAATATAGCTCCATAAGGATAACATTGGGTTGATTTTAGTAAAATAATAACAGCTGTTTTGAAAATATATAAACATGTTTATTTTGTATGTTTGACATTATAATATTAATTCCACAGAACAATGCTGCTCTTTGATAGATGCATTTTTAATATTATACTTTGAGTTTAGTATTCAGCTGTTAAACAAAAACAAATAAAATGATCACGTTTGAAACATGCTAAGTAACTCCATTGGGTGTTTATACTTAGAAATAGGTAGCAACGCAATACTGTAAGTAGTGTGAGTAAGATACTGTAAATATATTTAATATTGTGATTTTACGTTATACAGTTAATCTAATATTACTTGTAATCAAAAGTCACATGCCGAGGCCGAAGGCCGAGGTGTATCATGCGCAGCGAGCGTCGGGGTTGGCACGCGAAGCGTGCAGGGGTGTCCCCTAGTAACCTATATATGAGAGTTTTAACTCCATATTACTCACTGTAAAGATAAGACAAATCAGTTGATTTTGTAAACCAACCTGTTTTTGTCAGCCATGTTCTCCATAACTAGTAAGTTTATAGAAAAAAATATGAATAAAAAAGTTTTAAAAAGAAAACAAAAATAACAAATGTGCGTTTAGTTTTAAAATTTTAAAGTGTACCACAATATTGGAAACTGGCAAATCGATTATAATAATTTTATTTTCCATTTTTAATGTTTACAAATAATGAGGGTAGATCCCCCATTTAAACGTTGCTGTACAGTAATTCATGTGGTTTCCAAAATCCAAATTGTGGTCAAGTTAAATTGGACACCCTGTATGTATTGTATTTTAAGCAATTCATTTAAGTACAAAATTTCATTGGAAACTTCACTAGAAGTGGCAATATTGTAGTGTGCATTCTTAAGCTGGCCAGGCCAACCAATCTTGATCAACCTGCAGACCTGCCGTGAATACAGAGTAGTCCAGGTATTCACCCTCTCTCTCTGACTATATTTACGTATTACGTAGACTCTAGGTGCGTGTGGAAATGAGCTTACCTGTTTAAAAGTGATTATTGACTTATTACACGAAATTTTACCACTAATATGGTTGTCATTTGACAGTGGCTATCATTAGACATTTGATAAAGCACACAAAATTTAAGTGCATTCACGTCCGCCCTACTCATCTTACACGCATGTAATCATTAATACTAGGGAACACCCCTGTACGCTCCGCATGCCGATTCCGTCACTCACTGTGATCGTTACACTTCGGCCTATGGCCTCAGACAGTGACTTTTCACTACAAATAATATTAGGTTAACTGTATAAGTAAAATCACAATTTGTTTAAAGTATCTCACTAACATTACTTGCGTTGCTAACAATTTATTAGTATAATCACCCAATGATATTACTTACCTTATTTCAAACGTGTTCATTTCATTTGTTTTTATTTAACAGATGGAGATTAATAAAATAAATAAAATAACTGCATTACATTACTATTCAAAACTTCAAGGCCAGTAGAGCGGAGCCCTACAATTGAATGTGAATAAAACCATAAATACAAGCATTCCTTGTTTAACATTTTGATATATCTAACATTAAGAACACAATTGTTTACATTCTAACAGCTGTTAACACTTTTTTGCAGATCATTATTTACATTTGAACAGCTGTTACTTTTCGATTAATTTAATCCTCTCTCCATGTTATTCTTTTAGCTGAAAAACATACTTTAAAGGCTTCTCACACTCTTTAGGGTAAAAATATTGAAGAATTAAGACACTACAAACAGAGGCAAATTTTGTCACGCCTAAATCCTTGAAATTGGTCAAGAAATAAAGGAGGAGTTGCATTGACAAAAAAAAAAAAAAACGGCTTCACATATTTATACATTTACCTTAAAATACGCATACAGTTGTGTCACCGTCTCTTATCTTAGAACCTAAACCATCCTAAAAGTTCCTCCAGCTCACCATACCAATATGCAATTTTCAATGGCCCACTGACTGAATCGTTGTGACTATAAAACTCCTCTCCCACGTACAACGTTACAGAGCCCTTAAGAGTGTTCGATCAAAAATTATTTTGAAAATATTTTAATCAAAGTGTTATTCTACTTTAAGGTAACAAAACATTTTATGACGAAAAGTATTTTAAAAACGTCATAATGGATAAATGGCTATTTAAAGAGGGAAATTTGGTATGTTTAGGTATATAGCCCATTCAGAAGCTACTACGACATGAAAAAGGTGCTAACCAACCAAGTGTAAATAAAAATTTAAGCAAACATTTATTTTGTTTAAAATTGAAACAAACTATTTTCTGTAAGTGAAATATGTACACATTTTTTGTTGAAATTTGTATAATTAACTTTGACTGAAAGAGTAACATATAATCAATAATACATCAAAACTTCATTGCTAACACTGATATAAATGTGTACAATCTGTAAGGTTGGGCAGGTGGGAATAGTGTGGGAAAGAGAGGGAAACGCGTTGTAAGCATGTTGGTTAGACACATAATAACATATGCCTTGCTACTCATAGTGACAGTAACGACAAATAGAACTAAATTCCTTAGAGCCCCCAACTGGGCACCGGGATGAACACCCTTAACATATCTTTCACCAACATTGAATAAATCGGACTTTTACGTCCTCTAATTCACTATGTGTATGCCGGACCTTAAGTTTACAGTTCTGTAAACTCTTTTATGAACTGAGAAGTTTCCTCACTTTGTCAGTTCCCATTATCCATCGTTAAAAGAATGAGTTAACAACACTCTTCATGATACAGGGAAGATCACAGACTTAGGGTTAGGCATATTAAATAAGTCCGTCCGTATGTTTTCCTCATTTGAATCAAAATTCTTGGCAACGATGACGGAGTATAGACCACCTAAGTGTGTAGATGAATATCTTTAAACTGAGTTTTATCCTAGTTTTGGTATTTATTGTCACATACCTTACCAATACTACCTGTATTTTACTTTTTGCTTAAATTTGATTTTAAGGTATCTAATGCTACTGTCGCCTTATTTCTGCACAGCTGTAACCCATATATTTGGAGACATGTTGTAGAGATTGTAGTTGATAGGTTCTATTCTCAGTTTTCTTAATACCGTCATGTCGCCCGGTTGATAGTTACCATCGACGTAAACACTACTAGCGAAGTATGGAGTGTCCGTGTTAGTAGATAGTCAGGGTCCGGATGTTGTGTAAGGAGAGATCTGAGTATCAGACTTGTAGTTGAAAATCAGACCAACACCATTAGGTTCGGATTCCAAGTAAAGTGTCAAGTCCCTTAGTTGCCCTGGCTGTTGGTTTATTAGTAAATGGTCCTTTCCGAATTCAATCCAACTCGGTTAGAAACAATGACTTTACTCGTTCACCTATACTCATCACATTCACTCGCCCCTGATATTCTAGGATCGGCGTCTTGCTAATGAATAATATGTGACCCTATTTGTTATGAAATTCTAAATAATAATTTCCAAATGTGCTCAAGTATAAAATTGTTCTGACAGTTGGGCGTAAACCATATAGTGTAAACCTCAGTGGTGTCAGTTGAAAACTCTGGTGGGTCAAAGATTGGAACAAGTTAATCGTCATTTTGAAAGTAAGAACATAAGAACATTCCTCATGATAATTTACATTACATCTGCAAACTATTTCTGTGTTTGCCAGGAACTAATTCTTCAGTTCAACGCATAATCACCCTTATGAACAGTATTTGGACTGAGAATAAATCTCAATTAAACATGGTAACAATAAGAGCAATGCTCATGTTCATGCACAAAAGAATTGTTGGACTAAACTGTAATAAATTTTATGAGAACATATAAGGAGTATAAAAAAGTATGTTAGTAAATGAACATACAACTTTTTATATTATAAATTCAATAATTAATATATTTAATTCTGCATATACTTCATTACATTTATGGACTAGTATTTCCAATAAGGTTGTTTTCAAATAACTATTATTTCACTACTAAACTGTGATAGTCTCATTTCTCTAAGTGTTTTACATTTATTATCTGGTTTTTATTGTTTTCCTGTGCTTTTTTCATCAATAATTTAGGTGTTAGAATAGTGTAATATGTTATTTTCAGGTTTCATTTGTTTTAACTTTTTCCTAGACCTCCTGTACGTGGGGAGAAAATCCCCAAACTCCCCTTCGTGTGCCACTTTAGGTCACCTTGAACACACCAATAGTTAATTGTTTATTTAAATGATATGGCTGGTTATATTTTTGTCTTGCTGGAAAGCACCTTGAAAATAAAAAATCAAAATAAGTGATGCTTGATTTTTTTATTTTAGTCCAATGTATATATCTACAGCTTAGCACGGAATTAATGTCGAATGCCTGTACGTGTATGGGTGGTCCATTACTCAAACAAACACACTGCAATGTAAAATGTTGCATTATTTACGATTAAAAAACTTAACCTTTAGAGGCACAGCCTCTCAAAAACAAGTTAAGTTTGGCCTTTCTCTATTTATAGTCTGATCAGTTCCAAAAAATTACAAAGGTTTTTTCTCGACGTCCACGTCAATTGAGTGGTATTGTCTCACCCACCTGCACACACATATGACAAGAACGTAACAAGTACTTTTCTTGATTGATTTATAGCCAAATTTAAAATATTTTAAACACATTTATTGAAACTGCATTATTACAGTTTATATTGGTTTTGGAACGAATAGACTAATTCAATCAGTATACAATAACTCATCCTACAACAAAACAGTTTGCTACCCAATTGGACGTAACAGTTAATCGTAAACTCCCTGTGGAGAGCTAGTCAAAACAAACCAATCTAATTTAACTGAGGTATATGTAGAGTTTTTCGATATGTGGAGATATTGTCTATTCGCTTTTCCCTCCACATATTTGCAAACCCAGGTGGTAAACAAATTTGTAATTTTCACTACAAGCTTTGTTTCAAAGTTACACACTTTACGCAGATTAGTTTAGCGTATGATTTGTAGTTGCAATTTGTAAAATTATCTTTGTCTGAAAGAGTGTATTAATAATATATAGGTGTATTATACACCTAATACTATATCTGATAGAAATAGAGATATAAATATTATTTCTATCAGCTTATTAGTGAGGCAGGCTCTTTGCTACTCCAAGCGATAGTCATGATAAAATCTAGAACAAAAATCTCAGGAGTACTCAATTGGGTTCCTAGATGAACACCCTTAATTCGGTTTCCTATTTATAAAATATAAAAACACAATTTTACATGTAATGATTGGACTAGGTGTTGTCTAACTTGTTATTACTGATGGATCGTTCCTGGAGAATTTTCCTTCGTAATACTTTTTTCACTGACCCCCTAATCGATTATAAAGTCCTTAGCATCCTTGTTTGTATCTCAGATGTAACATGCAGACATTTAACCCAAACCCTCACAAAGGAGTAACATATGCTGTTTTATCACCACTGATATGTAGAGTTTGTAGTTTGTAGCTGAATACGCAAAATTAGCTTGTTACAACTTGTAAAGTTCAACCTCTTACGATCAGCTATAGCTTAGAAAACGTTGTTTTACAAACTATACAAGAACTTTTTTGTTAATAACATAAAAAACGTGAAGATTAAATATTACATTTTCATTGACATGTCCAATCATGTATTACATTTTCATCAAGATATATGAATGGGGTTAATATGAGTGATTTTTCAAAGTTGAGATTTGTTTGAAAAGAGTGAAAATGGTGTATTTTTTTCGTTCAGCACGTATTATAAATATAAAGGAATAATACAAAAAGGTGTTTGTTTACAATAATCAACGCACAATGAAATTACAAAAATATTGGCACAAGTTCCATCAACAAAGCTTTATTAGTTTGATTTCTGTAACCTTCCAAACCCGAGTCTCCAAACTTTTGTTACGGACAGAAGGTAGGTTTGGCTAAAGTGTGGTATGAGTGGTTTTGTTTATTTGTGGAAGGGGTAGACCACTAACTACTGAGCTATGCTACAAGACATAACACCATGTTTATATAACTACCCAATAGCAAGTGCAGTTTTAAAACATAGTGTTATGTCTGGTAGCACTGCTTAGCTGATTTTAACTGATTATGTTTAAACAAAAACTAATTTAGTTGAAATCATGATAAATTTACGAAACGAAAAAACCTGAACTTTTTCAGTAGCTTCTTTCGAGGTATTTTGGTCAGAATACTTTTAACGTCCACCATTTTAAAACGGGTAAAGAAGCTGTTTTAATGCTTTATTTTTGAAAGGTGTACCAAATTTTAAAACAATCCTCAAGATTTCATAACTTTACCTTGAGGGATTCTTAAGTTACGCATTTTTTGTAAGTTACAAACTTATAACTATGAATTTTAAAATGAGAACTAACCTAGCTTGTTTTATTTCAGGTATGGATGATTCGTAATCTATGATATGGTAAGTTGTTCAAAACTTTTCTTCAGATTACAAGTAAAATTTGAAAAAAAATAGTGGACACCCCTGATTGTTTCTAGAGTCAAACCTATCACTTGCTTTGCTCGTGTCATCTCACTCGTGTAACCTTGTTTTTTCCTTCACATTGCATGCTAACATCGTTAGAAAATACCTACTTAAATCAAGTCTCACCTTTTAAAGCTCTATAGTTCATATGGTGAATGGCAAAAAAGGCAAGACAAACCGTTATCATAATATCTACCTCATTTAAGCTTAGTAGCCGCCTAACCTAACTACAATTGTGATAAAAAATTAGTGGTAGTGAAGTAACGGAGCCAGTAGTGATAGTGAATTAACGGTAAGGTCCCGAATTTTTTTCTTAAAATAAACTCATCTTTATAATTTTATATGATATAAAAATACGTAGATTAACTAAAAGAAAATAAACCTAATAACATAATGAACAGTTCATTTCAGTTAAAATTTAAATTTTTTACTTAGATCTTTTTAAACATCTTATTAAAAAACTCTTACAATATTTCAGTTCATAGTACAGTAGGGTCTGGACAGTCCCTTGGAACAATGAGCAGAAGTTACTACAATAAAATATCAATACGAATCAAAAATACATACATGCAAGCAATCTACAACATAAATATAATACATACATGCAAGCAATCTAAAACATAAATATAATACATACATGCAAGCAATCTACAACATAAATAAAATACATACATGTATGCAATCTACAACATAAATATAATTTTCAACCTCTCAGTACCCCTCCCACCCACTCATACAAGTACAGTGGTGATGACCCTCCCACCCACCCATACACGTACAGTGGTGATGACCCTCCCACCCACCCATACACGTACAGTGGTAATGACGCTCCCATCCACCCATACACGTACAGTGGTGATGACTCTCCCACCCACCCATACATGTACAGTGGTGATGACCCTCCCACCCACCCATACACGTACAGTGGTGATGACCCTCCCACCCACTCATACAAGTACAGTGGTGATTTAAAAGCACTATTAACAGTGCCATTGGCTTTTAACAAATAGTTCCTACGCTATCGCAAGATAACTGCGTCAAGCATCATCGAGTGTGGCTGTTCCTTGAATGGGTATCGGTTTGAGCGATCTCGTCTTTGCAAGCAACCAGTCTGCTCGGTCGCTGGTGGTGGTTCGGAAGTCACCTTTTATCCGTCGATCTCCAGGTTAAATTTTAGAGAGAATTTGTAGCCCAAAATACGCCTGCAAAAATAACATCTTGTTTTAACTTTAAATTTTTAACATCTAAATATTTGCAAAAAATAATTCAGTTGAAGTTTTCGATTCAAAATTGCTCATGTTTAAATCTTACGATTAAGGGGTCTTGATATCCCTTGTCCTAGACAATTATAAGTCATTTAAGTGAATAATCCTTGTATTTAATCGAAATAGTTAAATCAATTTAGTAATAATAGTTCGGCTTATAGTCAAACAACTGTATATTTGAGTGTTAAATGTAATCGTGCAGATAATTCTTAAATAAGTGACATATCAGTTACTACCCTGTAGCACTGTTGAATATACGTTCATCGCAATCACAAGTGGTACAATAACAATGTTATTTACGTTGAAAAGTTTTTGCTTTACCATTTATTTTCCGGTGAGTACCTACGCACAGACTGAAACGTTATGTACCTGCACTGTCTACAAAACAACTCATTATGTTCAGAATAATATATTGTATAGCAAGATTAGTGTCGGAAACAGAATGACGCGAAAGAAGGATTTTGAATTACAGCTTGTGATTACATTGCATGACGAGAATCCCACAATTCCATAAATTACCTCTGGGACGCTCCTGTTTCCTATTATACACAACCCTTTAAACTGGACTGGAATTCCTCTTTAGTATTCTGTGTTTGTTTTCCTTTTTTTAGTTTTTCCATTAATTAGTTAGTGATGTCATGATTATTACTTAAATGATGACCTCCTAAGTATTTTTTTTTTTTTTAATTTAAAAGTATTAAAAGCTTAAATTTTCATAAGTGTAACAGTCCCGTGTTTTTTAAGCGTTGTCAACTCGTTTTACGTGCACATACAGAAAATGTTTTCATCTGCATTTTACATAAAACAGCTGAGTTGGGATTATGGTGTGTTGTGTGAAACTAACAAAGCAACGTAAAAGACTTACTTTACTTTAAAAAGACTTACTTTAGGTTAAAAATTGTATTGTATTTACTAATTGCATTTTTTTATCCTATTACAACTAAAAAAGGATAACGAAATAAATGTCACGTGGATATGTTAAAGGATATCAGTATCTCATTTTTATGGTGGTCGTAAATCGAATCTGTAATATTGGTTTATTGTCATAGAATGTTGCAATGTTGGTACACTGTCTATAGAAGTCCCCAGCTAGGAAGTAATTTATCAAATGGAAGTTATTAATTTGAGCTCTGAACTGTGCCACTCTTATGAAGGTTGCCAGTCACTCTCAAACCTTTCCTCGAGCAAACTGAAAATCTGTCACAAGGAGGAAGTGAAGTGAAAAGCAACATTACTTTTTGAAAGGACAAATCATAATAGGAATGTTTGCAATAGTTCCATAATAATAGGCAAAACTAAATTCTACATATATATATATATATATATATATATATATATATATATATATATATATATACATATATATAGAAACAAGCCGTTTAGACAATTTAAGGTCATTTCATATATTAAATATAATCATTTCAATATATATGCATACACGTATATCTGAGATGAGGATTGAAAGTGAAATGTTTTTTGTATCTTATATGTATATAAAATCATATGTACTTTATTTACATGTATCCTATATATAATCCATAAATTTTTGTTGTTAGAAATTATGATTACAGAATAAAGTCCAAAATATCAAAATTTTATGAAATTACTACATTTTATAACAAAAGTGTAATTTTGTAAACTTCTTTTACAAGATTTAGTCATAAATAGATTTGATATTCAGATTAAGCAGCTATCGATTTTGTTATTTAAAAAAAGGTATAAGATGTAATAATTTTTATTATTGTAAATAAGTAAATTATAGTTATAGTATATTTAAAATACACCAGAAGACATTACTTAAAGAATTCAAAAAGATCTCTAATGCCCCGCACCTTCCCGTTAACCAGGATCTCTCATGTCAGAACGCTCGCTTAAAATCTCAAAACCCACCTCTACGTACTGCTTTCCAGTTGAGCAGATCAAATGTCTCGCCAATACTAGATAGACCATAACGTGTAACAGTTTTGACGGACGTAATAAGTTGCTTATTAACGATCCGTCAATACCTGTAGGTGGGATGAACCTCCCTCGTAGGGAGTGGACATTGTTGAATCGGTTCCGAACTTGCGTGGGCAGATGTAACTACTGGAAATACTTATGGGTTTTGACAGTAGATCAGTCATATGATTGTGGGGAGTCTATCCAAACAATAGATCACATACATACAGAGTGCCCCTTTCGCTGTTTTACGGAGGGATTAGCTAGCATAAATAGAATCAAAGACGCAGATCTTAAATGCGTGATGGATTGGATTTAGCTTGTGACAGGCGATCACTTGTTATTTAATTTTAATATAATTTTATCACTTTTGGAGTTTGTTCCAAGTATAAAACACAGCTTTTATGTAATTTCAAATTTAAAAAATGGTAGCTGACAAAAACCATACGCTTTATATATATATATATATATATATATATATATATATATATATAAAGTTAGTTATATATATTGTACAATATATATATATATATATATATATATATATATATATATATATATATATATATATATATATATATATTGTACTTTAAGTATATATATTTAAAGTACAAAAAAAGTCGCTAGTATATCTTAGAAAAAAGAAATGAGCAGTTCTTACTATTGTTTTAATAAATTGCAAACCACAGAAACTATGTTCACAACTATGATAGTGAAATGTAATGCTAATGAAAGATGGTGTTTAATTTAGAGATCTGCTTTCATAAAAGTTTACAATCTCAACGGCGTTCATCTACCGATGGATCTAACAGCGTATAACGTTTAATTCTTGTATTGTTGTTTTGTTCCATAAATGTATATTTCTTCAAATATCTAAAACCTCATCAAGGCAATTTCAAGGTTCTCCAAGGATCTTGGATTGGATGAGGTTTGAAGCCCTGTAAAGGAGGACGTACAATAAGCCTTTCGGCTGAAGGGCCGTTACAAGGTCTGGCCCACATGTACCGTGACCCGAAGGATATGTATGTAGACGGTATATATGTAAAATAAAAATTGATCAACTAACCCTCTACTTCTCATTAATGAAATAGATTAATAGTAAAGAACAAAGCAACCTCCATCATGGGCCATACTGGACAACACCTTCTTTATATACGGTACAGGGTGACTATCAAGAGCATAATATAGGACCACCAATCCGACCCTGACCAAACAGGATGACACCTCTTTCAAGGGTCATAATATAGGGCCACCATTCAATCATGGGCCAAACAGAACGACACCTCAATCCTGGGCCATAATAACGGTCAACCTCCATCATGGGCCATAATGGACCATACCTCCCTCATGGACCATACAGGATGACACCTCTATTAAGAGTTATAATAAAGAACCACCAATTCATCTTGGGCCACTATACAGGACCACCATCCTAGACCATAAAACAGGATCACCACGGACCACGCAAGATGACAACTCAATCATGAGCAATAATATAGGACCACGAATCCATCCTGGGCCATTTTACAGGGTCACACAACCGTCCTAGACCATAATACTGGACCACCCCTCAATCCCGGGCCAGACAGGACGGCCATACAGGACACCTCTATCCTGTGCTGGTGTCCACATACAAATCCTGAACCATATCACAGAACCACACTTCAACACCTCAAACCTGGGTCATGATTTTTTAATTGATATGAGTTTTAGGAATAAAAATAAATAAAAGTTTATTTCACTTTCTACTTCATATACATATACCTTCAATGTTAAATAATTTTATTAGAATAATAGGAACACGAAGTTTTTGGTTTCTGAGATAATATAAATAAGTACATATAAAACAAAGAATTTGAGTTTATATTTAAATGTATACTAGCTTACATACTTATTTCCATGGACATTGTTGCCCAAGAAGGGATTTGGCTCCACCAACATTTCTCTCCATCAATCTAGGTCTTCCTCCGTTGTTTCCATTATGTCTGTCTTGGTGCTGTCGCACCTTCTTTTCTTGGACCTTTCCCTTTGTCCCCCATCTTTTCGGGATTTTACACTTAGCTGTGCCAAACTTACTTATTTCAAGAGCGACCCATAAATCTTTTCTTAGTATGTGACTACTGTCTTAGTCTCCTTGATCTACTAGCAGTCTCACCATATCACTATCATGTATATATCTTATCTCTTTACTATCTTTTTTGCACCATTCTCCATTTTCTATGGTTATTCTGAAAAACTGTTTAAGGTCTTGTTTCTGAATACAGTTATTTATTTTTTATTCTATGAGACAAGATTATAACGTAAGAAACTTACTTCAAGAAGTCATAAATTTGGTGCCGTGAGAGATGCTGCAATTCATTTAAATGTTTTCACTATTGTTATTTGTTGGTATTACCCCTAACTATTTAAGTGTTTAAACTGTTTAATGTTTATACCCTTCTACATTAATTTCATATATTGTATTGCTTTGAAAAATGCATGTAAGAGATTTTTGTCATTTATTTTAAGTCCTATTTGCTGTTTCTCTAATGAACACTCTAGTCAATTTCTCTAAGTCCTGCCTATTTTCTGTAAGCATGACAACTTATTTTCAGTGACAAGTTTTGGACCTAGTCTCATTCTTATGTCAGCCCGTCTCACGTCATGTACACCATCCTCTAGAGCTACATTGAATATAATTGGTGAAAGTCCGTATCCCTGTATTTACCTCAAAACTCTTTGAAAGTTATTCGTCTATTTTACTTTACACACGAATCTATTGAGCGTATTTTCTATAAGCTTTATATATTTATTGGAATTCTAACTCTCCTAGTTGTCGAAACCTTTTTCAATGTTAAGGCTATCATATGGTTTTGATAAGTCAATAAAATGTCCATGAACATCTTTCTTATATTCCTAGTATCTTATCACTTCAAGATTATAAAGTATAAGAGTATTAAATAAAGGTTGACAACCAAAATTTATGTATCTATTTAAAAATAAAGTGCTATATTAAAAAAAATATATTTCAGATAGTTGTGTTTAAAGCCAGCTATTTGGTATGTACGTAAATAAAGAGTTTAGTATCGGAAAGTATCGACCGATATCGATCCAAAGGAGTTACGCTATCTTGTGTAAGATATTCATAGGCCAATGTTATGGGCCATAAATTCGACCTTACAATATTCTTTTTACCTCTAGTCTTTTATACGACTAAGCGAAAATAATGGAACCACATAGTTGTCCAGATCCCGTAATCGAGCACAAAAACAAACAATAAATCAGCATGAGCTTTAAGGAAAGCATGCATTAAATATAATATATTAGTAGAGAATTAACTAAAAATGCTTGTGTTGAATTCAATGCATTCTTTTATTTCAATGAAAGACACTTAAAGGCGTATTTTTTAAATATTACTGAAATTACGTGTTGGATGGTAGTCAGGGTCCAGATATTGTGAAGGGAAAGAGAACTGAGTATCAGGCCAATACTTCCTGGTTCTGATAACATAAAAAGCAGTATGTATTATGCTGTTCATGAATGGCTTTTTCTAAGGAATAGTTAGCCTTAGTTATTAACAATGACTACACTCGTTTATTTACACTCATTTTCCCCTCAAATTCACCCATACGTATTTTATCATCGTCTTACTGATGAAATTACGAATAGGTTTCGTTATTCCACATTTGATTGTTTAGATAAAATATAGGTACCTAAATTTGATGTTGAGATAAAGTTACATAATGTATTAGCTTTATATTCATACTTTCACTGGTAATAATGTAAAGATAATGTTCTACGCATAAAGTATGGTTTTAAAAATAATAACCCAAACTTATTTCAAAAGTTTATCTACGACAATTTGTTTGGTGTTTATCCTAAAGAAGATTTTTAGTTTTTAACCTTGCTTTTATCACATTTTCAGTTTTTACAACTTAAGGACTGCTAGTTAAGAAACTTCAGGTAAAATAAATTGTTGTATTGAAAGTGATAAAAACTATGAAAATCTATTAGATTGATACGACAACATTATCAATTCGAAAACTATTTGACAAGAGAACCTCGTAAGACAATTATGTTTCGTATGAAAAGATGTTTAGGCAGGAATAGTGATTATTTGTGAAAAATTTAACAGAGACAGTAGCGTGTATGGTAAGACAAATAGGCTGAGCTAGTAAAGATAAAAATAAAGGAGGTTCTGTTTTACCAGTTCAAGTTAGGCCTCACTACCACTTCACCTGGAGATCAACGACGTTTAGGTACTTCCGATCCACCACCAGTGACCACGCAGTTAGTTATTGTAAGGCAAAAATGAATGATTATATAAGTATGAAGAAGTCTGTTACTAACTGAGATCCACTGTCCCCTTAAAAGGGCCATTTACTAATAGCTTAAAAGTTAGGGCAACTAAGGGACCTACAGCTTTACGTGGAATATGTTGGTCTGATTTTCAGCTAATGACAACCCTGAAAAAAATGTGTATTCCCTACACAACATATGGACACTGACTAACACCCTGGATGGAAACCCTAGACATCTCATGTAGGGTACACGTCGATGGCAGCCTTTGAGTAGACGCCAAATCAGTATTTAGAGGACTAACCATAGAACCTATCGCCAACAATCTGCACACAATTTATCCCCAAGATTTGGGATACGGCATTGCACCACAATCGCCTACAATCTCGACAACACTTTGTCCCCAAGAGTTGGTTTACAGCTCTGTGCTACTAGTGCCTTCCATCTCCACAACACTTTGTCTCCAAGAGTTGGGTTACAGCACTACGCCACTAGTACCTACAATTTCCACAACACTTTGTCCCCAAGAGTTTAGTTACAAGATTGCGCCACTATCTCCTACAATCTCCACAACACTTTGTCCAAAAGAGTTGGGTTACAGAATTTCACCACTAGTGCCTACAATCTCCACAACACGTTGTCCCTAAGAGTTGGGTTACATCACAACGCCACTAGTGGCTACAATCACCACAACACGTTGTCCCCAAGAGTTGGGTTACAGCATTTCACCACTATCGCCTACAACCTGCACAACACTTTATCCCCCTGGAGTTGGGTTACAGCATTTCACCACTATCGTTAACAATCTCCACAACACTTTGTCCCGAAGAGTTGGGTTCCAGCATTGCTCCACTATCGCAAGAAATCTTCACAACACGTTGTCCCCAAAAGTTGGCTTATAGCATCGCGCCACTAGTGCCTACAATCTCCACAACATGTTGTCCCCAAGAGTTGGGTTACAGCATTGCTCCACTATCGTAAACAATCTCCACAACACTTTGTCCCCAAGAGTTGGGTTCCAGCATTGCACCACTATTGCCTACAATCTCTCACAACATTTTGTCCCTAAGAGTTGGGTTATAGCACTACGCCACTAGTGCCTACCCCAAGAGTTTGGTTACAGCACTACGCCACTAGTGCCTACAATCTCCACAACACGTTGTCTCCAAGAGTTATAGCACTGCACTACTAGGCGATGCATGAAAGTAGAAGACAATTGATTGGATTAGGTAAACATAGTGCTAGAGCAATGTATTGATATCTCCTGAGGGTTTAATCATGAAATTTATCTAAGATGGTGTTTAATGACTTGGCTCGTTGATGAACCCAGTTACGAGGTGCTGTGTAACATCCCGTGATATCCGGAGTAAAGGGATCATACATCTCAAGTGTCGTCAAGGCAAGATTTAACCTCTCTCTGTTCAACTAATGAGAGCTTCATTCGAGAATAATACCTATTTATTAACTCGTCTATGATCCCGATAAATCTCCTAAATTTCAAGACGGCTGCTTGGTCCCTGATTGAGTCCCCTTAATTATAAAATTATATTCCCCCCTAATATATATATATATATATATATATATATATATATATATATATATATATATATATATATATATATATATAGTAGCCTTACTAAAGCTACTATTTATTTTTGATATGTTGAACAAACTTAAATGAGAGATTAAAATAAGACTTCTCCAATGATAAAAATTTTTCTTTATTTATTTTCTTATAAATAACTTCAACAAATAAAATATTGGTTTCTTCTTAAAATAATGATAAAAATGAAAACAAAAAATGTCTTCTTTTATTGAATCAATGGAACATAAATAAATTAAAACAACTCTTCCAAAGTAATAAATTAAATATCTTCAGACCAGAACCTTTTTTATTTATTTGAATTTTTTAATAAATGTCTTTAAACCTTTTAACCAAAAAATTAAAAATTGTATTAAATTGTCTAAAATTAAATGTTCTTAAATTTTCTAAAAATTTTTTAAATTGCTTTAAAATTGTTTAAAATTGCCTTTTCTTAAATTCTCTAAAATTGTCTAATTTTTCTAAAACTGCCTCCGGGAGATATAGCTGTCCTGGAGGTTTCGAATCCAAAATTGACCACAACAAAGCTCGACCGGCATTCAAACAATCACTCACACGCGAACTACAGAAAAATTGCCGCAACGGTAAAAGAAAACCGAAACGGTACAAGTCGCCGTGTACTCGAAAGCGGATCGAACTTGGTCACACTCAGAAAGTTATTGCAGAACTGACCGAATCGGCCGCACGCTACCCCCAACGGACTTACCCCCACTTAACTCTAGAAGCTAAATCAACCAATTAGAACCCTCTAAACCAGGACATCTGAACAGGTAAGGCTCACCAAACATGTTGCCTTCAGAAAACATGTCGCATAAATTGACAGGAAACTAACGAACGTGAAAATACTGGTTATTTAACTATTTCATATGGGAAAAACTACTTTTTTATTTGAAAGGGGAAGATTTTGAATTTTTCTCAAAACTTGGAGAATGCATATCGAAAACTTTTGGAAAACCAAACAAACTCCTAAACCTCTCAGTTTTTACAAAATTTAACATTTTCTAAATACAATTTTCTAATTTAATTATAATGCAACAATTAACAGTAAATTTGTTACAATATACAGATTATAAACCCTACTTTAATAAATACCACCTACCGATTATTACCTTTCCCTAAACATCTTTATAATTTATCTCTTTTTTACTTCATTACAATTTAAGATACTTCTATGAATTTAAAATTGGTGAACTCATCAGTACTTCTTTTCTCATAAGGTTTAGTTAAGGCTATTGGTTTAAGATTTGCAGAATATCCCTTTTGCTCAAGAGATCCATGTGTCTGCTCATACTTTGGAGTGTTTGATTCAGTGATCAAATGTGCTAGCAACTTCTAAAAAATTGAAGATATTAAAATAGCTTCAGCCACCGATGCACTTACTCACAAGATATACTTAAGTAAATGCCTCACATAGCAATTTTCTTATTAAATCCAATAACGATAAGGTTTATATAAAAGTTTCTTTTGGCAACACTTAAATATGGTTGGATTTTATTTACACTGTTTTAGACAATTCACTTTTTTTCTTTAATTTTGTTGTTTGTTTAAAAAATTTCAAATTCTGTTATTTTAACACTCTAGTGTTGGCTTATGTGTAGTCCATACGATAACTTATAGTATATATTCATGTTTAAAAAATGAAAATATAAATATATATTTCACTAATTGAAAATAAAAATATGCAGCAAAAAAGGGACGATCTATTATAATAAACTTCAATCCCATTTATATGGTTGAGAATAACAGGAAACAAAAGAAACCAAAGGCTAGTGACGGAATTGTGTGGAAAAATGACAGTTCTCGTCATGAAATGTAATCGCCATCTGTAATTTAAATACGCCTTTTACGTTGCTTTGTTTGTCTCACGGATCCCTTTTGTACAGTTGGGCTTTTTAATATGATATGCAGATGAATAACGTTTTAGTCGGTACGTGAGTACCCACTGGAGCCCTAAACTGCAAACACCACTTTCCGACGTATTTAAAGTATCCTTTTTGTACAATCAATTACAATTACACAACACTTCACACGTATATACAACAGCCTTACAGTGTAAACTAATATGTCTATTCAGCTGTTCACAAATCTAAACATTAACTGTTAAGTTATTTAACTAATTTAAAAACTACTATTGTGACATACATGTTATTAATTTGGTAAAATACGTGAACTATTGCAGATACATTTCTGCATATTTTAGATTAAAACTTAACATTAATATTCAATATTTTTAAATTTTAGTTATTGTGTGTTCAAATCCAAGACCTAGCTAAGACAAAACTTTAAAAAGTAAGCACTGGTGGCACAGTGATAGAACCTAGCTACTTGGAGACAAAGTGTTGTAGAGATTGTAGGCAATAAGTTCCATGCTCGGTCCTTTTAATACCGATACGGCGTCCGCTCAATGGTTGCTTTTGACGTGAAGACTACTATAGAAGTCTGGGGTGTCCATGTTGGGTGGAAGTCAGGGTCTGCATGTTTTCTAGGAAGGATAAGTGAGTTAAAGCTTGTCAAATAGCTGAAAATCATACCTGTGCTACGTGGTTAGGATACCACGTAAAGCTATAGGTTCCATTGTTTCCCTGGCTATTGGGCTTTTTAATAAGTGGTCCTTTCTGAGTGAACGGACTCAGATAAATAATTATGAATACACTAGTTTATCTACACTCATCACGGTTATTCACTCCTTATATTCGCCAATATCTCTACGATTGGTTTCTTAGAATTTAATAATGAACAAAACTATAGAGATTCTACATACTCATACTGCTCCCATTTGCCCTGCCCCACAAAGTGTACAAAAGTACATAATTCTCTGGTTTATAGTAAACTGTAGCATTGAAGTTATTTTATACTATTTAATCTGTCAGTCGAAGGAATTTGTACAAACTTAAACTAAAAATTTGTAAATATGTCTAAAAATAAAAAAAAAAAAATGGTTACACCTAAAACCCAAATATAATTACTCAATCTAATAAAGGAATGTTAGCTCTAAGTTATGTGTTTAGCTAATGACTCTTTTTTTAACTTTATTCCTTTCCAACCTCTACTTTTGGATAGTCGAAAAATTAAATACAGTACAAGTAAGCGTCACACAACACAAATATATTACAATACAAGTACAAAATGCACAAATATTATGGTGACAGATTTTGGTGAACCACGCTCACCTTCCTCAGACCAGAGGGATTCACAAAATAATGGAAAATGGTGCTCAACAACTCAATTTATAGGCCTATGATCACGTGACCCCATTGGCTGGAATCGTCAAAATGGCGGCTGCTTATTTTTATTTTTATTTTATTTTATTGCCTTCCAACGGCTAAGCCATTTTTTTTTTTTTTTTTACAAATTTACAGAGACATAACAATTTATTCAAAACTTAAGGTACTTAATAGCTACATAACTATACTAGGCATCAAGTAAATTATTGCTTTAAACCATTTGCTACGTGAAATCGACAGATAACAATATAAAGAATGTATATAACTTAGTAGTAGATAGATTCGATAAATAAATAAATAGTTCAATAGTTACAAATACAATAAATAGATCAACGAATAAGTAACTAACAATTAATATGTACAGTAACCAGGCACAAATAACACAAAAGGTACAATAACTAGGTATAAATAAACTTATCAGACACAACAGATCAATGTAGGGTCACCAAATTGAGTATATTGCCTTACACAGTGGAAAGTTCAAGGTTCAACAGTTTTCTTTTTATAGATCCAGCGCTGTCGAAGAAAAAGTCGACTTGGCTGCAAACAGAGTTTCCTCCACGCAGCATCCTTGCCAGAGGGCTGTGGAACTCGTACTGTCTCGCATAGTGACGTCTACTGAAGAGTTCCGTGGATCTCGTTCTACTTGGGACGCGAAGGTCCACCTGGCCCAGAAGATCAGGGGAGTTTACACCTCCAACCAAGAGTTTGTGGAGGAAGATGATGTCAAAAACAAAGCGTCTTAGTTCAAGATTCTGGAGGTTCAATTCGGATTGCAGGGCTCCAATGGGGACTTCGCTGTAGATCATTCCTTGTCTTACCCCAACCAGGCGCAGAAACCTCCTTTGGACAGATTGAAGTCTATTCTTCTGACCAGCCTGATAAGGAGCCCATACGGGGCTTGCATATTCCAAAACCTGCCGAACAAGCGAGCAATATAAGGTTCTCAGTGCTGCAGGGCTGTGGATACCACGAGTAGATCTTGTTATAAAACCCAAGGTCTTGTTGGCTTTACTGCATAGGTAGTCAATGTGGCCATCGAAAGATAGGTTGTAGGAGAAAACCACGCCCAGGTCCTTGATTGAAGCCACTCTTGCTAGAGGCTGCCCACTTAAGCTATAGTTAAAGTTCAGATGATTTCGGGATCGGTGGAAAGTCATTATGCTGCACTTAGATAAGTTGAGTGACATGTTGTTTGAAGTGCACCACTGGAGTAAGGCTTCAAGGCTGCGCTGAAGACGAGCCGAGCAGTCGAGGGAGGAGACCTCAGTGAACATTTTTAAGTCGTCTGCGAACATTAGGACGTCGACCTCAAGAGATTCCACAATGTCATTTATGAAGATGTTGAATAGGTATGGACTGAGAAGGGAGCCCTGTGGCATTCCGGAAGTTTGGAGGAAATCTTGAGATACTGCACCGGGGAGCTTCACCCTCAGGCGGCGATTAGTTAAGTAGTCTCTAAGCCAGCTGAGAAGTGGGTCAACGATACCGTAGGATTTGAGTTTAGAGCATAGAATGAAGTGATCCACCCGGTCGAATGCCTTTGCAAAATCCAGGAAGGCGACGTCAACTTGTCTACCTCTGGCGAAAGATGATATGATTGACTCGTTAAATTGTAAGAGATTAGATACAGTTGACTTCCCTGATGTGAAGCCGTGTTGGTATGGATTAATGATTTCCCTATATAGCGGCTTAAGTCTGGAGAGAACCAGGCCCTCAAATAATTTCCCCACCGATGATAGAATGGTTATGGGCCTGTAATTTTCAACGATGGAAGGATCTCCCTTCTTCAGAATTGGAACAACATGTCCATCCTTGAGAGCGTCTGGGAATTCCCCCTTACTCAAAGATTCATTGAAGAGCACAGACAAAGGTACTGCCAGAAAGAGACGACAATAGCTGAGGAAAGAAGGAGGAATGTTGTCTGGTCCTGCGCCCTTACTTGGATCAAGATGTTCGAGGGCTTCTATTACTTCAGCTGGAGAGACGGTTATATGACCCAGTATAGACTGATTAACGGGCGCAAAGGAGTACGATGTTGGCGTAGATTGAGTAAAGACTGAGGCAAAGTACTCAGAGAACAATCTTGCAGAATCATCAGAGTCTACCGAAGTGGTTCCACCGAATTTCATAGAAGACGGAATACCTGTCGATCTGCTAGAAGATTTTACAAAGCTCCAGAAACTGCGGGGATTAGAGGGTATAGAGCCTTCAACATGACGGAGATATTCCAGGTGACAAGACCGAGTGAGTTCTTTGCATTGGCGTCTTAAAGCAGCAAACATGTAGTAGTCTCTTGGGCATAGTGAGGACTTGTACTGTCTATGGGCGCTCTTCTTTTGAATCACCAAGTGGATCAGGTCCTTAGAGAACCACTTAGGGAATGGTGATACTCCGACACGCTTAGTGGGGCTGTGGCGAACACATATACTTCCAAGTAGTTTTGTGAGTTCGTTAAATTTCACACTTAATGTAAGGTCTTGATACAAGAAACAGAGGTTTGAGTTCAGGAGTGCCATAGATGCTGCAGGCAAATCACATCTTCGCAGATTGGGACCTATGTGATACCCACGATCGCATTTCGCTAACACAACAGGTAGGGAGAAGAATAGTGGAGGGTGGTGTGCATCTGGCTCGATGAGCACATCCTCAGCTAGCGTGGTACAGACTGGCGTTTGGTTGCAGAAAATCAAGTCGAGAATAACACCATTGGAGTTTCTGATATGATTAGCCTGAGAAAGACCATGCATGTCCATCAGGTCGTTTAAGACTTCAATTTTCCTCCGAGCAGACATTACAGTTTGTGGGGCTATGTTACAGTAAGAAGGAATGTTGAAATCGCCAGTCAGGACAAGATGTGAGAAACGGGCGTTTGCTGTTACCTCATCCACCACTTCACTGTACGCTTCATAAACGGAAAGAGCATGTGAGGGAGGTATGTACGCACAGCTCAGGATGGAATTCAGATCAGGGAGGAGCACGAAGAGACATTCTAAATCCGTGTTTGTCACAACTAGCTCAGATCGGATACTGTTCTTAATTGCAATGAGCACCCCACCCCCAGAGGATTTGCGGCTGGGGTCAGTGATTCTGTCCTTACGGTAAATAGTGTAGTTAGGAGTGTGCTGGAGCTCTTCGGTCAATATAACAGGGGTAAGATTGGTTTCGCATAGCATGATGGCATCGTAGATACAACAGGATAGAGCGTTTCTTAATTCTAACATTTTGGTGCGAAGTCCATTCACATTTTGAAAATAAACACCAATAGAAGACTTGCCGTTGGAAGTAATTAGTTTTTTTCTTCATGATTTTGGGAATTCCATTACTATATTTTATAGTCAAGTCAAGTTCTCCGGCCTCAGTACGAGCTTTTAGATTTTCACGAAGAGCTGCGAGGTGACGTCTCTCCATTAGGGTGCGGTCTCTGGATAAAGAGATGCCCTCCAGAGCATCACCAAGATCAGAGCAATCACTGAGACTTTTGAATATTGAAATAGTACTGTTTTCAGAAGGAAGACATATCTTTATGGGTCTAGGCTTTGAACGGTCCTTTGTACCGATTCGGAAAAAACGGGAAGATTCCAACAGATCCCCTTGCCCAGCTTTATTCAGGATTAAGCTCACCAGCTTTTTGTCGTGCAGCTTACCAGCATCGGTTGATGAAGATTTACTTTCGGACAGCCCATGCACGATGATATTGCATGAACGTCGCTTCCTATCGTTGATTTCCTCAATCATGTCTTCGGTGTCGGGCTGATTTTGCTTTGCCTTTAAGTCACTCTTCAGCTGAGCAACATCAGTTTCCAGATTTTCCAGCCGAGGCTCAAACTCATTAATTTTGGCATTCAAGGTACTAAGTTCGGCTTTGATTCCTTCGACTCCGGATGTCAGGACCTTGAGCTCCTCCTTGGTTGCTAACGAGGATATTTTGCCGAGCATTTCATCCATTTTCTTCATAAGTTCATCGTTTGGGCTTGAAGAGGTTCATAAGTTCATCGCTGCTGTGATATTATTGGTTAATCCCTATTGGCTGCTACTTCTGTTCTTTTAATCGCTGAAAATACATTATCAAAAACTATTTTGGAATCAAAATTAACCTGTTCATTCATTAATTTATCATGATCCTTACATTTTTCTTTAAAAATAAATAACTTTTCCCAATCATTCGTAATACGACCCTTCTTACAAACTTTTAGAATATCTACATTTTCATCTATTTTATTCAAACTATAGGTACAATTCAGAAGGTGTTTACCTACATTAGATCTTTTAGGTTTCTTGTTTTTATATCTTTTGCTAAAATATACAGTCTGACATATGTAAAACATATTACAATCATTACAGTTAATCCTATATATTCCTGAATTATTGATTCTATTATCACTTTCAATATTCGGCTGTAAATTGTTGGACATAGTATTACAAGTCTTAAAAGCTACTGATAAATTGAATTTGTAAAATTTATTACCAACTCTTTGTGTAAACGGTCCATTGCAATGGAGGGATACATATTTATTTTGTTCTTTATCGGAATTTTCTTTTTTAAGTGTTGTTCGTCTATCGTCTCGAATTTTCTTTTCTATTTTCTTTTTTATTCAACTTCCAATTTCATCAATCATTGATGCTTTGTATCCATTTGCAATAGCTTTTGATTTTTAAAGATAAAATAACATTGGAATATTCATGACATATTATAATCTAAGGTATAATCACAACTATTAGTTTTTGTTTCTTGTCATACCATAAAATAAAACCGATATTGGACTACATATTTCTTTCAAAAATATACTCTAGATTTTTATTAGTTGAATAAAGAAACATTGAGTTAAATGATTTTTTACATAGACATGTAAATTCAATGACTTAAATGATGTAATTTTAACTGTTATTATTCTTAGAAACTTATAAAGACCCCATCACGTTGCTGCGGAAGTCAACAATGGACTAACAACAACTAACATTTGGATGAGAATGTTTACCTTAAACAAACGAAAATTAAAACATACAAACTCTACCAGGTAAAGAATGTATTGATAGGCGCATAAAAAGGTATGCTTAAAATAATAGCTCCTAATATTCATTCAAAGTTAAAAGATGCTACTTATAAAGGTGAATATTATATAGGTAAGAGTTTAATAAGTTAATTCAATGATAAATGCTACAAACTTAGTATTATGTATAACGTTGGTGAGTATTAACAATGCAAGATGTCGGAGAACGTTCTCTTGTAGTTCAACCTGAACACATTTCATGAACTTTGCTATTAACCTAATCCCTAAACTAGTAGCTCAATTATCCAAATATATCCTAAACCAATATGTCACCATTAATTATGGAAACTGATCAACTGCATCGTATTTCAATTATGACTATTGAAAGTAAAACTTACCAGAGTTTAATATTTTTGATTCAAGGTATATAATATTTGTTCAGAAAAGGTTTTTTTCTCTATGGCCATTGGCTTAATGTGAGAATAGCTTACAGATCTCGTCCTTACATACACACAAAATTCAATTGATATTAACATATATTAAATAAATAGATATTAATGAAAAAATTACTAGCTTTACGTTTTTTCATTCTCTTGTAACAAAAAATATTACTAGCTTAAGAAAAAATAGTTTAATAGAATATTATAACAGGTATGAAATAAAATATAATTACAAGTACTTACAAAAACTTTTAAAAAGCAAACAAAATATTAAAAACAAATAATTAAATAAAAATATTGACATGTAATACAATAGTCAATTTTATAAGCTATAATTAAAATTACTTTTTTTTTTAATCTACTTATGGGATCAGTGAGTGCATCGTTCCCAAAAGGGGGCATTGAGCTTATAGATTCATATTAAAATAGTTAAATATGCTGTTAAATAAAATTAATAGATGTTGTTTATAGGTTATTTATTTAAAATATCTAATGAAAACAATATATTTATAATATTACCAAATAAATCGTTAATTATTTATTTTTAATTCATTTTCAATTAAAAAATCCAAAATACTAACTAACTGTTTTCTTTGATTAATTGTTGTGTTAATGATTTGATTTTTACTAGCATTTTAATATATATTTAAGCTACCGTTTTTTGGTAGAATAAATTATGGTATATGGTATGACAGCAGTGCTTAACATATAGTCAAATTTGTTACAAATTAAAGCTCTATAATTATTTTAGTTTATTTTAATACTTGATTACATAGTTGTAATGTATTTTAGTCACGTAAATCTAATTTCATAAAAGTAATCTAAATTGGAATGTTTTAATTCTTTGTCCCATTCAGTTTTTAATTTTAAAATTCTACAGTTACTATAATTATTTATATAATGAGTAGTTTTGTTAAATTATTATTCTTAGTAATATTTCATATTGTTTATTTTCGTGGTAGTTTATTTGATGCTAATTTTAAGTATTATAATTCTTTGGTACTTATTGTAGATTTACTTGGCATTTCAAATTAAATCAACTTTATAGTTATAGTTATACTACATACAGTCCAAACTGCCAGAGCCAATCAATCTTACTCGACTGCTAGAACTAACCAATCTTACCCAAATTACCAGAACCAACCAATGTCACCCTTACTGCCAGTGCCAATCAATCTTACTCGACTGCTAGAACTAACCAATCTTACCCAAATTACCAGAACCAACCAATGTCACCCTAACTGCCAGTGCCAACTAATCTAACCCCTTACTACTACTGCCAACTAATCATACCCAAACTGCCTGTTCCAACCAATCTTACCCTTACTACCAACTAATTTTACCAAAAGTCCGACTGCCAACCAATCCTACTTGTCAGTGCCATCCAATATCACTCTGACTGCCAATGCCAACTAATCTAACTCCTTACTACTACTGCCAACTAATCATACCCAAACTGCCAATGCCATCTAATGTTACCCCTGACTGCCAGAGCCAACCAATCCTACTCAAACTGCAGAGACCATGAATACACAGTAATACTGTGTGCACATATTCACCTTTTTGTGTACCGGTAGTTCGATCGTATTTATGTATGAGTTACACTCGGGGTGGTGTGGAAGTGTTTAAATGACCTTACTCATCCCAAACCGGAAATTGACTGGGAGGAATTCTATACGAATTCTATACGTGACTGGAAGGATGGAGCTAAGCATATTGGGAGGTTTTCTTAGCGTTATTTTATTCTCTTAGAAATATAATTCAATAAACCAGCCACATAAAATATAAAACAAATTGAGTTGAATAAGTGTAATGGTATTTATGTTTTATAAATTATTGTAAAATAAGGACCAGTTGTCAATCGTTGCTAAAATTGTTTGATATAGCTATTCACGTTTATGTTTTGTTTAAATTTAATTTGATGCTTACTCAAATGTATTTTCCTAAGGTAATAAGATTTTTTTTCTTTCACAATAATTAGAACTTGCATATTAGCTCTCATTATATAGACCTACTTATACTTCTCATGCTTATTCTTACATATAAATTGTATAACTTGATTCCAAATTTAGGTATACTTTAAAATAACTAAAAACTGAGTAATAATGAGCATGTTCCTGGTGGTTGGCATCCAAGACACGTATATATGCTTTGGCATGGAACATCGAACGTGTGGCCAATACTTGTAAATTTGGATCGTTATTACGACTGCTCCATCCTATAGACGTGACTCGTGTGTATGATCACGAATACGTACAATAACAGCTTTACAGCTACATACGTGACTCGTGTGGAATGATCACGAGATCCTACAGTAACAGCTTTACAGTCTACAGACGTGACTCGTGTGTATGATCACGAATATGTACAATAACAGCTTTACAGTCTACAGACGTGACTCGTGTGTATGATCACGAATATGTACAATAACAGCTTTACAGTCTACAGACGTGACTCGTGTGGAACGATCATGAATATCTACAATAACAGATTTACAGTCTACAGACTTGACTCGTGTGTATGATCACGAATATGTACAATAACAGCTTTACAGTCTACAGACGTGACTCGTGTAGAATGATCACGAGATCCTACAGTAACAGCTTTACACTCTTCAGCCATGACTCGTGTTTAATGATCACGAATATGTACAATAACATCTTTACAGTCTACAGCCGTGACTCGTGTTTAATGATCACGAATATGTACAATAACATCTTTACAGTCTACAGACGTGACTCGTGTGGAATGATCACGAGATCCTACAGTAACATCTTTACACTGTACAGCCGTGACTCGTGTTTAATGATCATGAATATGTACAATAACAGCTTTACAGTCTACAGACGTGACTCGTGTGGAATGATCACGAGATCCTACAGTAACAGCTTTACACTCTACAGCCATGATTCGTGTTTAATGATCATGAATATGTACAATAACAGCTTTACAGTCTACAGCCGTGACTCGTGTGGAATGATCACAAGATCCTACAGTAACAGCTTTACACTCTACAGCCGTAACTCGTGTTTAATGATCACGAATATGTACAATAACATCTTTACACTCTACAGCCGTAACTCGTGTTTAATGATCACGAATATGTACAATAACATCTTTACAGTCTACAGACGTGACTCGTGTGGAATGATCACGAGATCCTACAGTAAAAGCTTTACAGTCTACAGCCGTGACTCGTGTGGAATGATCACGAGATCCTACAGTAACATCTTTACAGTCTACAGCCGTAACTCGTGTTTAATGATCACGAATATGTCCAATAACATCTTTACAGTCTACAGACGTGACTCGTGTGGAATGATCACGAGATCCTACAGTTACAGATTTACAGTCTACAGCCGTGACTTGTGTGAAATGATCACGAGATCTTACAGTAACAGCTTTACAGTCTACAGCCGTGACTCGTCTTTAATGATCACGAATATATACAATAACAGATTTACAATCTACAGACGTGACTCGTGTGGAATGATTACGAGATCATACAATAACAGATTTACAATCTACAGACTTTACTCGTGTGGAATTATCACGACTGTAACAGCTTTATAGTCTACTAATTTGACTCGTATTAAATAATCATGAATACCTACCGTATTGACTTTGCAGTGTAATTTAAATTATATATATGTGGAGCCAATAAACCAATTCCATCCGTATTCAATAAATGATCTAACAACAAAACTTAAACATTTTGCCCACCCAATTGGACGTAATAGGTAATCTTAAATTCCCAGTGGAGGATTATTCAAAACAAACCAATCTAATTTCGCTTAGATGAACGTTGTGTTTGCCGATATGTGGACATACTGCCTATTTGTTTTTGTTTTCCTAACCTCATATTAAAAAACTGAAGCGGTAAACAAATTCGTAATTATCATTAAAAAATTTTGGTTTACATATATAATAGAATAAACAAATAATATTTTCTTTACGAGTGATTTGTCTTATTATTAGCCTTACTCTGTCCTGTAAACTACTGTTCTGGGCCGAGAACTTACTCAGACAGAGTAATAAGTAAACCAGTACAGCCCAACATGCCGATAAATATTCACAGTCCAAGCCGATCTAGAACCTGCAATAGCAATAACTAAGATTTAAAGAAGGTTCCTGAGTACATTGAGAATCATCACCACGTAGTATAAATATTCACGGTCCAAGCCGAACTAGAACCTGCAATAGCAATAACTAAGATTTAAAGAAGGTTCCTGAGTACATTGAGAATCATCACCACATAGTATAAATATTCACAGTCCAAGCCAAACTAGAACCTGCAATAGCAATAACTAAGATTTAAAGAAGATTCCTGAGTACATTGAGAATCATCACCACGTAGTATAAGTATTCACGGTCCAAGCCAAACTAGAACCTGCAATAGCAATAACTAAGATTTAAAGAAGGTTCCTGAGTACATTGAGAATCATCACCACGTAGTATAAATATTCACGGTCCAAGCCAAACTAGAACCTGCATAGCAATAACTAAGATTTAAAGAAGGTTCCTGAGTACATTGAGAATCATCACCACGTAGTATAAATATTCACGGTCCAAGCCGAACTAGAACCTGCAATAGCAATAACTAAGATTTAAAGAAGGTTCCTGAGTACATTGAGAATCATCACCACATAGTATAAAAATATTCACGGTCCAAGCCGATCTAGAACCTGCAATAGCAATAACTAAGATTTAAAGAAAGTTCCTGAGTACATTGAGAATCATCACCACGTAGTATAAATATTCACAGTCCAAGCCAAACTAGAACCTGCAATAGCAATAACTAAGATTTAAAGAAGGTTCCTGAGTACATTGAGAATCATCACCACATAGTATAAATATTCACGGTCCAAGCCAAACTAGAACCTGCAATAGCAATAACTAAGATTTAAAGAAGGTTCCTGAGTACATTGAGAATCATCACCACGTAGTATAAATATTCACGGTCCAAGCCGAACTAGAACCTGCAATAGCAATAACTAAGATTTAAAGAAAGTTCCTGAGTACATTGAGAATCATCACCACGTAGTATAAATATTCACGGTCCAAGCCAAACTAGAACCTGCATAGCAATAACTAAGATTTAAAGAAGGTTCCTGAGTACATTGAGAATCATCACCACATAGTATAAATATTCACGGTCCAAGCCAAACTAGAACCTGCATAGCAATAACTAAGATTTAAAGAAAGTTCCTGAGTACATTGAGAATCATCACCACGTAGTATAAATATTCACGGTCCAAGCCGAACTAGAACCTGCAATAGCAATAACTAAGATTTAAAGAAGGTTCCTGAGTACATTGAGAATCATCACCACATAGTATAAAAATATTCACGGTCCAAGCCGATCTAGAACCTGCAATAGCAATAACTAAGATTTAAAGAAGGTTCCTGAGTACATTGAGATCATCACCACGTAGTATAAATATTCACGGTCCAAGCCAAACTAGAACCTGCATAGCAATAACTAAGATTTAAAGAAAGTTCCTGAGTACATTGAGAATCATCACCACGTAGTATAAATATTCACGGTCCAAGCCGAACTAGAACCTGCAATAGCAATAACTAAGATTTAAAGAAGGTTCCTGAGTACATTGAGAATCATCACCACATAGTATAAAAATATTCACGGTCCAAGCCGATCTAGAACCTGCAATAGCAATAACTAAGATTTAAAGAAGGTTCCTGAGTACATTGAGAATCATCACCACGTAGTATAAATATTCACGGTCCAAGCCGATCTAGAACCTGCAATAGCAATAACTAAGATTTAAAGAAAGTTCCTGAGTACATTGAGAATCATCACCACGTAGTATAAATATTCACGGTCCAAGCCAAACTAGAACCTGCATAGCAATAACTAAGATTTAAAGAAGGTTCCTGAGTACATTGAGAATCATCACCACATAGTATAAATATTCACGGTCCAAGCCAAACTAGAACCTGCATAGCAATAACTAAGATTTAAAGAAAGTTCCTGAGTACATTGAGAATCATCACCACGTAGTATAAATATTCACGGTCCAAGCCGAACTAGAACCTGCAATAGCAATAACTAAGATTTAAAGAAGGTTCCTGAGTACATTGAGAATCATCACCACATAGTATAAAAATATTCACGGTCCAAGCCGATCTAGAACCTGCAATAGCAATAACTAAGATTTAAAGAAGGTTCCTGAGTACATTGAGAATCATCACCACGTAGTATAAAAATATTCACGGTCCAAGCCGATCTAGAACCTGCAATAGCAATAACTAAGATTTAAAGAAGGTTCCTGAGTACATTGAGAATCATCACCACATAGTATAAAAATATTCACGGTCCAAGCCGATCTAGAACCTGCAATAGCAATAACTAAGATTTAAAGAAAGTTCCTGAGTACATTGAGAATCATCACCACGTAGTATAAATATTTACAGTCCAAGCCGATCTAGAACCTGCAATAGCAATAACTAAGATTTAAAGAAAGTTCCTGAGTACATTGAGAATCATCACCACGTAGTATAAATATTCACGGTCCAAGCCGAACTAGAACCTGCAATAGCAATAACTAAGGTTTAAAGAAGGTTCCTGAGTACATTGAGAATCATCACCACGTAGTATAAATATTCACAGTCCAAGCCGAACTAGAACCTGCAATAGCAATAACTAAGATTTAAAGAAAGTTCCTGAGTACATTGAGAATCATCACCACGTAGTATAAATATTCACGGTCCAAGCCGAACTAGAACCTGCAATAGCAATAACTAAGGTTTAAAGAAGGTGAATAAATGAATAAATGAATAAATGATTTATTTTCCAATTAATAAATATATAAAAATCAACATGTGCATGGTTTGGAAAATGACTGGCCACGTTTACTAGTACTATGGCCAGTTCTACAAAATATAAAACATTTTTAAAAACATAATTTACAATGTGAGTCTAGCTGCATGGAACTTAATAAAATGACATATAAACGCCCCTGTGGTATGTGTGGCATCTTAGGAGCATGACAACATGAAACAGTAATAATGGTAACTAAAAACATATTTACAATTTAGTACATAATTTATAAGAAATTCTAAACAAATAAAACGGTATTTTTAACATCTAGTTATATATATGGTACTTATAAATTGTTATATTAATAGTAATTTAATATTTAAATGATGCCTACAAAGTGAATTAATACAATAGAGAAGAACTTATCAAATTTAATTTTTTACAAGTCAATATCACCAATACAATCATTACTGCAAAACATCATTTAGGAACTCTATATTTTGTAGAGAAAAAAGCCAAGCAATAAGATTTTTACAGAATTTTTTCAGATTGTTGGTGCTTTTTACCTCATCTGGTAATTGATTGAAGTATTTTGGACCTAAATAATTGAAAGAATGGCGATAAATTGATCTGTTAATTTTAGGCAATCGGTAGTTTCGATTTACGTTAAAGCGAGTCTGATAGTGTAAATTAAATCCCTTATCTCCACTTCTAATAAAAAATAATTTGAGTACTTTGAAAATGAAATGATGCTGAACAGGCAATATCCTAATTTGTACAAATAAGGGGAATGAACTATCTCTTGCGTTTTTCTTTAATATTATGCGCAGAAAATAATTCTGAGTGACTCTGAGTTTGTCCATCAAGAATTTGTATGTACCCCCCCAGCAAGCACAGCCATACTGCAATTTTGAATTTATTAGTGCACAATATAAAGATCTAAGAAGCAATGTATTACAAAAGTGTCTTAAAAAATAAAATTTTCTTATTGACAGTCTAAGTGAGTTATTTAACTTGACAATGTGCTGCTCAAAAGTTAGCTTTTCATCAAAGATGATTCCCAAATATTTTATATTTTTAACTTTCTCTAGCGGTAAACAATTGCAAAAATCCAGATTACATATCGTGGAATGAAATTTCACAGGGATAGGTATGTTGAAACCAATGAAGTCAAAATTTATGTATTTTGTTTTGTTTACATTTATTTGCATTCTATTAGATAAGCACCATTCCCTCAAAGTGAGAAGGTCTTTGTTCATTTGTTCACCGATTATGAGTTCATCTTTATGTGCATAAAAAATGGCAATGTCATCAGCAAATGCATTTATTGTACCATTAAATTTTAAGTTTAACAGATCGTTGATAAATATCAAAAATAAAATCGCAGAGGACGCTGATCCTTGCGGGACACCTGCCGTGACGACATGTATGCTACTATAAACATTACCAACCTTAACTTGTTGCCTTCGGCCCACAAGAAAGGTTTTAAACCAATTCAATGCAATACCTCTTACACCCACAGCTTCTAGTTTTTGCAAAATAATATCAAAATCGACCATATCAAAGGCTTTTCTAAAGTCGATATATAATCCTGTAGTTTTTTGCTTTGAGTTTAAATTGTTGTATAGTCTATTCGATACATCCAGAAGTGCATCTTCAGTTGATTTGCCTTTGATAAAACCGTATTGACATGGATTGAAGAAATTTAATTTGATTAGATACTCCTGGAGTCTTTTTATCATTGTTTTCTCAAACAATTTAGAGAAAATGGACAGTAAACTAATTGGTCGTATATTGTCTAATTTAATTGAATTACTATTTTTTTTAATAGGTACTATTGAGCTAAGCTTTAAACTCTCAGGGAAAATTCCCTTACTGAAGCTATTGTTTATGAGAAAGACCAAAACTGGAGCTAGCTCATCAATTACATGTTTCAACAAACGTACATTAATCTTATCAAATCCGGTTGATTTTTTATTCTTAAAACATTTAACAATATTTTTAATTTCAGCTTCATCTGTGGGGGTTATAAAGAATGAATGTTCGTAGACACGTAAAGGTGGAAGTGTAGTTGAATGGACTATGTCTGGGCGGTCAGACTGGATTGCGATAAGATAGTCGTTTATCTTATCAGCAATGACAAGACAATCCTGGCTAACTTCACCTGTTGGCAATTCAACTCGGTCAAACGTTTTATTTGAACATCCGCCTGTCAGGTTATTAATAATTTTCCATTGCTCAGATGTATTACCTTTACAATCATCCATCAATTTTGAATAATAGTTATTCTTTGTAATAGTTATAATATTATTTAAGTTGGTGGTATATTTAATAAAATATTTTTGGAATGTCATATCATAAGGCCTTCTTTTGGAAATTCTATATAATTTTTTTCGTGTTTTAAATCTATGGAGTATATTCGGTGCTATCCATGGATTTATTACCTTGGCCTTTAACAACTTAGAACTACCATCTATTGTTTTGCTACTACTAACTATACAATTATTTAATATATTGCTAAATCTACTGTAAGCAATATTTACATTGTCCACTGCATAGACTTCATTCCAATTTATTTGTTGTAGGTTAGCTTTAAGCAACTTAAAGTCTACAAGATGTTTTTCTGTCTTAGAGCTATTATTAATATTAAGGTTCCTGAGTACATTGAGAATCATCACCACGTAGTATAAATATTCACAGTCCAAGCCGAACTAGGACCTGCAATAACAATAACTAAGGTTTAAAGAGGGTTCCTGAGTACATTGAGAATCATCGCCGCGTAGCATAAATATTTATAAAAAATATGTCAGTCAGTGAATTGTTGAGGTTGGTAGAGGAAATAAAAAAATACTTTCATTCTTCTTGCATCACACAAAAGCCCACATTCTGAATGATGAGGAGTGTGGTTGTCATTTGCCTGATGTGAGAGGGTGTGTTTGCGGTAGTGTGCGTGTGGGGGGAGTTGGTGTGCGTAAGTGTGGATGTAACTGTAAATGCTTGGTTTATGTGAGTGGGTGTGAAGTCTCTGTTACTAATAGCACTTGATGGAATACCATAAACTAATTGTCTCTATTTGTACACACGCACGTCCATACATAAGAGATTTCTTTGTGTCATTAATTTAACATAATTATTAGTTATTATTATTTTTTTTATTTAATTTTTTTACACTTAGTTATTAGTTAGTAGTTGTGTACCGACAGACATTTCGTCTGTTTTAGACTCGTTTACTCATACACAGGTTGGCATTCATATGGAGCATAAATGTTATATATTTTCAAGGGTATATTTATTGGTATTATTATTGAGAAATAATTAGATTTTCAATTTCAAAGCCATAGCACCAATGACCACTCAGCCAGTTGGTTGTTTCTATTAAGTATGATAAAAAATATTTTTGCATTTTCTCTCCTTTAGTTTTCTCATTGCTGAAACGAAATAAATCAATTCAATACATTATTTTATTTATTAACCATGTTAAGTTGGCAATATAACTTGTCAGTGACTTGCTAATTCGTATTGTTTTGTTCATGAACTTGTTCTGTTTTGAGATTTGTCCTATAAATACCCTCAAAACTCTATAATCATACTATGGTTTTTCGCACTGTATGTCCCGACTTAACTTCAGAGAACTCTTACTGCAAATGTAAATTACGGAAATTTTGGGAATTCAAAAACCAATGGCGTGACTATGTAAGCCAACCGCAACCATAGCCAATTTACGTCATCGATTGTTGACATGTTTCAGTTCTCTAAATTTACCTGTTTTATAACATACTTGGTTGTTATTGTGATTTTGAGTGTGAGTAAACATATTATGATAGTGAACTTTCTTATTGTTTGCGTTGTGTTTAACATATTTATTCCTGATTGTTTTAGATTTTTCTTAAAACTTTATTTGTATAATTTTCTGTTGTATTATTGTTTCAACCAATTGAAAATGCCTACTAAAGTGGATTTCTGTATCAAAGAGTAATAATTATGCGTCATATATCAAACTCAGCACTTTTGGCAACATCACGTTTCAAAGTAACAATCAAATGCTAGTAAGTGTCGGGACATTCAATAAATAAATTATAGCTCCTGGAAATCATACTTGTTGGACGTATTGGTTTTCAAACAAGATTATATTTTTTTAGAATAAGAAGACCAAGCAAATCAGGTATTTAAAGTGTTATAAATATTCATATAGCACACTTTTAGAGGTTTCTCTAGAGCACCCAGCAAATCTCGTTTATTCCATATTGTAACTAAGAACTTGTTATAAGTCTTATTTCTAATCGATTTTATGTGGATTTTATTAAAGTGAAGTGGAATTAGTTTTTTGGAGGATATCAGAAAAATTTTTTTAATTATTATTTTCGATTGATTCAAAGTAAAAACATTCTGCAGTCATCCTGAAATCGAATCCGGATAATTTTTCACATGAAAAATCAATTACTATTTTAATTAATTTTAAATATAGTTTACTGCGTCTAATGTATTATTATTGCACTTCATTATTATTATGTACTTTATTGCACATAATGAATACAGACAGATTGAAAATACCTGCTCTTTTCCTGTTGACAGAAACATTCCCTAGCAGTTGGACTTTTCCTTGATCTAACTTCGTAGCCACCATTATAAATTAATTACCATAACACGTGCGCCATACTGAAACGTTGCACAATACTACATCATGCAGTTTTTGTACTTTAGTTTCTCCTTGAATAATTTTTAATTTTTACCAGCGTGTTTCAGTTCATTATTTTATCTTAGTTCGCTCTTTTAAACTAGTAATATAGTATTATAATGGTTTGTTTGGAAACATTATATATATTTAAATGTTAAATATACTATTATATTTCAGTTTTCAGTTTTTTTATAAGTATACTTATTTAACTAGTCTTGTTTATTAAAAAAATAATAAAAATACAGAACTATTTGGATTACCAGTATTATTTGTAGATAAACTTTTTACAAATACACTGCTTTTCTCTTTATTCAAGCTTTTGTCTTACGTTTTTTTTGTGTGTTTTTTTAATTCTTTATCATAAATGTATTGATCATTATTACAAAATCTATGTCATAAATTTTTTCTTTTTTTATTTATTTATTTCGACTATTTACGAGTAGCATTACGACTCGTATGTGTAATTGTATTAAATAATACATATTAATATATTAGTATTAAAACCCATGATAATAGTCTATAAAACATTTATAGTAAATATCCTTAAATAAAATGAAACAAAGTGTATGTATAATAGATTGTTTGTTAAAAAAAAGGGAAAAAGAAGAAAGATAACAAATCAAAACCAAAACGTATACCTATAAAAGAAAAATATAATAGTTGTAATAGTATAATATGGACAAAAAGTTCAAATTATATCAACAAAACATTTAAAAAACACACAAGTATAAATATTTCATATAAAACTAAAAATAATTTTAAAAATAAATTTAAAAATCCAAAAGATACTGAGAATGACGAAAACAAATCAGGAATTTATGAAATAAACTGCAATGATTGTAACAGCCAATACATAGGCAAAATAAAAGGAAAATAAAAAAAAAATTCAAGAACATTTTTCTCAAATAATATTTAATAGAGAAGAAAAATCTGCAATTGCCAATCACTGCATTGACACTGGCCATAGTATTACAAAAAACAATTTAAAATTCATAAAACATATAACAACACCATGATTTTTAAAAATACATGGGAATCATGGTACATTAACAAAGCAAATTCTGAGAATTTATCAAACCAAGAAGATGGACCGATTCAAAATTGTATTTTACTTTTAAAACTATAAATAAAATTAATTTAAATTCAATTTATAATACTTTTAAATTTAATATAAAACTACCATTTAGAATAACAAATATATTTAGCTATGAAAGTTACAAATGTTAATACATTTGTTTATATAAGCTTATATTACATTTATTTACTTTTTGTACATTTATTTGTGATGTGTCTGACGATGATAGCCTTGCTATCGAAAGGCCTCACTATTAAAGTTTTTATTGGTTTTAAATTGTGTTTTTTTTTAATTATATGAAAAAAACCAATATAGCTCCATCTTCAACAAGATTATAATAGTTCCTAAAAATCATAAAATTACAGTTTTATTGATCAATTTAATATCGCCATATTTTTACTACATCTCTCAGTAGATATTGATTGGTTCGAGGACTCTGGAATGTGTCGGAGTTTGGCATGAGCTGGTTTAATGCAATTATCTTCCCTAACCTCAGTTTCCAGCTAACACCCCACACACTTGGTCGATCTATATTTGCACACCCCAACCTTCCCTATACATTCCTGCCAACTTTAGGCCGGGACTACAAACTAGTAATACATCAATTCAAACTAATCTTATCTCTTATCACTGCCACAATCAGGAACGTATAAAGTATGAATGTTTCAATCTAATATTTGCTGCGGCTTTTGTTTCTCATTAAAGTTGGTAGTCTCAGAGAAACAACTAAGGATGCCACATCACAGTATGGGCGAAACGTCTGGTTATATTGTAAATATTTTAGATAGTACTTTGACGTGGTTGTCACAGGAAAATGTAGATTCTAGTTATGAGACCGGCCGCTTAAGCCTAAGTTCTAAGATTGGTAGTTTTCAATCAAAACCATCCATAAATTCTACATAATCAATTCAATGATTATTTTTCTTCTATCATCCTGCACTAGAGTATTAAATATTGGTGATAGTTTAAGACATCTTTTAACTAATACATGTGTCGAGAACATTAGAAAGTATTCAATTTACTTAAAACTATCTGACTACGTGTGCTTTCAATACCAAAGAAAAAGAAAGAAACGTCAAAGGACAGGAAATAAACCTTGAAGGAGAGAAAGAATTTTGAGTTACGTTTATGCATGGACATACCAAAATATAAAATAAGTTGAAACATTTTCTTTTTCATTAAATTTAGTAGCAGTAGTGCACTTCAATTGCGTTGGTACCTGGTATATTTTGGAATAGCGTCGTTTTATTTTAATCAGCTGTTAAATTAAAGATATGATCTTTCTATAATAATGACTTTAAAACTAATTCTGAAATCAGGTTGAGTAGAGTCCTGAAGTCCGAGGACGAGGTCTTAACTTTTTCTACTTGAATCCCTAGGAATATGTATACAAAATTTACCGTCTCTGCTGTAAAAAGAGGTTTGTATGATACCAGATTGAGGCATTTACCTGTTATGAGTATACTGTGTACAAATAAAAATAAAAAAACGAACAAATAGTTAAAAAGGAAATGAAGTTCATTAAAAAAATTTAAATTGAAATATTTTGAGTAGCAGATCAATCAAATGTTCAATAGTCAATAGTACAAAATTATTTATTTATTTTTCTTCTTTTTTTTAATTTTCTACCAGTGTATTTGTTAATAGAATATAATAAGCAATAACTTGCATCTATCATCACTACTACAGTAGTAGCAGATTATGCTCTGTGAAGTATAGTATTTTTTTTCAAGCTGGCCAGAGCTTTGATCTTATTTTCAACTGAATAAAAATTATTGTAGCATAGTTTAAAAGTTACAACCGATAGCCCTGGTGTCATGACGGGATAGATCTCTACGCCTGCTTGCTCTTCTCTCCGTGGTTGTGTCCAAGCCATATATATCAATATAAAAGCTCAGTCTGCTGCCGATTCTTGGATAACCCAATTTTATAGTGTAGATAACCCTATAATTCTATTTGGAGGGGATGGTAAATAATGCAATCATATCAGAGTTAGTAGAAGTGACCTTAAACATTTCGCAATGAAAATCAAATTAGCCAAGCTTTTGTATCATGTTGATGTTTGTTGTATCACCTGTTTTAAATTAATTATTAAATTAATGGATGCTAATTTTACTCTTATGTAAAGCATGATAAGTTAAGGGGCTGTTTCTACCCCTCAGAAATTTAATTTAGATCACTTGGTTCGTAGTGGTTCTCTATGGTACAAATTCTAACTTCAATCTAACATTCAGCAAAATTAGTTTCGTTGTTTTTAAGATTTCTTGATACATTGGATGTTGTATACGATAGTTAGGATGTTTTTATTAGTAGATATTTGATCAAGCTTATAATTTTATCTTTAATTTAGTTATAGACTTAAGCTTATAACTTGGTGACCCACTGCACGGATATAACGTCAACCACGGATTCCTCTTCGTCGCTCCTCTTAGACTACATGTGGAGGAAGAAGCTCTCTGCACCAAGCACGCTATGGTCGGATCACTCTAAGCTCGAACACCAAGCCCTAAGCTTAGAACCGTTTGGTGTTCTACCTTACAGTGAGCGGACTATAGTCTCTGCCGCCTCTCCACGGCGTAGTGTCTACAAGATAACGCTATGAAATCCATCGTACGGTAAAAGTACTGTAATTTAACTACATTTCCTATTTCAATATTAGTACAGTAGAACCTCGAAAGTTCGACACTCAATACCTCGACATTCCTATAGTTCGATACCAGTTATGGTGACATGGTGTAGCAAAACTTTTCTTTGACAGGTTGTGTTCGAGTCAGCCCGGTGCACATCAGTTAAATAACACCGCCAAAGTGAATAACTGTTAATATTACGAATATTTGGACATTTAGTTATTGTACCTTCTAAGTACTCTACTGTCCATACTTTATTAACTACTATTGTAACTCCATACCATTTCAGTATAATATACATTCTTACAGAAATATACAGTAGAGCTTGTTTTTACTTTTGTTAAATTGTTAACGATTCATAAAGAAAATATATTATAAATTCTTTATAAAATTAGTTTTTGTTGTTTTATGTTTATCATCAATTCCTTATAGTTCGACATTTCTATACTTCGACACCCCGTAGTCCACAAAGTGTCGAACTATCGAGGTTTTACTGTAATTAGCTATCAAGTTAAATCCCATAGATTTTTAAATATCCTATGAAAGTTGTTTCAGTGTTAATGGAAAACACACATCTCATTCCATATAGTAAAAATATTCCCGTACACACTTATATGATAGTTCTAAGTTATATAAGCAAAAATATGTTTAAGAAAACATTCATTCATTGAAGAAAATAAAAAATGTACAATAACTGAGCTGTTTTTATTTTTCCTTGATTGCAAATAAATATTAGCATAATATCATTTTTAAATAATTTTGTTAGTTTATATTCAGTTATTAAAAATCAATTATTTAAACTTTACAACTATGACAATGGTGTATTTAGGTGGCTTCTTGTCAATTATGTGTCATTCTATCCGCCTTTTCACATAGTTACTTTACAATTGATTCTGTTATTGTAGTTGTGTATCCGATTGTTTACTTAAGCTTACTAAATCTTTATTCAACATAACCTTTCTCATTGTGACTCCAACAGTTTGCAGAGGAAGTCGCCTTATTGGTTTATCATCATTTCAGTAATGTTGTACCGTCAGTGTTTACAGTGTAAAATTATGTTGATTGTGTGTTTAGGCTAGTTCTGGCTAAAATTTACTTTATATTCGTAGCATATTATAATTACTTCATAGTTTGCTCTATTATTGTAGTTGTGTACCAAATATAATTAAATAAATTTTGAAAAGATCACTCTAGAGTGATTGTGAATGAGTTATATTACCTACTCGAGTCACGAGAATTTTTAAATGTCGTCCCTTCTACAAATTGAAATTAAATCATCTCACAGTAATTGATAAACAATTTCTACATTAATTCCTTTCAGACAACTGGTTAGATCCATTTATTGAAATGACATATTAAGACAAAGCCTTTAACGAATTTAAGTATCATGATTTGCTTTTCTTGCAGAAAGAAATAATATATTAATCTGTCTCACTTAAAGATTACTTTTGAACAAATAAATACATGTATCAATTAATAGAGATATGTTAATTAATGTTATACACTGTTTTGTAAAATATATATGTTTATACAAAGTACATTGTAATTAGTGCATTGACTTACACCATAGATAGTGACGAGCACGAATGAATTCCGTTGAGTTAAAATTTTTATGATGTCAAAAATGTTGTTTAGAAATACGATACCTAAGAAATTGTTTAAACATAAATTAAAACAGCTAAAATATAATTTTTTTTACTTTTGATATGGAATAGAATGCGCTAGCTTAATTTGAAATAAGGGTTTTCTTATTTTGCAAATATTAGCTCAACGGACTTAATTCGTGAAAATAAAGTTTGTATTAGATGTGTTATGGGTGTCTATTATGTCTAGAAACACTGGAACATTTTCTTAATTAATCAAAATTTAAAGTCAAAATTTTTACAATCGTGGTAGAGATTAGGGACATACTTTTTGGAATAATGTTTGTCATTTCACACTAACAGGGTACGTCCTGTTGAGGGGATAGTCAATATTCTTTATAGAAGCCTATACATTGTCATACATCACTTTAAATGTTATAGTGAAATGCCATAAATCGCATCTCTAAGGAATTATTCTCTCAGAATATAGAGCATTTTAAGAATTGAAAATCGGTGATGTCCAACAATTTCATACTATCTTAATTGTCAAACCATAATGATAGTTCAAACAATTATTTTGAAATTAAAATTATGCTAAAAAGCTAGTGGTAGCATTAAAATTACATTTTTATAATAAATTAATAGAATAAATCATAATAAAACTACAATAAAACCAGCTCAAAATGTTTTTTAAATAAAAATTTGAAAAATTGGCAGGAAATTTATTGTAACACATTACTGTGGCAAAAACAACTTAAAATTATATTTTACAATACAAGTAAAAGTCATACAACACAAATTTATTACAATATAAGCACAAAATGCACAAAAATATTATAATACAAGTGCAAAATGCACAAATATTATGATGATCGATATAGGTGAACCACGCTCACCTTCCTCAGACCAGAGGGATTCACAAAAGACAATGGTGTTCAACAACTCAATTAATAGGCCTATGATCACATGACCCTATTTGTCTTGTGTGACGTTTACTTGTACTGTATATGTACCAACACGTACTATGCTAATTAAAAAAATAATTATATTGTTGAACACCAAATGTTATTACTCAAAGTGCTCTATTTCCTAATACAATGATCCAAAAAAGATTCTGTTTGTGTCATTCGATTCGGTTCCCTATAACCTTTAAAGAGATGTATCACAAAGTAAAGGCTTCCATAAAGAATATTGACGATACCCTCAACAGGACGTCCCCCGTTAACGAGAAATTACAAAACAATGTTCCATAAGATAGGTACCCAACCTCTATTACGATTGTAACAAGTTTTGAATTTCTATTCCGACTAATAAAGAATATATTTGGGTGTTTCCATACGTAATTATTAAATATATTTTATGTAAGTTTGAATACTACATTTCACATTCCACTAAAGACTAAGTATACAAGTTTTCTCTCCCCTATACTTACAATATAGCATTATTTCTATATCGTCACTGCTACGGATCCATATCAAAATATTATTATTTGACTATTTAGCTAATTTTCTCCATCACTCCTTAAGTATTATTCAAATTAACTTTATTCTTTTCTTTTCAACTATTCTATTTAAAATTTAATTTTTTGCATAAATAATATAATAACATAAACTATTCTATCATAGAAACAATGTAACAGTGTATTCTAGCAATATAATTATAGTATTATGTATTCCATGTAAAGAATTATAAATATTCTTACTTTTATATTTTATATAAAATGAATTGTTTGACTTATATGGATTCTTAAGGTAATGAATAAGTTGAATATTATAAGCATAATAATTTGCGTACTGTCCACTTTCATTTTTGTCAATAATACGAAAACACAGAAAAATCAAATAAAAATTTTAATTTTCTCCTTTAGTTTGAAATTAAATGTTTAAAATCTGAAGAAAGGGGCTTTGCATTGTATTATTTTTCGTAATTAGGACGTTAGGCTTTTTGAGTATTACAAATAATTAAATGTTACAAATTAAAAATTATTCCAATGTAAATACTAGTAAGAACAAATATTACAAGGATCTACTTCCTCAAAATTAATCATGTTTCATGAAACATGTTTTGTGAGTTTTAACTTGTTGGTAGCATTTTATTTTAAAGTTAAACCTTTACAATAACCAAATAAAAATTGTAATTTTAAAAAGCTAGCTTCTTAAACTTTTAGAAATTAATATAATTGTACATGATCTTAATCAATAGTTGATTTACTATTAAAATGTTATTTTTGATATGGTCTAGATTAATTTACCTAAGTGACCTAGTTAATATACTTTTCTTACTTCCCCCCTTAAGCCTCTCCCCTTACCCATCCTCACCAACAAGCCCCCTCTTCCTTCCTCCATTTTCCTGAACACTCTACTGATTGTGCTCTAGAATTAAACAATTTGTTCTCCCTAAAGCTCTTAAGCTACGGAAAACTGCTTTTCTGAGAAAACAATTTTACCATCCAACAGTATTTTGCTTGCAGCTTTATCAATGTATTTTTCGCAAATTATAAAGTTGTACTACTATACTAGTGAGTAGTTAGGCAGTTTATAAAATGACAGGTACCAGCTGTATGTACATTTTTCTTGCTTAATTTATGAAAACAACAATCATTGTTTGAGAATAACAGGTACTTTAATCTATAGTAAAATTGAAAATAACATAATTTTTCAATTTTTATATTTACAAATTAAACTGTAATGATTGTCAAAGCAACTATATTGGACAGACTGGACGTTAATCTTAGAACTTAGGCTTAAGTGGTCGGTGTCATAAATAGACAATATTTCAAAGATAACCAACGTGTCATCTATACTGTGATGTGACTTTCCAATGGTTTCTCTGAGACCAGACTCTATAAATACTGTAGATAGTATCTTGACGCGGTTGTCACCGCAAAATGTAGATTCTAGTTAAAACTGGATTTTCTTTCAAGGCAAGATTCGATGAACACATTAAAGCATTTCCAACATCATAAACTTCAAAATATGCAGAACATAATTAAGGCCACACTTACAAAAATATTTAAAAATCTTGAAATGTTACATACTTGCAAGAAAAGGAATTTAATGTCGAACTTAGAATGTCTTGAAATTAATAAAAGAGCAAAGAACAATCCAAACTTTCTATTTAAGAACAAAGATACAATTACTACAAATTTATTTTGAGAGATTATTAAAATATACAAACTAATTCGGCCAAATATATACTATTAATACATCAGCTATGAATAATTTGGATATCATGCAAGGTTATTTGTATTATTTTATAACCATGCATACATGTACCTGAATGTTACTCCATAGAAGGCGAAATGTACATCGTACAAAAATATGAAGAAATATGTTAAAAGTATTTTGTTATTAATAATTTATTTTGCTTTATTTTGTTATTTTCTTTAATATATTCATAATTTTAATCGATTTTTCAAACACGAAATAGTTCTTTTACTATAAATCATTTACTTTACTGTATTTCCAAAGAAACTCAAACCATTATACGATCATATATTTTAAATTACCTGTATTGGTATTCACTTGTATACCACATCGTAATAAAGGTATACATACATATTTTTATTAAATGGGGTCAGGAGCGTCTACGAGTTTTTACAAGAATAAATATAAAATTTTATTTTGAAGTGTCTCTTTATCAAATATAAAGTTTACTTATCTTCAAATTTATTTTTAAACCTTTTTTAGCCAAAATATGTGTTTTAAGACACATTAAGGATAAATTTACCATCAGCAGCTATATTTTTAACTTGTGGGTGAAAATATTTCCTTTACCACGGTCCATTGAGACACTATGCAGGTATCTTTACTAGTGTAAACGTTATTAATAGTGTTAATTGTTTGCAATGTTGTTGGAGATAATGTGATTTTTTTATTTTCTTTGATCTCCTTAGTATAAATTCGTGAATGAAGCCCAACATGCAATGATGACACTAAAAGCATATATCTAAGATAACAACTGTTAGTACAAAATGTGTCCCAAGCCCTTAATCTCTTTGCCAATTGTGTGGGGGTGTGCAGGGGGCAGAGGGCGGGGGGACTTGATGGATGAGTTTGCAGCAAACATTACGACTTCTAAGTTTGGTGTTGGGCCTTGCTTCCCAGAACCTGTTGAAGTTTACACAGCTGATTGGGTGGTATGAAACTGAGAACGATTTATTTGTATTAAGTTCATAGGTTTCTTAAATACCTACTTCTAAATAACTGAAGTACAAAACAGTTAATAAGAGTACAAAACAGCGTCTTTATTAATGGAAAGATTTTTTCTTTTGTTAATTACTCAAGCGTATGCTGTCACTGTTGATACCCAGTTACTCTATGCCTACGAGTGACGCTTCAATGACGTACTATGAACAACTCAATGGGGAGAATAGGAGGTCTGGTTGTGTATATGTAATGTTTTACTCAAGTAATTCTCACAAATCGTGGAATTACTGCTATAAGTGTCTTATGCTGCTTGCTGTTTTTTAATAAAGTTTTAGTTTTAAACAACATTGAGCCCCGCACCCCAATAAAAGTACAGAGATACAGTTCTATTGACACCCTCCCGCCTATACTATTACAATTATATTAACCCACCTACGTACGCATATACGTAAAGTGATGCAGGCTTACCCAACCCACCCATACACAAACAGCACTATCATCCACCCCCCTACCCATACAAGTACAATGATACTGACTTACCCAACCCACCCATACACAAACAGCATTATCATTCACCCGCCTACCCATACACGTTCAATAATACTGACTTACCCAATCCACCCATACACATAAAGCACTATCATCCACCCCCCTACCCATACACGTGCAATGATACTGACTTACCCAACCCACCCATACACATACAGCACTATCATCCACCCCTCTACCCATACAAGTACAATGATACTGACTTACACAACCCACCCATACACAAACAGCACTATCATCCACCCCCCTACGCATACACGTTCAATAATACTGACTTACCCAATCCACCCATACACAAACAGCACTATCATCCACCCCCCTACCCATACACGTGCAATGATACTGACTTACCCAACCCACCCATACACATACAGCACTATCATCCACCCCCCTACCCATACAAGTATAATGATACCGACTTACCCAACCCACCCATACCCATACAGCACTATCATCCACCCCCCTACCCATACAAGTATAATGATACTGACTTACCCTACCCACCCATACACAAACAGCACTATAATCCACCCCCCTACCCATACACGTACAATGATACTGACTTACCCAACCCACCCATACACAAACAGCACTATCATCCACCCACCTATACATACACGTACAATGATACTGACTTACCCAACCCACCCATACACAAACAGCACTATCATCCACCCCCCTACCCATACACGTGCAATGATACTGACTTACCCAACCCACCGATACACACCCAGCACTATCATCCACCCCCCTACCCATACAAGTATAATGATACCGACTTACCCAACCCACCCATACACATACAGCACTATCATCCACCCCCCTACCCATACAAGTATAATGATACTGACTTACCCTATCCACCCATTCACATACAGCACTATCATCCACCCACCTATACATACACGTACAATGATACTGACTTACCCAACCCATCCATACACATACAGCACTATCAGCCACCCACTTATACTTATACCCACGTACAATGATACTGACTTACCCAACCCACCCATACACAAACAGCACTATCATCCACCCCCCTACCCATACACGTACAATGATACTGACTTACCCAACCCACCCATACACATACAGCACTATCATCCACCCCCTTACCCATACACGTACAATGATACTGACTTACCCAACCCACCCATACACATACAGCACTATCATCCACCCCCTACCCATACAAGTATAATGATACCGACTTACCCAACCCACCCATACACAAACAGCACTATCATCCACCCCCCTACCCATACACGTACAATGATACTGACTTACCCAACCCACCCATACACAAACAGCACTATCATCCACCCCCATACCCATACACGTACAATGATACTGACTTACCCAACCCACCCATACACAAACTGCACTATCATCCACCCCCATACCCATACACGTACAATGATACTGACTTACCCAACCCACCCATACACAAACAGCACTATCATCCACCCCCCTACCCATACACGTACAATGATACTGACTTACACAACCCACCCATACACATACAGCACTATCATCCACCCCCTTACCCATACACGTACAATGATACTGACTTACCCAACCCACCCATACACATACAGTACTATCATCCACCCCCTACCCATACAAGTATAATGATACCGACTTACCCAACCCACCCATACACAAACAGCACTATCATCACCCCCTACCCATACACGTACAATGATACTGACTTACCCAACCCACCCATACACATAACCCCTATCATCCACCCCCCTACCCATACACGTACAATGATACTGACTTACCCAACCCACCCATACACAAACAGCACTATCATCCACCCACCTATACATACACGTACAATGATACTAACTTACCCAACCCATCCATACACATACAGCACTATCATCCACCCCCTACCCATACACGTACAATGATACTGACCCTCCCACCCATACATATAAGAACATTCATACTGATCCACCCACCCATCCATACAAGTATATACCTACCCTTATTTGCTTAGTAACTTATATGTACTGCCAAAGCAATTACGGAGAGGCAAGAAGTAGAACACGAATGGTCGATTTTACTCTAGAAAATTTTCCAGACAAATCACCTTTCGAATATATTTTAATATTACTCAGCTTTACATAACAAAGAGTATGTGGTTGTATGTAAGCAAAATGAAATACTAAGTATATTTATACATCAACCTTACATAATTTGTATGAAATGCGTCTAAATGTAATTTGTTGTATTCTCCTTTAATTAAGTAATAAATTATGATGGTTGCACTTACTACATAAAAAAATTTTTGTTTTACTACATAAAAATAAGCAAATTTACTTATTAAATCTAGTTGAATTGTAAATTTTCCTATTGAATCAATTTTATAGTAATTTATGATTTATTTATCCTGTTAAAATTTAGTTTAGCTTTTTCAATAATTAATATATTCATTCTTTATATAGTATTCTTTTTTAATGAAGTACAATAAACTGATACATTTATACATAACAAACATCGGAGTAACACAGAATACACACACCAATGCATGGGTAAAAAGTCTGGTTATGATATGAACTTGAAATGAGATCTTGAAATATGATTAAAATTATTGTGATCGGAACTTAATTAAAAAGAAAACCAACAATTTTTCAAACTACTAACTAAAAAATAACATTTAATTTTCTCTGATAACTCCATGTTATTCTTGTATTATATGTTCTTTATTTTTTGATTTAGGATTGACCTAAGTCAAAAAATACCTGAACATCAACACTCAACATGAACTGAACCGGAGATCAGTAAGACATCGTCCTACAAGTTATTGAGTCCGTAAGATATCCTAATTTTATATTTTATTTATTATTTTATTCCTAATATATTTTTATAATATATTTAATTGTAACATATTTATTGTGAACATGTACATTCACAAACAAAATGTGAAAAAATACAAAATAATAGAACATTCCTACCAAATACTACTAACAAATGTTTTTATTATAAGAATCATAAGTGTGATCTTGGAGCCCTTTGAAAACTTCCTAACTACTGCACTTAATTTTATTGCTCAAACTATTTCTAAGTGTGATTCCAACTAGACAAGATCCTATTTAGATTGTCGTAATGGTGTATTTAATTCAATTTAACAATCGCTATTACAGTGTGTACACAATTACTACAAATAATTGCTTCCTATACGCATACTAATCAAGCAGTTTCTTGTTATTGCTCCAAAAAATTAAGTAGATAAAATGATGAATAAAGTTACATAAAAGAAAGCTATGTTTAATGTGTTAGGTTTCTTTGAAGCCAACCATACTCTGTACTTTTTAATTAATTCAATTTATAGCGTGCCCTTATGAACGAAATTAAATTGAAGTTTTATGTTTGTATTACAAAATCAAAAAATATAAATACATTTAATTTTAAATACCTCTCTTAGGTCAAACTAAGATTAAATTGTAACATAGTAAAAAAAAAAAAAAAAAAAAAAAAAAAAAAAAAAAAAAAAAAAAAAAAAAACATAAGACATCCTCCGGATATATAAAACTTTCAGCTTGGCAAGAAACCAAGATTGATTATTTCCGATGGAATGAAATGTGGCAAGGGGTTCATAAGACAGTAAGATTGTCAAAAATACAATTATTATATGCTGGTATTTAGTTTTTTGATGTTACATAAATAAAATATAAATGTTTTATTCTTTTTATAAAGGTATAAATATAAAAAAGAATAATAGATAATTTAATTCATCATATTTTATAGTAACAAAAACACAGGTAAATATTGAAAACAAGCATATGCTAATTAAATCAATTACAAAACCACATAATTCTGAGTGTTTAACTTTTTAATATTACATCTTCCTTTGTTTTAAAATATGAAATTCCTTTTACGTGTTGAGTTTATCCTGGCGTTTGGTTTCCGTTTCGTTTGTATATAACCTTGCTCAGTTCCAGAACTTAATGAAAGGTTTTTACTCTCAATACTTTGATCGCAGTTTGTCTTAGAATAGTTTGTTCGAGTGGGTAATGTCTCCGTTTATGAAACCAAGCATTTCTTCTGACCAAGATTTGACCTTTCTGTTTTTTGATCAAATAAGACCTTCGTAGATGTCAGTTTTGAGTTATAACAGCAGGTTGCCGATTCCGTGAATTCACTCTGTTAAGTATATGTTGTCCTTTTTCGTAGTACATACATTTTAACATGTTTTATCATTGTATTATATTTATTTTCTTTGATTTATTTGTTACATTGACTTGTAACTATGGATCAAACAACTGAACGTTTGTTAGAAGAAAAGTTCTACTTCTCTGTCCCTAAATTCATAGAACAGGTCATCCAAATATTCTACTATTTTTCTTCTCCGACGCCGTACACCCCAGGAAAAGTTTAAACTTAAATTTGCCTCAAGATAACTTATACAAAAATATTTATCTACAAATAAACTTACAACTCCTTGAAAAGACTTCTTAGCCCTAACTTCACCTGTAAATAGAACTATAACCTTTTGTAGGCTGAAAAGTCGTCATGCCATGAAGAGGGGGTGAGTGGATTATCCGTAACACTTCCTTACTTTGCAGATAAAAAAATTCAAAGGCTTACAGTTGTAAGCAAGAGCTGTGCCAGCCATTGACGTCGTGTAAATGCCTTGATCACACAATCTCCTCCAGCAAGTAGAGTGAACAGTTGTAAGCAAGGGATGTGCCAGCCATTGACGTCGTGTAAATGCCTTGATCACACAACCTCCTCTACCATGGACAGAGAACAGTTGTAAGCATGGGTTGTGCCGGCCATTGACGTCATGTGAATTTCTTGTTCACACAATCTCCTCCAACAAGGACATTGAACAGTTATAAGCACGGGCTGTGCCGGATATTGACGTCGTGTGAATGCCTTGTTCACACAACCTCCTCCAGCAAGGAGAGTAAACAGTTGTAAGCAAGGGCTGTGCCGGCCATTGACGTCGTGAAAATGCCTTGATCACACAACCTCCTCCAGCAAGGAGAGTGAACAGTTGTAAGCAAGGGCTGTGCCGGCCATTGACGTCATGTGAATCCTTGTTCACACAATCTCCTCCAACAATGAGAGTGATCATTTGTAAGCACGGACTGTGCCGGCTATTGACGTCATGTGAATTCCTTGTTCACACAACCTCCTCCAGCAAGGAGAGTGAACAGTTGTAAGCAAGGGCTGTGCCGGCCATTGACGTCGTGTGAATGGACTGGAGACGCTCGATAGACTTCGCGTCTGCGCTTCCCCCTAGCCTCACCTGCCACCTGTCAACTCTTTCTCTCCTCCAATTTTCTCATTTTACTTGCGTAATTTCTACCAAACCTCAATCTTTGTTATCTTTTAACTACCTTTATGCCTCATTAAGCTTCAGATGTCTCTTCTCTTATGCCTTTCTTATCTTAACTATTGTGAAACCATTCTATGATGGTTATTATTTTCCATATTTTCAGATAAGAAGCCAATTATATTTACTTTTTCTGAAGTCCAATTTCTTCTCAAACTTTACTTTAATTAGTTTTTAATTACTTGAATTTTTTTATAACAAAAGTTATAATCATAATTTTCTGAATGTTTTACTCTTTTGTTTTTATGTAATGTACTTATATTTTAAAACTGCAATGAATATTTACAGAATGTATAACAATGATACAACACTTATTCGATAGCCTAAAACAGTGACTCTGTAAAAATCTACACTTAATAATATTGAACAATACTTTAATAATATATTTACAGGTACTTATAATTTAGAAGTGAAAGGAAAATAACGTTTGTCTTTTCTGAAGTGTATTTTGAATCTTAATTGGAGTATATTCTACCAAAAGGTTTGTTATATTGTTTTAAATATGATTTCACTAAACAAATGAGTAATTTAAGAAGAAAACTTCACCTGGAATTGAACAAGGGTCGGTGGTGAGAACTCCTTATTCATCCTTTAGAAGCAAACTTATAAATATTGTGGGTTTACGAATTGTTTTGAGGTATGGGGTACGTTATTTTTCCGAAACTGTTCTGAAACGTTATCTTTGTAATGCTTCACAGTTTACCTTTGGATAAATATATTTCCATTTCGCATAAAAACAGTCGTATGAAGAGTTGGTACAAATATTATAAATAAAAATGAAATACTTTTCGTTTAAAAACAAAACTGGAATCATAATTGTAGTACATGTTTACTTATTTCTTTATTATTTAGTGTTGTGGGAAATGTAAGCGATAGGTTCTATGTTCGGTCGTGTTAATACTGACGTAGCTTCCACTCAATGGTGGCCATCAATGAAAACACTACTAGATAAGTCTGGCGTGCCCGTGTTGGGTGATAATCAGTGTCCGGATGTTGTGTAGGGGAGATAACTGAGTATCAGGTTTGTCAATTAGCTCGCAATCAGACCAACACTACGTGGTTCGGATTCCACGTAAAGATGTAAGTTTCTTAGTTTACCTCTTAGTCCACTATAGTTTCACGTAAACAAAAAGTGGAGTAGGTAGACCAATTGGCAAATAATTATAATAATTGATAAGGCAGTAAAATTATTTGATATTTATGTATAGTTCAAATTTAAATTAGGTACTAGATCTACTACTGCAAACTATGTATAGTTATGTTTTGAAATTATTGTACTGATGCACAAGGAAAAATACAATATATCCCTGCCCGCGTGCAGGAATGAAAAGTATCAATTCACTTTTAACTAAATCATAAGAACTTGACTGAAATACAAACAGTAGAAAAGTAACAACAGCTTACAAAGAAACTTAAATACTAATTCAACAACAAACAAACGCACTTACCAACAAATGTAAGTGTCTTTAAAGACAAAATAATCAAAAGTGTAAGTATAAAATAAAAGAATTGTCTACCAAATCTTAAATAATAATCCCAGTAATATAGTGGAACGGTATATCAGAAGGTATAATAACTATTTCTTGTGTATAACTAAGAAAAATAATTAAATGAGACATTACTGCTCACTCAAATAAAATAACGTATAAATTGAAAAATATAAATTTTATAGCTTAAGACAAACATGATACCTATAACATATGATAATTTTAAAACTGTTTTTGATAAAATTTACAGAACAAAGAGAACACTAGTAATTTGTTGAAAGTAAAATCATATTATGTAGTAATATGTACAGACCTTGAAAGATGATATGTACATTTAAAAACGAATATCAATAAAACGACGGACAGCCCAAATATGTTGAAGATGACAGAACTTGGGTGCAAAGATTTAGGTAAGCTCTTTGGTTACATCAAAGATCAACAGTAAACAAAAATGTGAGGCCCCACTTTTCATCACGTGGATGAATCGCAATACTTAGGAGTTTGATCTCATACAATCGTGTTTGTTCTATTGTAATTTTTTATCGTTTTTTTTCTCGTTATTGGATTTTAATAGAATTTTAAATGAAAAAGCCTTTATTTCGTGGTGAAGTTGGGATTATATAGTCCTCTCTTCCACTTAACTACGAATTCCAATGAATAACCAATGAACAGTTCAAACAGGTGTATGTATACGAAATACTATGCTATTTTGTTATTACTTTTTCTAATTGATTTTTCCCTCTCATATCATTTTTATAATGTTAATGCTTCTGTATGTTTTTATATTTACTTTTGCTATTATTGTTCTCAATTTTGCTTAGTTGAAATTGATTGTTGTCTCTCATAATCAAATTTTACTATTCCAATATATTTTTCGTATATTACTTTGTTATTTCTGCTTTTACTGCTGTTAATACTTTGTTGTATTTTTATTTATAGCTCTCATTCTCAATCATAATTTCCATTCAACCATTAGCTATTCGTCTACCGATTTTCAGTATTATAGTAAATTCCCATGTATAATCATTTTTTCTCGTCTTGCAGCGATTGGGTTTATTTTCTTTACATAATTATCGTAAACTTCAACAATTCATTTTATTGTTATTGATAATTCATTATTTAATTTATATTTCTTAAAGTTACCATTTTATTGCTGTTTTATACTGTATTGCTTATTATTATTCTATTTTTATTTAGTTATTTAGTTTTATGTTTGGTCCTGTTTATGTGCATGCTAGAGTTTATTTAGGATAACATTGCTAATGTCACTTTCTTAACTTAATTATACATTATACAGTCATAAGACGCCAATTGTCAAGAAGGGGCGAATGAATGTGATTACTGACTAAGTTCTACTGTTCCACAGAAAGAGCTATTTATAAATAGCCAATAGCCAGGGCTTCTAAGGGACCTACAGCTTTACGTGAAATCTGAACCACGTAGTGTTGGTGTGATTTTCTGCTAACTGACATGCCTGACACTCAGTTCTCTTCCCTACACAATATCTGAACCTTGACTACCAACCAACATGGACATCCCAGACATCTATAGAAGTGTCCACGTTGATGGCAACCATTGAGCGGAAGCAGTTTTTTGTAATTTTGTCTTCTAAATGTATTGATAACGTTTCTTATTTTTGTAGTCTTATTTTTAATTTTGTTGTTCAGCTTGTCATTCTCTAATAATTTCTAATAATTATGGTGTCTGACACTATTTGCGTGGATCTTTATATTACTTATCATTAAATTTCATATTGTAATTAGTGTATTTCGAGCCATCTTGAGCTTCCTCGACATTATCTGGAATGTTATCTTTAGATGACTTATTTCAATGATTTGAGTAAATAAATAAATTTAAAAAAAATACAGGCTTAATAGGGTCGGCTGTAATTTATAAGACATTCTAACCTAAAGTTTTACATGCATTGATAAATTTTATCTTTACGATTAATATTTATTGTATTGTGACAACATTCAAGAATACAAGATTACTTATATTTCTTCTTATTCATATTTATCCACTTGAATTTAAAATATTTATAGAAGAATAAAATATAACTAGTATCGTTACTTATTCAGAAATGCCCTCTTTATCCACTCAGATGTGACAAACTTGCAGTCCTTTTCAAGATCTTCAAAATTGGTTTTAACACAGTATTAAAATACGTTTAAGTTAAAAAAAAAAAACACAACACTATACATTTAAACACGTAAATATCAACTTTATTTTCTTAACTAAACACTATCTAATGTTTATAATAACATACCGTAAACTAATGTAAATAAATATTTAATTAGATAACTATCATAGTTAAATATAACACAAAATACGTATAAGCATAAATCACGAATATTTTATTTATGAACCTGGACATTACTTCAGGTTACCTAAACTACTTTATAAATGTTTGCTTTTTCTATTAATAATAATAATAATGTTTATTGCTTCAAACCTCAAATGAGGTATTACAATATATAATATAATAAATATAATAAAAATTTAGTTAAATCTACATATAAATTACAGTTGAATTTTTTTAAAAATCTTCAATGTTGTATAAACACTCTTCTAATAAATAGTTTCATAAAAATTTTTTTAATTGTTTTATTTCTAGACTTCTTAATTTATAAGGTAATTTATTATACAATTTAATAACGATAAACTCATGATTTTTTTGTGTTGTTGAGTATTTACATTGTTTAATTTTCAGTTGATTCGAATTTCTTCTGTCGTACTTATGTATATTTTTGTTCTGAGGAAATTTATGTAAGTTATTTTTGGTGTATAGTAAGCTTTTTTAAATTAAATATTGATGGAAGAGTTATGATTTTTAGTTTTTTGAATATAGGTCTGCATGAAGTTTTAAAAGGTGTTCCACAAATAGGTCGAATTGCTCTTTTTTGAAAATTAAATAATTTAACTGAATTTGAATACCGTCCCCATAATATTATTCTATAACTCAATATGCTATGAATATGCGCAGTTATACCTAGTTCTATTTTAATTATAGTTTAAATGTGTTCAATTGTATGTCCTATCCTAACAAACCACGTATACGTTGATGAGAGAACCAGTGGCCTAAGACGTCAGGACTTTATACTTTAGTTAGAAATAGAGCAGGTTCGAATCCTGACCTTGTCTGTTCGTTTTTTTCGTTAGTACTGTACTGATTCTATCCCTTACTCTGTCTGGTAAGTTTCCTGTACAGATCAATAGTCTATGGGGAAAGGTAAGGTGTGATAAAAATAGAGATCGGCCTCTCATTTTATAATTAAAAAAATACCGAACTCGAACTTTTAAAAAACTGGCTGGATGTTTTGTATGCCAAGTAGTGGGGTATGTCAAAATGTGGTGTACACGGTCAAGTTTGCGTGTAACCACCTCAGTCGCTTCATATTTGTCAATCCCTTTCAAGCATCGGTGTTTACTTACCGATTGACCAGTATGGGGCAGCTTCGTCTTCAGTAGCGAATGAATGTTTGTAAAGGGTACATAACCCCTATCGGCCACTCATTTTAGAATCTCTCCTCATTTATTGGCTTTACCTTTTACCTTACAGGAATCGTCCTACTCGTAGAACGTCATCTGGTGTTTGTTTAGAAGAATGATCTTTCTCCTCATTCGCAAACGAATGTTTGTAAATGGTACATAACCCCTATCGGCAACTCACTAGAATCTCTGCTCATTTATTGGCTTTACCTTACAGGAATTATCCTACTCGTAGAACGTAAACTGCTGTTTGTTTAGAAGAATGATCTTTCTCCTCATTCGCAAACGAATGTTCGTAAAGGGTGCATAACCCTTTATTGCGCACTCACCTTGGAATCTCTGCTCATCTATAGGCTTTACCCTTTTACTTTAAGGAATTACCCTACCCGCAGATTTTCAGATCTTTTTTGAAGCCAATTACTTTGTATTTTCAATAAAATCCATTTTAAATAAGTACATACATATTTTTCGCATGCATTTATATATCATTTATGAAAATGATCAACGAAAGTGAAAGACGCAAACTTTCAGTCCATTTTACACTATTTGTAGGTCTAAAGTGCAGTAAACCAGCTACTTGGGTAAAAACTGTTGTGGAGATTGTAGGCGGTAAGCTTTACACTCGGTCCTCTTAATACTGATACGGCGTTCGCTCAATTATTTCCATCGACGTAGAAACTACTAGACAAGTCTGGGGTGTCCATGTTTGGGACTATCAATGGATCCATGCTGTGTAGAGAGGAGAACTGAGTGTCAAGTTTGTCATTAGCTGAAAATCTAACCAATACTATGTGGATTGGATTTCACGTAAAGCTTCACGTCCCTTAGTTACCCTGGCTATATGCCAATTAATGCTTGGCCTACTGCACAGTAGTTAGCTTCTGAGATAAGTCAAACTCAGTTATGAACACGACTACATAAGACTTCCATACTCATCCTACACTCAATTGATCATTCATAATTGCCTTAAAATACGTACAAGGATGTTTTGGTGACTAATACATGAAATTACTGTTAATGGTCCTCAAGCTATTACAATGTTTTATCTTACCAGTTCACTCTGGTAACAACCTTGGTAGTCTCAGTGATACATCACAGCACGGGCGAAACAATTGGTTATGTACATAGTTTAAACAACACCTTGACGTGGTCGTTACCATAAACTTTAGTTATTAGTTCTTCAATCCATTGGATTTACCATATCTTCTTAGAGCCATCTTTCATAATGGAATTAAATTAACAGCACAAATCTTCATCCTTCTATGATTATTATTCTCCCCTTTTCTTTTGAACTAAGTATAAAGAAAACTTTGGTCACTACGAAGGGATAGTATCTAACAACTGCAAACACTTTATAAATAAAATGGTCTTTTAGATGGTGCGGGGGAGGCTCATCACGGAGCTACTTTCCCCGATGAAAGGAAGATATATGAACAATGAAACTGGACTCACGGTTCAATATAGCTCTGAACCAGGCTCTGATATTGCTTTCATAGGAAAAAAGGCTCATCGAGATTTGAAAATGAAAAACGTGTAACTGACGGTCTAACGCACTGATTGGTGGTTTTTTTTTTTTCATTATTTTCCTCTTCGTTTGAACAATTGGTGTGTTTTTCTCGTACTGTGCAGAATCATAGATTCATAGACTACGATATAAGACGCTGACACATCTTTGTGCGTGTTTTAAGGCAAATATGAATTATTAAATGGGTGAAGGATGACTATGGATGACCTTAGTAGTCTGGTACTAACTGAGTTTGACTGTTCCTCATCAATAGCCCAATAGCCTGGGCAACTAAGGAACTTACAGTCTTGTTTGTCTGATTTTCAGCTAATTGACAAGCCTGAGTTTTCTCCGCTACAAAACATCCCGAAACTGAATTCCACCCAACATGGATACCCAAGCTTCTCTAGTAGTGTCTAAGTCAATGGCAACCATTGAGCGGGAACCATATCAGTATTAAGAGGACCGAGCATAGAACCTATCCCCTACAATCTCCACAACACTTTGTCCCTAAGTAGCTGGGTTACAGCACTGTGCCATTAGTGCAGAATATTTCTATTAATATTTATATTAAACGTATGTTTGAGTTATTTATTATTTTTAAAATGTATTTATATTTTGTTATGAGGCAACTTTGAGATTATGTTGATGTCCGTTTAAAATTTTACAGCCAGAGTCAACAGATATGACCAAATTCATAGGGAATATATTATATTGGTTTCAATAAATATTTAGCAGTTTTTAACTATCACTTGAGGAAAATGAAGGAAAAACAATATTATGTTTATAAAATACCTTTTTTCATAGAATGTTCGTTTCTATGAATTAAAACTCAAATATTTCATTTCCATGTTATACTGGTGGAATATTTACATAACAAAATATTTTCTTCAACACTCTACCATACTTAATTGGGTGGTTGGATGAGTCATTACTCTGCGCGTGTATGGGTGTGTGAGAGGGTCATTATTCTGCACGTGTATGGGTGGGTGGGAGGGTCTTTACTCAGCACGTGTTTGGGTGAGTGGGAGGTCACTACTCTGTACATGTATGGGTGGGTGGGAGGGTTATTACACTGTACGTGTGTGCGTTTATTCATCACAACCGTACTTGTATGGGTGGGTGGTAGCACTATTATACGTACGTTGTTGAGTTTTTCGTCGCGATACCTGACGTCGGTGGTAATTCACGTTGCGTCTGTTGCCGTGCCTTCAAAGTACGTTGTCAGCTGAGCTTAGATCCCTCAAAGCGTTTTCCTTTTATTGGTTCTTCAACGGAAAACCGATTACAGTTATTTAGTATGAGATAGTTTTTATTGCATAGTTAGTGAAACGAAAATATAATATAGATATATTATGCGCTCAATGTAAAGAGATCAAAACTACTTTATGAAGGTAGGTACAGGTTACACGTTTTATCCACCGTGATGAGTTACAATACCGTCTTTATTGTATACGATGTTAAATATATATTATTTATCATCTTTATGCCACTGATAAAATAGTATGAGATAGTATTTACAGAGTACAAGTGAACGTTTACTTGTACTGTTATTTATTGTACAATTAAGTACAATGAGTTAGATAATATATTAAATGTACTTAATTGTCACCACTAGAAGCTTAGTTTTACCAGTGAACTTGAATCTATGAATGAAATAAATTTTTTTGATCTAAAATTAATTCGTGATCATTACAAACTTTCATATAGATTCTCAGGAAACCTACTTAAACCAAATGTACAATATTTGGGTAGACTAATACTTCTAGATATCAAACGAGGAATTTGATCCTGATTTTAAAAATAGGCTGAGATAGAGAGAGAATATTATCAGAAAAGAGGCGATATGCTTGACGTAATTGCGAAACTTTCTCTCAAGCATCATCCATAACCTTCCTGGAAGAGAACTATAAGATGGACCCAAGAAATGGCTACTTAATGGACCATTCACTGAATTAATTAATAGAAAATGTAAATGGAGAATGGACTAATGATAAATCAGACTGATTTTATATTAATTAAAATGTTTTCATTATTTTAAACTCTAACCTCCTTTTTTATTCTACAGAATCCATTGAGATCTTTGTTTAATCTTTTTTTAACTCAGACAGTTTATTATTCAAGACACTTAAATATTCATCTTTTTATAGCATTTCTTTAGTAATTTCGTTCGAGAATTTCGTTCCCTGCAACACATTTTTAACTTTTAATTATTAACTTATTAAGATTACATACTCTATAAATTTGAGCCATTTCCTGTACTTGAAATTCAAGCAAATAAAGATTTGATTTGATTACACTCACATAAGTAATCATTCTGTGTACTTCGATTGCTTCAGTAATATACGTTACTTAAATTGAATTGAATCTGGTATTTCAGTATCAAATTAATTATGGAAAATCATTATAATAAAGTAGCACTTATAACTTACAATAAACCAATAATAACATTTTTTTTATCTTTGTATGTATGAAATATACATATATTAAAAATATTTCGATAGTATAGTGTATGAGTTATTTTAAAACAATGACATTAAATTTTATTTTTCTTGATATAGATATTTTTACAATTTACCATGATTTTGTATTCCTTAAAGGTTTCAGGTCTTATACACTTAGTAAGGAAAATATTGATTTACATTTTCAATATTTTCAGTAAAACCTTCTATTTAATATAATTCCATTTATAATAAAATGCTTTAGAACATCTAAAATTCATATCTTATACATTAATTTATATTTGTTTAAAGTCCTACTCCAATTTAGTCACAGTTCCATTTAAGAGACTTAAATTGTCTGTAACTTTTCAAAAATAAATGTTATTAACTTCTAATTTCATGATTTTTTGCTTTTTTACAGCTTAAAATTCATGTACGTGTAATTTTATTTGAGTGACAAATAATTTATGAGTAATGATGGTAAAGCTAATGTTATTTAAGTAACAATTTTTTTTCGGTATTTCTTGGAACTTAGGCCATGAATTATTCTTATTGAGTTTTCTGTTGTTTGAAAATAATTTTGTTTTGATAGCTATAACCCCATAGGTAGAACTTCTATGTATATAGTGACATTTTGTGTATTCTACTAAGAAATATTTTAAAATATATTTAACGAATTATCTCATATGATAATAATTGAAATAATTATCTCAGAGCAAAGATTTGATTTGGAAGTTCACCACTAAACACTTTTTATAATAGTTCCAGTGTTCCGCAGAGCGTTGAACTGAACGACGTATTCCGCTTTGTGATATTACTTAAAGAGTTCCATCAGATTTGCTTGCAGCACAGGTTTCAGTGATAAACCGCAAGAAGACGGCACAAAAGGAGATCTTTACGGTGGAGCGAGCTGCGTTATTGGATAAGTGAAATGCCTGGGGATCATAAAAATTCTGTTAAGCTTTTACATCCCTTGTTATTCACAAACCCTGAGGCGTTTCGCAGTGGTCTGCGTTCTTCCATCAACCTGCTGGAGATTACTTTTAATTGCTACCACCACGCCTGTGATTCTTGCTTTACATCCTCTTGTAAACGACGGCCTTTATCAAGTGAATTTCAGTTGATATATTAAGGTTTTATATTTATTTTAAAATGGTGCTACCAAATGTTTATGTGAGTGTCTTTAGTTTAGAATCTGTATATCAAAACAGTAAAATATTTAAAACTAAATTTTACATCTTTATAAAATCAAATTTATAATTTTCATTTATTTTTGTCCATACAAGCTAGATATTATTTATTTTAAAATGGTGTTACCAAATGTGTATGTGAGTGTCTTTAGTTTAGAATCTGTATATCAAAATAGTAAAATATTTAAAACTAAATTTTACATCTATATAAAATCAAATTTATAATTTTCATTTATTTTTGTCTATACAAACTAGATATTATTAATTAAAAAATGTTATGGTTGTTTTAGGTATGTAAAATTCTTAAATATTGTAAAATAAAGCCATACAATCTAAAATTCAAGTTATTTTAACTCATTAAATATATTTTGCAAACGGAACCATAAAAACGTTGGAAAATATTGAATGATAACATTTTTAAAATTATTTTACTTGTATTGCAAATATTTTTTTTTAATAAGTAAACAAATAATAATAAGAATAATAGATTATAAGAATAAACAACAAATGATTATTTGTTATATTAAACTAAATAAATTACTATAGTACACTACAATGATCAGAATTATTGTTCATGGTATTGTACAAATTTAAAATATGCCTAAACATGCAACTAAAAATATGAAAATATATAAGATTTAATTATATATACTAGTTAAATATTAGGGTTTATCATTCCCACGTACTATTAAACTGAGTAGAATCAGGGAGGTACTCTTTGAGTTTACATTTGTCAGCTGATGGAGGAGTGTTATTTGAATAATGTCATAATAGGTTAGTTTAACATTTGTTATTTCATTGGATTTGTGTAATTGGTTGAAGAATGTACAAATGAAAAGCATTCTAAAGCTTTACAGGAAAATATAATATTTACATTCGAAAACAAGTGGGAAAATCTTCCGCAGCCATATACAAACATTTAATATATACAGTGAAAATAGAAAATTAAAACCTTTGTATTCGCCAAAGACAACAACACGTGTAGAATAATGTTGAATGTATACATTATTCCAGGTAGAATGCAGATAGAAAATAGGAAATAAATATAATAAAACCAATAGCTGTTGAAAATGGATACAAGGCATCAATCATTGATGAAATTGGTAGTACAATAAAAAAGAAAATAGAAAATAAAATTCGAGACAGTAAACGAACAACACTTAAAAAAGAAAAATCCAATAAAGAACAAAAGGAGTATGTATACCTAAATTAAAATGCACCATTTACACAAAGAGTTGGTAATATATTTAAGAAATTCATTTTATCAGTAGCTTTTAAGACTTGTAATAAATACTATGTCCAACATTTTACACCGTAATATTGAAAGTGAAGATAAATACAATAATTCAGAATATATAGGAATAAATGTAGTGATTGTAATATGTTTTACATAGGTCAGACAGTACATTTTACAAAGGACATAAAAGCCATGTCTCTGCTTTTAAAAACAAGAAACTTGAAAGATCTAATCTTGAAGCACCTGCTGAACTGTATCCACAGTTTGAATAAAATAGATGAAAATGTAGGTATTCTAAAAGTTTGTAAGAAGGGTCGTATTATGAATGGTTGGGAAAAGTTATTTATTTTTAAAGAAAAATATAAGGATCGTGATAAATTAATGAATGAACAGGTTAATTTTTATTCTGAAATAGTTTTTAATGATGTATTTTCAGCGATTAAAAGAACAGAAATAGCAGCCTATAGAGATTAACCAATAATATCACAGCAGCCGCCATTTTTACGATTTCAGCCAATGAGGTCAAATGATCATGGGCCTATAAATTGAGTTAATGAACACTATTTTTCATTCTTTTGTGAATCCCTCTGGTCTGAGGAAGGTGAGTGTGGTTTACCGAAATCGATCACCATAATATTTGTGCATTTTTTACTTGTATTGTAATATATTTGTGCATTTTGTGCTTATATTGTAATAGATTTGTGTTGTGTGGGGGGGGATTCACCAAAGAATAAATAACAGTTCTGTCCATCCCCCGTACCCAAAGACAAACAACGTTCTCTCCTAAGGTTATAATGACTTATATATCAGATATGATTGTTTATGTTTAATGTTGTAAGCATAAGTAATGCTTATATTACTGCATACAGTAAAATATCAATTTAATTTATATAATTCATAAATCTGTAGAACTCAGTACAAAGTTCATATTCTGCGAGTTATAATTTGATATACGTGATAATAATAAATATAACATACTTTAAATTTGTTCATCATTGGCGATTTTTAAACTCTTTGTTTTTGTTTTTCTTATGTTAGTAATAAAGTGGAGGAATTGTTTCTTTTATTATATACTTTCTTCGAGTTGCCAGTAAAGATTTTGAGAATTTATATGTTGTTGGGATTGTCACAACAATCAATACTTCCTAAAAGTATGTCCAGAAAATATTTCTGTATATATTTGAACTGTTGGAGGTGGTTGCATTTAAATATTATTTTATTTGTGTATGTTGGAAAATCCCGAATCGGAACTAAATAGTTGATTCAGCAAAACCATGATATTTTATTATATTACAAGGCTACCTTTTATTATATCACAAAATACAAAACAAAAACTCCTAGAACAACCATTGCTATTTTTTATCACATATCAAGTTTAATCAAAGCCAACTAATATTTAATGTCATAATTGGTCGTAAATGAGAAACACCATTATTTATAAAATTGTGCTCTTAAATACTTTACTCTCTGACGCTAACTCATTACCAACGTACATATTTATTATTATAATTACCACTATCACCACAGTATTGTAGTCCAGCTACTTGGGGTAAAAGTTTTGTGAGGATAGTAATTTATAGGTTCTGTGTTCAAGAATGATTTATTGTCGTAAAATTATTTACATAGCATGAGCAATCGTAAAAACATTAGGAGTATAACAATTCTGTGAATGTGATAAAATAAACTACTTTCTATAACTAAAAACATTTTTTTTAAAGAAAAATACTCTAGGACACTGTAGTACTCTTTTCTTATTTATAGAGGGTGGGAGACCGTTGGCACTACATGTTAAAACAAAATATGAAATACATAACCGAACAGGAAAACCTGCATCCTGTAGAATTTATATGAGTGTTCAATCTACTTTGTTCTATAGTCTTATCCCACCTACCTGAATACCTGAAATTTCCTTTTAATAATACCTCATACTGACGTTGTTTATCTACTCCAGTCACTGTTCCAACATTCCTCTTCTATTGCACCTTTCTGTTGCAATTTTGTTGTCTACTTCACATTTCCAGGTCTTGAGCTATATACACACTATGTGCTGTTCCATCCTCATCCTATTCTAGTGGATAAAGGCTCTAGTGGGTAAACAAAGCACCTTGCCCAAATTCCTGACACAACTGCCTTATAGAACATTTTACTTTAATCTGCCTTTGAACTTATCAACCTCAGTTTCACATCTTAAATCAGAGGGCAAGGCGTTAAAAAGTTTCATTATATTAAGGTATGGCTGTTTTTCAAAAAAGGCTGTGTTACGGTAAGGTATTGTTAAAGTGGAGGAAGCATGTCTAATATTATGGTGATTGTTGTTACGGAAGTTAAATAAATATTGATTTTGTATAAGAAAAGTCAATAAATGGTAAATGTACAAACAAAAATGTGAGTAAATTATAACCTGAAAAAACTTACTTAATGCCAACATGGCGTCTGCTCAATGGTTTCCATTGACGTGAACACTTCTAGAGAATTTTGGAGCTTCCGTGTTAGGTGTTAATCTGAGTTAGAGTGATGTGTAGGGAAGATAACTGAGTATCTTATCAATTAGCTCAAAAGCAAACCGATGATACGTGGTTCAGAGTCCACGTAAAGCCGTAAGTCTAAGTAGGTCCTGCATCGAGTAGTGTGTGCTGTACATAGTTGTGATATCTGAAACACCAATTTAAATATTTAGCTCATATATTAACTTGAACATGCTATTAACTCAACAAAGCGAGTTGTATTGCATTTCCTACACTAGTAGTGTGTGGCTGAATTTGTTAGAGCACAGGATAATGTGTTTTTAAGGAATTGATCTCTTATTTCTATTTATTTAATAAGAATAAATAACCTGTTTGATGTCTCATCTGTTAAGTGTTGAAACTGTGGTTTGAGTGGCCAAAATTCAAGTTCCGAACTGAGCTAACGATCAGAACCTCACTCGTTGAATATAATACATACAGGCCTGTAACTCATATTAACTAGCAGGTGAAAATTTAATTTAAAAATTTTATTTTATTCATTATTAAACGATAATCTCGTTTATTGTATAGTTCTCCTCGTTTAATTCATGTTCAAATAGTGTTTTATTATTGTATATTCTTTCCAAGACAAAACCAATTAATTAGCATTGTTATAGCCTATATTTTGTTATTTATATTCTATACATCATATATGCAGGGCGGAAACAAACACCCACTGGCCTTGAGGGTGGAATCATTTTCAGGAATATTAATTAGTGAAAGTAAGAGTGATTGGTTTGGTAGGGAGATGGAGAAAAAATATTGGGTTCGTTTGAAACGTTTATTGGATTTGAAACTAGTTATTAGGATTTGCATTCAATTTGTAAAGCTCGTATTCTTTGGTACGATGTTATTTTTTTTCATTTTTTATTTACGTTGAAGATAAAAATGTGCTATATTTTGTAAGATTTTTTTCGTAATGAATACACTTAAACTATTATCTGGTCAATTACTGTCATGTTTCTCTGGTACCTTGTGCAATATTTGAACATTTAAACACTGGGAACGAAGATGGCAATGTAAAATATTCTATAAGGCAGTTGTGTCAGGAATTTGGGCAAGGTGCTTTGTTTACCCATTAGGGCCTTTATCCACTAGAATAGGATGAGGATGGAACGGCACATAGTGCGTATATAGCTCAAGGCCTGGAAATGTGAAGTAGACAACAAAATTGCAACAGAAAGGTGCAACAGAAGAGGTATGTTGGAACAGTGACTGGAGTAGATAAACAACGTCAGTATGAGGTGTTATTAAAAGGAAATTGCAGGTATTCAGGTAGGTGGGATAAGACTATAGAACAAAGAAGATTAAACACTCATATAAATTCTACAGGATGCCAGTTTTCCTGTTCGGTGTTTTCATTTCATATTTTTTTTCACATGTAAGGCCAACAGTCTCCCACCCTCTATCTCTCTTCATTTATCTCTGTCTCCAAGACACGCTGAAGTGACTAATAGCTGACTAATAGTTGACTAATATTATGACAAACAGTCGTGAGTGCTTATTTTAAACCAATCACCGTTAGATAACAGTACAGCGTCTACAGGACATTACTTGCCTTTGTCTAACTGTTTGTTCCCAAAGTCGATAATAATACATAAATGTACTCCATTACGTTATTCATTGTTTTCAAATCACTTCCTACATTGAACTGAAACAAACGATTTTTATGAATGAATTTCACCTACTCTCTCGTATTCATTACATATAAAAAAAAGTAGCCTCAGAGTGAACTTGGTAAATTCATTAGTCAAAAATGTTCTATTTTACCAGTAAAATTGTTAAATGTAGCTAATATTTGTCAAGGCTTTCACATAATTAAGATATTGATAAATTAATAAAAATAATGTTAATAAATATATTACTAAGCTGTCAAAAACAATAAATTATACCGTTTTCAAAATATTGTTATTGTTAAATTAGCTCATAATTTTAGAAATCGTGTTTCTGAAACAAGTTGTCCTGAGGAAGGATAGACGATTTGGCTAGTCTGGGTGCTATTTATTTCAGAGTACCAAATTTTAACGGTATAAAATAGTTAATTTTTAATTTACCATATTGCCAAACAGTCATACATTCATCCTTACTGATGTTATGGATGATCAGGTCATATAACTCAATATTAAATAATAATAATGCTATTTTTAATGACACTATTACTAATTTAAAGGATAAATGCGTGCGCAATATATTGTGATTCTGTTATGATTTAAATTGTTTGGTGTATATTTGTTATATATATTTGTTTGTATGTATTATTATTTTTAAACATATATTTTTTCTCAAATCATGAGTTTTTAAAAGGTTACCTTAATCCGATTTCCTGAATAAATTATGTAAATGATTTAACTGTTACGTTTGCTGGTGTATGGTTTAGTTATTATTTTTAAACTAATTTTGTAGTTGATGGAGTTTGTGCTTTTAAATAAAACCCAAGATTGATCATTTACTTAGCATTACTGTTTTCATTATAATTGGGTTTATCTTGTAATGAAGCAAGTAAATAAATAAATGAAAAATAATACAGTGATTTTTAATCAGATTATAATGAAGATTTGCAAGATCCAACGTTTCCTTTAAAGAAACAATTCGTAAGTCTAAACTGTTCTCGCAATTCGATATCAGTCGTTTCTATCTTACCAGATCTATTATTTACAAACTAATAAGGTCTACATATATCGATACTTGGGTAAAAAAATTTCATATACATAAGAAGTAATAAACCGACTATAGAAACATCGATAAATAAACTCAAATCAGCTGGTCCACCAGTACATGGAAAGTACAACAAAACATGAAGTATGGTGAAATATTCTACAATGTGGTGAGGTAACATTTTAATTAAAACAGTTAATTGAAATCAAAGAATGTGGCCACAGTTTGGAAAAGAATGTAACAGGCTAACAGGCTAATTGATATACTGTATCAAAGTGGTCTGTTGAACAGAACACAATCAAGTCCATGCAGTAATTATATTGTGGATTTTGATTATAAATATTACTCTACAGTCTTTCAAAATGTATCTCGTAATAAAAGCTGTAAATTCTGGTTTTTACAAAGAGACAGTTAAAATGTTCTTACTTTTTTATGTATGTATTAAACTTCCGTATGATTTTGTTCTTAAAACTCGAAAAGTGGTGAATGGATTAACTTGAAATGTTCATACAACATTGCATTGTATACAAGAGTGCTTTTATATATTTAGTTCCTAAAATTGAAAATGGAAACATAACACTTCAAACATTTCCCAACCAACCTTTATTTCATGTGTCAGTAATAAATATCAGTGCTGAAAATGTATACTGTGGCCAGATGATTGTTTATTTATAAAATTGTAAGTTAATTTATTTTGGAGGTAATTAAGTAAACAGTCGACCCTTCTTTTTCTATCAATTAAAGTAAAATATAATGACAGTCAGTGTTACAGTCGGTGCAGAAATTATGGGCACTCCAGTTTGAAAGTTGTTTACTAATAAACAAAGAGGCCCATGAAAACTCTAACTAAACCGGGTTTATTTCGTTTGATTTTACGTAACGTCATATGTACTTTTTAATTGAATTATAAATATTAATAATTTGTATTCTAGTATGAACAAAAAAGTACCAGAATTTTTACTAGTTTTCACTGCACGAAAAGTTTTCACCGTTATTTCTCGAAAAAAACCGTTGATGTATTGCACTTATATTTTAATACATAATTGATAAAAATGTTTTCTATTAGTTTTACAAATTTTAGAATTTTAACTTTTCAAGAAAAAAATGTCTTATCAATTCATTGATAAGAGCATCGTTTCCTTGGCATCTGGAGGTCGTAAAATTAATTACTGGGTCTTGTAAACCTGTAAATGTAGTGATACTAATTAAATGTAAATCAATTTAAATTAACTTTAAATTGGAAAATTTAAATTGATACTTGGTTTTGTAATCTTTATGACATTTATAGTTATGATTCATTAAAATTTTATGTATAAGTAAATTTAGAGATGTTAAATGTATTTAAATCCATTTAATGTAACTTCAAATTGATTAAAACCACAAAAATCACAGCATTTTATTTCCATATAATAATGTATCGTAACGATAAATGTCATAAGAGTTACACAAGGCCAAGTAATTAATTTTACGACCTCTAGAAGCCAAGAAAACAAAGTTTCTGGAAATTGATGTGAATTTTTTTTTCTTGAAAAAATAAAATTCTTAAATCATTGAACGTACAGAAAACATTCTTATCAACCATGTAAAAAAAAATATTAATTCAATACTTAAACAGGTTTTTTTAGAAATAACGATGAAAATATTATGTATATTCTTATTCTTACATATAAGACGCCGACACAACGTTGTTGGTATTTTAAGGCGAATATGAATGGTTATATGAGTGTAGGATGAGTGTGGATGAGTGTAGTCTGGTTACTATCTGAGTTGAACTGTTCCTCAGAAAGAGCAATTTATTAATAGCCCAACAGCCAGGGCAACTAAGGGACCTACAGCTTTACGTGGAATCTGAACCACGTAGTGCTGGTCTGATTTTCAAATATAGTAATAGTAGTTACAATTCCGGTACGTTTTTTGTTCGAACTAGAACAAAAACTGTTAAAACTCATAATTAAACTTAAAAATGTTAAGTTCATAACGCGAAATTAATCGACAAAAACGACGGTGTGATTGGAGGTTTCATAGGCCTCTTAGTAAACAACCTTCAAACTCGAGTGCACATAATTTCTGCGCCGACTGACACAGCAAACTATGACAGGGTTAAGCAAGTTTATAAAGAAAATATTACAAGTATGAGGGGGTAAAGTTAGTATCATAATTTTTGTAAATGACTAAAATTTACCATACCAATATTTTAACAGATTTTTTTAGCAGATAAATTTAATTGAGAAAATCATTGTTTAAGATGTATATTATGTGTAAAAGGTTTGAGTTAAATACCATTATATAATTTGTGGGATCACGTGGTATACTGTTGATTCTGTAAAGTCCCAATAGACAAACATCAGTAGACAACATACAAATATGATAGTTCAAAGTATTCTTCCTCTTGAATTTAGTACTACTTTACTATTGAAACAATACATTTAAAATAACACACGATTCTTCGGTTTGAATATGAATATATTTACATAGAATTCGTGTTATAAACGTGCTTATAAAGAATATATTTTAAAAGGTAATGTAATTAAGGTAATTTAATTCTTCTTTTGCTCAGTGTGTGGCCGTTGAAAAGAAATAATGTACTCTAAATGTAAGTAAAATTGGTAAAGTTGTTATTTTGTATTAATTGTTTTATGTACGATTGGTAGTCTAAATAAAAAAATATATAGTTCCAAGATTTTAATTTTCTAGTTTATAACAATTCCTTATTTTGTTTAATTTATTAATTCCGTTAGCCTAAAATAATATTGTGACATTGTTAGCCTAAAATAACAATGTTCAAAATAACATTTTGAACATTGTGTTTATTTTGATACAGCCAATTTTATAAATTAAAAATCTGTTAACAGAACTAAATAATATTTAAATTCAAATAAATGGTATTAAAAATGTACTCCCTGTATCTTATTTTATTTAGTTTATATTTTTATAGTATTTTGTTTTATTTTATTTATAGTCATAATAATAAACAATACAACAGTTCTTTTTCACATTTTTGGTATTTTTTTTTTTAATTTTATTGTACAATGGATCAACTTAATCTCCTTTTAAAATGTATCAAAGTATGTAAAGATAATAATGTATTTTATTAACTATTTCATAATTTTATTGAAATCAATTTTTTTAACAAACAATTAGACCTTTATTCTATATACTTTGTCAATAAAACACATATAGTAGTAAATGACGATATGAAAAATTTCTCCAGCTAAATTTATTCTTACATACAAATTAATCTAAAAGTGTTAGAACATTTTCAAACGCCAAATTTCATCTTGAAATAAATAGTGAGCTGTAAAAATCGTTCCTACAGATGATAAAACACGATTGTTCCAACAATAGGGAATCCTGTCTTTGCTGTTTTATCTTAAAATACATACAATGTTATTTTAACTCAAAAATGGGAAATATTACTATTCATAATGCATATCCTTTCATACTTAAATGTTTACGAGTTATCAAAAAAGGAATCTTAAGTACATCCCCGTCCTTTCAAAATATACGTGATGAAATTTGTAATCGTGTTTATGCCTTTCTACTTTGGTGTTAATCCCACAAGTTCAATTTATAAATTACTTTCTGTTGCAAAAATTAGATCATAGCAAACTAACTGGTACAATAATCCTGAAAAATATAAAATAAAATTGCTATAAGTGTAATTAATATAGTATTCGTTATGCATCTCTAAAACTCCAATCTTAGGGAATGTGGAAGAATAACAGGGGTGAATCACTGTGATGAGTGTAGTAGAACGAGTGTAGTCATTGTTACTAATATCAAGCGCTCCTTAGAAAGAGCGTTTTATTAACTGCGCAACATCCAGGGCATCTAAGGAACCTTCATCTTTACGTGGAATCCGAATCATATAGTAATCGTTTGATTTCAGGTAACTTACAAGCCAGATACTCGGTTATCTTCCCAAAACAGCATCCGGATACTGACTTCCATCCGACATGGACACACCAGACTTTTCTAGTAATGTTCACATCAATGACAACCAATTATCGAATGTTGTGCCCGTATTAACCTATCACCTATAATCTCAACAACATTTTGTCCCAGAGTAACTGGATTACATCACTGCACAATTAGTCAATAGTCAGACTTTCGAAATGTGAACAGAGGACGAAACTTGGTGTTTTTTTAATTTTTTTAAATTTATTTAGCGTAAAATGTTTTCCTACTATTCTATAACTTGTGTTAATTGGCAATCACGATTACAAATTGCTGGAAATTGTATGTGAATGGTTAATTTGTTTATAGTAACAATTTTTTCAGAATATTAATCTACGTCAGTTGTTGATGGATAGTATCTGCAAAAAACAGTTAAGTACCAAATGATACATCATTTGGATCTATAATAACTTCCAACAGAAAAATAAAAGGGATTAGTTTAGAAAATTACAGTATTTTAAACCTTTAAAAATTCGAATCATCCGTCGATTATATATTCGTATGTACTATGCGGAGTGCCTATAGTTCAGGGACAAAAACACATGTATCGTAACAAACCCGTGCTCGATTGTCGGAGTTACTGTAGTTTTATACAGTTGCCACTTACGTTTTTTGATATTATAATTAAGCTGCTGATTCGAATTTATGACAATCCAAAAATTCATTCTTCTGAACAAGTGAAATAAACCTGTGTCATTAATTTGTTATCTACCGCCAGTTAAAACAATACGACACATTTTTCAGTCTTTTACAAAAGATAGTTTCCATATATGTCATATGCTGTGGCAATTTGTGGAAGTGAATGTTCTTGGAATAATGATGTAAACTCCAAAAAGGGTATATTGTTGGTTTTTAAATGAACCTTACAGATCATCCTGTCGAGAAGCGTTCAAACTAACGAAATTTTTTAACATTCCCCTATCCATATATTTTTAGTTGTTTCCTTTGTAGCACTTACATTATAGAGGTGCACAGTTATTCAATACACTTCCCGAGATCCTAAAATCAGAATGGCAGTAGGAAGGTTCGAGAGAAGGATGAAAAAAGCATACCTTTTTATAGAAATCATTCATAGTGTCGGGGACTTTCTGTCCTCTATGACACTTGTTTATAAATAACAATAATTTAAGTCAGAGGCAATGTACTTTTTCCATCTGCTTTAGTTCTCACTCCAACTGAGTTATCTTCTAAATTAATGTATTAATCTTGGTAATTTATTTCGTGAAATGTTTTATATCAAAGCGTATACCTATATTTTATAACTACTTGCTAATACAATACTGATTTAGTTTAAAAAAATCATTTCCGATATTTTCTCACAAAAGCTGTATTATGGCTTATCTTAAGAAGCATGTTACAAAAGTTATATATTAAATCCTTTAAAATTTTTCTTCCAGACGAGTTCTGCGAAGAATTCCCACACAACTTGATCCCTACGCCAGGCTACTGGATAGAGTGTTCCAGACAGAAAATTACCTCTGATACTATCTGGGACGAGTCTGAGAGTGAGAGAGAGGAGGAGAGACTGGATGATGAAGATGGTGATGACTCGAGACCTCACAGAGATCTCCTCCTAGAGGATGATGAGGATGAGGATGACGAGGAGATACCAAGGTTATAAACATGTGATTTATTGTATAAAGCTGATTGTTTATAAATAAGAGGTTTATATAGATATGTTTTTCATTTGTGCATGTTAGGATATATAAAAATACTTATTAATACCATATAAATATACTTAATAGTTGGTAGTAGTTATCAGTCATATTGAGTAGCTTGCCAAATATGTTTATTGCGAGCTGAGTAATTGCCTTGCTAATGTTATCTTAGTACAACGTGCGACTATAGTTCATTGACCTTCACCACTTTTGAGAGCGCCACTCCTCTCCCTGTGCTGTGGGGTGCAGCAGACACTTCCGCTAATATGGTCAATCTATGAGACCTTAGATGGTGCGATATATTGTGCACAGCAATTTTTATACAAGATTGTTTAACATATCTAGCTTTATCTTATTCAACTTACATAATATTCATAAATCACATTCAAGTGATTAATTACGAGATGATGTTCTGAAAATATGATGAATTTAATTTCTTTTCTAGTTAGGAATGGAGTTAAGGTTTATCTAAAATTAGATTTTTTCCAAATCAGCTGCACGTAGTTATATATTTTATATATTTATATTACAACCTGTTTTTAATATAATATAAAAAAAGAGCATGTCCATCCCTCAAAATATTAATGTAAATAGTTTTTATGCCAAACAAGCCTGCATTAAAAATTAGTTTTTGTTTCCTTAACCCCCAGTTTTTCATGTAGGCTAAGGTAGTAAGAAACAGGACAACAGGAGTTTTTTTGTACCTGTCGAAACGTTGTGTTTGTTCCTTAAAACCCATCAGGCAATCTTTAAAAAAATGTCATGAACAATCCAATGCTAGTAAATAACTTTGATAAAACAGTTTCATAATGATTGGGTGACTTGTTTAGTAATCCATCAATAGCAAACAGACAGAAATACAAACCGACGTTTTTAACATAGCTTTTCAACAAAAATAAACAAAATTAATAAGAGCCTTGATTGAATGGGCCCGAGGAAAATAATTTATTCTCAATGGTAAAAAATATCCGTCAAAATGAAACAGAAAACAAAAGTATTTTCATTTCATATATTGAGGAAGACTTGTATGAGTTCAAATGGTTTTGATTTATTTGTGATAAGATATATAGTGTTTTCATACTGATATGATGTTTCCTTCAACCAAATAAGTAACATCATACAAATATATATATCGAGGCTTATAAAATAAAAATTATTGTTCCTTTTCCATTTCAATTATCAAAGTGACATGATTCCGATGTAATGCATATAAATAATGTATAATAGCTTCTGTAATCGAATAAAAACTAGAAGCGTTTTAAGGAATTAAATTATTTGGTCTGCATGTCTTATATTAAGGTTCAATGGTCAATGTATACCAAGGATGTACATAAAAGTAAATAAAGTTATTTCTAAATATGTATTATAAAATATTAAGGTAAGGGAAAGATATTTGCTTTTCGAGAGCATCGTGGAAAAAGAGAGAAAAGGAGATGTCCTCCGTGAAAGCAGAAGGTGATAAATTACAGTTTGTTTGGTGACACCTGAGTGCTGATATCTATGAGGCTTTATGTATTTCACACCTCAATTATCACTACACACTTTATACTGTGGCTCCGGTTTATAGAGAGATTTGTAAAGATTTGTTACACAATTGGACTATTTATTATTAGTATAATTACACCAGAGCCATTTTTAACTCATTCTACAAACGTTGTTATGGGACAACGGTTGAAACCCATCAAGCAAACTTTTAGTGAATTTCCCGGGATTTGAACCCGTGTCCCTCTTCACACGAAGCAGAAATATTAACCACTAACCTAGCAAGAGGTCTAATCCACTACTACTTATGTTTTTCAGAAATAAATATGTAAATATTCCTATTAATGCATGTTTTATTGTTCAATTCAGTTAGTAATAATATTTTATAACTGCTTGAGACCTTTGGTTTTTATTTCAAAATTTAACATTCTCACATATTCACACATCCTTCATCATTTATTCACATTTTCTCCACTAGCCTCACTCGGGATCATTTTTCTGAACAGTCCCCCAATTATATGACATAAACTCTTCAGAGTTGAGTGCTTCATAATCAGTTGTAGAAGGCAAATTAAACATCATATGGTTGTACTATTTGCTGTAAAAATTCATAAATAATGCATTTAAAATTCAGTTACCTAATAGTTGTCCTTTTACATGTACAAACTAATTATGAAAATCAACAGGTAGGTACTGATAAATTATATCAGAAGGAAATTAAAACCAAGCTTGATCCATCCGCATAACCTTAGGCGAAAGCTAATTTGTTTTCTTTAATTTTCTATTTTATAACGCAACCTTCCTGTACTTCAGCCCCCTTAGGAAATATGGTACGTTAAGACTTCTCCAGAAACTTGATATATCATTTTTCACCACTAAATTGATGTTTAAAGAGAATACATAATTGTTGTGATTAACAATGCTCCTTGTATGTTTATATGTATATTGGATATGAGCAACACAGTTTCACAAACAGACTAAATGGTAACGAAACTTGTTGATTAGAAGGAAACGATTGATTGCAGTTGTAAACTGATATATCTATTTCTCTTTGCAGCTTTAATTAGTTCAAACTAACTCTAATTAACTATAGAATAGTTTCATAAATATATTCATTAACATTTTCAGTCATAACATAGTTTATTTGATATTAACTTTAAAATAAATTTACACTTAATATGGAAATAAATAAACTATATTACGTACAAATACTTGATGCACTCGTTGGGGCTTCACCCCTTTTACAAGTTTATCCAAGTTAATTATGGGTGGCTGGTCACGTTGATCACGGTAACTTTCCCAGTTGATCATGGTAGCTACTTAAGGTAATCTTAGGTGAAACCCAGGTCGACCATGTGTGGTACCCAAGTTGAAATCACGTAGTTAACTGAGTCAATCACGGTAGCTAACCAAGTTCATCATAGTTGCACTTAAGTTAATCTTATTTGAAACCCAGGTCGACCTTGGGCGGTACCCAAGTTGAAATCACGTAGTTAACTGAGTCAATCACGGTAGCTAACCAAGTTCATCATAGTTGCACTTAAGTTAATCTTATTTGAAACCCAGGTCAACCATGGGTGGTACCCAAGTTGAAATCACGTAGTTAACTGAGTCAATCACGGTAGCTAACCAAGTTCATCATAGTTGCACTTAAGTTAATCTTAGTTGAAACCCAGGTCGACCTTGGGCGGTACCCAAGTTGAAATCACGTAGTTAACTGAGTCAATCACGGTAGCTAACCAAGTTCATCATAGTTGCACTTAAGTTAATCTTATTTGAAACCCAGGTCGACCTTGGGCGGTACCCAAGTTGAAATCACGTAGTTAACTGAGTCAATCACGGTAGCTAACCAAGTTCATCATAGTTGCACTTAAGTTAATCTTATTTGAAACCCAGGTCAACCATGGGTGGTACCCAAGTTGAAATCACGTAGTTAACTGAGTCAATCACGGTAGCTAACCAAGTTCATCATAGTTGCACTTAAGTTAATCTTAGTTGAAACCCAGGTCGACCTTGGGTGGTACCCAATTTGAAATCACGTAGTTAACTGAGTCAATCACGGTAGCTAACCAAGTTCATCATAGTTGCACTTAAGTTAATCTTAGTTGAAACCCAGGTCGACCTTGGGTGGTACCCAATTTGAAATCACGTAGTTAACTGAGTCAATCACGGTGGCTAACCAAGTTCATCATAGTTGCACTTAAGTTAATCTTATTTGAAACCCAGGTCGACCATGTGTGGTACCCAATTTGAAATCACGTAGTTAACTGAGTCAATCACGGTGGCTAACCAAGTTCATCATAGTTGCACTTAAGTTAATCTTATTTGAAACCCAGGTCGACCATGTGTGGTACCCAATTTGAAATCACGTAGTTAACTGAGTCAATCACGGTGGCTAACCAAGTTCATCATAGTTGCACTTAAGTTAATCTTATTTGAAACCCAGGTCGACCTTGGGCGGTACCCAAGTTGAAATCACGTAGTTAACTGAGTCTATCACGGTGGCTAACGAAGTTCATCATAGTTGCACTTAAGTTAATCTTATTTGAAACCCAGGTCGACCTTGGGCGGTACCTAAGTTGAAATCACGTAGTTAACTGAGTCAATCACGGTAGCTAACCAAGTTCATCATAGTTGCACTTAAGTTAATCTTATTTGAAACCCAGGTCGACCATGGGTGGTACCCAAGTTGAAATCACGTAGTTAACTGAGTCAATCACGGTAGCTAACCAAGTTCATCATAGTTGCACTTAAGTTAATCTTAGTTGAAACCCAGTTCGACCATGTGTGGTACCCAATTTGAAATCACGTAGTTAACTGAGTCAATCACAATGGCTAACCAAGTTCGTCATAGTTGCACTTAAGTTAATCTTATTTGAAACCCAGGTCGACCTTGGGCGGTACCCAAGTTGAAATCACGTAGTTAACTGAGTCAATCACGGTAGCTAACCAAGTTCATCATAGTTGCACTTAAGTTAATCTTAGTTGAAACCCAGGTCGACCTTGGGCGGTACCCAAGTTGAAATCACGTAGTTAACTGAGTCAATCACGGTAGCTAACCAAGTTCATCATAGTTGCACTTAAGTTAATCTTATTTGAAACCCAGGTCGACCTTGGGCGGTACCCAAGTTGAAATCACGTAGTTAACTGAGTCAATCACGGTAGCTAACCAAGTTCATCATAGTTGCACTTAAGTTAATCTTATTTGAAACCCAGGTCAACCATGGGTGGTACCCAAGTTGAAATCACGTAGTTAACTGAGTCAATCACGGTAGCTAACCAAGTTCATCATAGTTGCACTTAAGTTAATCTTAGTTGAAACCCAGGTCGACCTTGGGTGGTACCCAATTTGAAATCACGTAGTTAACTGAGTCAATCACGGTAGCTAACCAAGTTCATCATAGTTGCACTTAAGTTAATCTTAGTTGAAACCCAGGTCGACCTTGGGTGGTACCCAATTTGAAATCACGTAGTTAACTGAGTCAATCACGGTGGCTAACCAAGTTCATCATAGTTGCACTTAAGTTAATCTTATTTGAAACCCAGGTCGACCATGTGTGGTACCCAATTTGAAATCACGTAGTTAACTGAGTCAATCACGGTGGCTAACCAAGTTCATCATAGTTGCACTTAAGTTAATCTTATTTGAAACCCAGGTCGACCATGTGTGGTACCCAATTTGAAATCACGTAGTTAACTGAGTCAATCACGGTGGCTAACCAAGTTCATCATAGTTGCACTTAAGTTAATCTTATTTGAAACCCAGGTCGACCTTGGGCGGTACCCAAGTTGAAATCACGTAGTTAACTGAGTCTATCACGGTGGCTAACGAAGTTCATCATAGTTGCACTTAAGTTAATCTTATTTGAAACCCAGGTCGACCTTGGGCGGTACCTAAGTTGAAATCACGTAGTTAACTGAGTCAATCACGGTAGCTAACCAAGTTCATCATAGTTGCACTTAAGTTAATCTTATTTGAAACCCAGGTCGACCATGGGTGGTACCCAAGTTGAAATCACGTAGTTAACTGAGTCAATCACGGTAGCTAACCAAGTTCATCATAGTTGCACTTAAGTTAATCTTAGTTGAAACCCAGTTCGACCATGTGTGGTACCCAATTTGAAATCACGTAGTTAACTGAGTCAATCACAATGGCTAACCAAGTTCGTCATAGTTGCACTTAAGTTAATCTTATTTGAAACCCAGGTCGACCTTGGGCGGTACCCAAGTTGAAATCACGTAGTTAACTGAGTCAATCACGGTAGCTAACCAAGTTCATCATAGTTGCACTTAAGTTAATCTTATTTGAAACCCAGGTCAACCTTGGGCGGTACCCAAGTTGAAATCACGTAGTTAACTGAGTCAATCACGGTAGCTAACCAAGTTCATCATAGTTGCACTTAAGTTAATCTTATTTGAAACCCAGGTCGACCTTGGGCGGTACCCAAGTTGAAATCACGTAGTTAACTGAGTCAATCACGGTGGCTAACCAAGTTCATCATAGTTGCACTTAAGTTAATCTTATTTGAAACCCAGGTCGACCATGTGTGGTACCCAATTTGAAATCACGTAGTTAACTGAGTCAATCACAGTGGCTAACCAAGTTCATCATAGTTGCACTTAAGTTAATCTTATTTGAAACCCAGGTCAACCTTGGGCGGTACCCAAGTTGAAATCACGTAGTTAACTGAGTCAATCACGGTAGCTAACCAAGTTCATCATAGTTGCACTTAAGTTAATCTTATTTGAAACCCAGGTCGACCATGTGTGGTACCCAAGTTGAAATCACGTAGTTAACTGAGTCAATCACGGTAGCTAACCAAGTTCATCATAGTTGCACTTAAGTTAATCTTATTTGAAACCCAGGTCAACCTTGGGCGGTACCCAAGTTGAAATCACGTAGTTAACTGAGTCAATCACGGTAGCTAACCAAGTTCATCATAGTTGCACTTAAGTTAATCTTATTTGAAACCCAGGTCGACCATGTGTGGTACCCAAGTTGAAATCACGTAGTTAACTGAGTCAATCACGGTAGCTAACCAAGTTCATCATAGTTGCACTTAAGTTAATCTTATTTGAAACCCAGGTCGACCTTGGGCGGTACCCAAGTTGAAATCACGTAGTTAACTGAGTCAATCACGGTGGCTAACCAAGTTCATCATAGTTGCACTTAAGTTAATCTTAGTTGAAACCCAGGTCGACCATGGGTGGTACCCAAGTTGAAATCACGTAGTTAACTGAGTCAATCACGGTAGCTAACCAAGTTCATCATAGTTGCACTTAAGTTAATCTTAGTTGAAACCCAGGTCGACCATGGGTGGTACCCAAGTTGAAATCACGTAGTTAACTGAGTCAATCACGGTGGCTAACCAAGTTCATCATAGTTGCACTTAAGTTAATCTTAGTTGAAACCCAGGTCGACCATGGGTGGTACCCAAGTTGAAATCACGTAGTTAACTGAGTCAATCACGGTAGCTAACCAAGTTCATCATAGTTGCACTTAAGTTAATCTTAGTTGAAACCCAGGTCGACCTTGGGCGGTACCCAAGTTGAAATCACGTAGTTAACTGAGTCAATCACGGTAGCTAACCAAGTTCATCATAGTTGCACTTAAGTTAATCTTAGTTGAAACCCAGGTCGACCTTGGGCGGTACCCAAGTTGAAATCACGTAGTTAACTGAGTCAATCACGGTAGCTAACCAAGTTCATCATAGTTGCACTTAAGTTAATCTTAGTTGAAACCCAGGTCGACCTTGGGCGGTACCCAAGTTGAAATCACGTAGTTAACTGAGTCAATCACGGTAGCTAACCAAGTTCATCATAGTTGCACTTAAGTTAATCTTAGTTGAAACCCAGGTCGACCATGGGTGGTACCCAAGTTGAAATCACGTAGTTAACTGAGTCAATCACAGTGGCTACCCAAGTTCATCATAGTTGCTACTTAAGTTAATTTTAGGTGAAACCCAGGTCGACCATGGGTGCTACCCAAGTTGATTATGAGTGCTCGACAAAATGATCACGTGTGCTTGACAAGATAATCATGGGTGCTCGACAAGACGATCATGGATGCTACACTGGTACTACCCCAGTTCATCACGGGTGCTCTACAATATGATCACGGGTGCTACACTATTATATCATAAGTACTACCCCAGTTGATCACGGGTGCCCGACAAGATGATTACGGGTGCTCGATAGGGTGATCACGGGTGATCCACTATTATATCATGGGTGCTACCTAGGTTGATCACGAGTGCTGGACAAGATGATCACGGGTTCTACACTGTTATATCATGGGTACTACTCCAGTTCATTACGAATACGAACCAAGTCAATTATTTTGGCTATCAAGTCGATCACGGTGGTTGCCTTAATTGATCATGGGTACTATCCAATTTAAAGTTAGACGCTATCCAAAATAAATGCACTAATTTGTATATTTCCACACACTTTCAAACTCTTTATTCTAACTTCCACTCTTTCTAAATATAACTTTGTTCTCTTTTTTACACCTTATACTCCACACTTTTAGTACTTACTCACACATCTGTAATAAAGTATAGGGCTAGTTTCTCCCACAAATTCGATATTATATTTTGTTAATTATTGAAATAATATATTAGGTACATAATAAATAATATTCCTAATTGTAACTAATAAATTATGTACATATCAGTTAAGGTAGAAACTTTCCTATTAAGCCATATTCTTGGTTGTTGAACACTCCCGAACGAGTCGTATTTACTTCCCCATACAGTGAGTGCTCAAGAGTCACACTCATTCCGCCATGTGTATATCTTGAGGCAATTATCTACTTTTAATTAAAGTGTGTAACCCGAGATGACTTCAAAACACTTAATTAGTTCTGTTTCTGTACACCTCTGGCCTCTTTATTTGCTGGATACACTCCCTAATTTGTGTAAGATTTCTGCTAAGTAAAAGCTGTTTATTTCCATTCCTTGTTCCCAGAAAGAAGACGGTCATCGAAGAACAGTGGGAAAAGAACCAAGGGTTTGAGCTAACATCTGTGGAGCAAGAAACCTACGAAAAGTACTTTTATGGAACGGAACACTGGAACTACTTTACCAACGATGAAGACCTGGGACCTGTAATCTTGAGCATCAAGCAAGAGATACTGAACGGCCGGGATCAGTTCAGGTAGGTGACTATCGCTGAATTAATGTTACGTTTTGTCTCAAGGTATTCTTATTGTACTGCGTTTACAGTAAAACCTTCATTTATGTTTTACATTGATTTTCTAAGTTTATAACGTTCCGAACTGAATATTAGAATGTTTATATGTTTTAAAAAGTTACAAAAGTAACAGTTGGCAATTCAATGTTGTTTGTATTCTGGATATGTTTACACCTGACTTACAAGGGGTTTGGTATTTTTTAATAATCGTTTTTATCGTTTTAATTAGATTAATACGTTTACAAGCGATCTGATCAACCTAACCTTCAACATTAGATGAATAATTGTTCTAAAAGATAATACGAAGCTTTTTGGAAACAAATGAGTATATTTATAATGTTTCTAAAGTTAGACATTTGAGCATTTTTAAGTCATAATAATTAAAAAAAACTTAAAATGTAACATTTTGGCCCACTAGACTGGATCTTCTTAAATCATATATCGTTCTTTAAAGGTCATTATAATAATAAACATGAACCGTACAGTCTAAACATAACAGCATGTTTTGTCCCACTGGTGGTGAAATTGCATGTATAATATAGTTCTGACGACTTCCCAGGGGTGACTTGTCAGTCTGGGAAACGGCACCTTAAGGCTTCAAAGGTTTCAAACCTCAAATCGGTACTGAAGTCTGAAGCCCACGTAACTGACGAGTGAAGTCTAATATTAACTATTTTGTTTGTTCTAGCTTCAATAAAAAATATTTGCTTTTTTACCTAATTTTAAAATACACATTTTAATAGTTTTTCTACCATCATTAAATGTATATATTCAGTATTATATAAGACTAGTGGATAGCCCTTGCTTCGCTACAAGGAGTTTCTCTACGCTCACTAACCCCTCCCTCCGTGATTCTCAACAAACAATCACAGCAATATAAAATCTCACCTTACCGTTGTCATTGATAAAAAAAAGTCTTTTATAGGAACATTTAGATTACGGTAATTATGTCAGAGTGTGTAGAAATGTCCTTATACATTTTACAATAAAAACCAAGTTGGCCAAGCTTTTGTGCCATGTTTATGTGTTTTCTTTCCAGCTGTTTGAAAAAAAACCATTAAAGTGAATTAATACTAAATGTTACTCTTGATATAAAAAAAAAAAAACATTGATGTTATGTTTCTACACCTTAGGAATATAATTTCGATAAATCCTTTCTTAGTGGGACTCCATAATACTTAAGCTAAATTTCTCCAATTTTCATTAAAATCTGTTCAGTAGTTCCGGAGATTTCATGATGAGTGAGTACATCGATTTTTAATTTCATTATTTAAGATCTGTAATGGAAGTACTATATTTTTTCCTGAAATTAGACACAAAACTCTTCTCGATATCAACAATATTTAATTCATAAAGTAACATATCTATATTTTTCTATCCTAGATTGTCAATCTTAAGTCCCCGCCAGCTCCATTGTTATTCGGTAAGTTGTTGATGACAAACTTGGCCAAACAAGAAAAGTTTACGAACTAATGACATTGTTTTTATCACGTTGTTTTTGAGCCAATATATGGGGACCTGTTTATCGCCAGCCGTCAATTATTTTTAAGGTTCGTTAAATACTGATTCCTTATAATACATCTCTATAAACTGGTAGGAAGACATTGCAACAATATTAACGATAAATAATTTAATCTTCATTTTGTTCTTAACGAGATTTTGATGGTTCTAAAGAAAAATTATTATCACAAATTTAACTTTTTATACATTCATTTTACTTTTTTCGTGACATCACAACATATTTCATGAATTTTAAAAACATAAAACATATGTTTAAAATAAACGGTATTTCTAAATATTAACATCAGTGGATAGGTAGATAAAAACAGGGTTCTCAATTATTTATATATTTTATAATTCACCTTTGTTGTTCGGTAAATATATATAGCTAAAATTAGCAGAAAGTTGTGAAACAGTCATATTTTTTCAATGCCATGAAAGCGCTTCAAATTTTTTTTCTTTTTCGATGAATTTGCTTCTAAACAATAGGCTATTATTCAAATTTAATAACATTCTTTGTTTATATCATGTTCAACTAAATTATACTGTTATTTACTTTCAGTTTTAAAATTGTAAGTATTATATTTTATTCCTTTTTTACAAGGCTTGACGTTTGGGTGAAATAAAATACATAGCACTGTTTTTTATTTATTTATTTGTAATTTGGTAACTTACTACGAAGGCTTCATTGACTATAATAAGCTTTTTAGAATATTAAATTCAAAATATTGTCCAAAGCTTATTAACGTCATATATCTATTGTTATGATAGGTTAGTTTTTGTTTTTTTTTTTTTTTTTTTTTTCATTTCGTGATTATATTCTTTCCTGGGATTATTTCTTCTCTTAACTCCATGATTTAATTTATTTAGAAAGTTGTTATGTTTTAGAATATTGCACTTTTTTATATGTGAAAATGCATTTGTGAACAATTATACTTGTGGATTCAATTAATGGCACATCAAAAGTTTCCAGATAAAAACAAATGTTTTTTAAAGCAAAAATAATATGTAATTGATGTAATCATAATTGTATTTATATAAATAACTCTCTGTAAACACTCTAATTTACTGTACATTGTTTGTACTACTTTGAGAAATAGTATTAGTAATATAAAAAAGGGTAAAGTTCTTTTTATTGTAAATGTAAACTGTAATGTAATTGTTGTTGGCTTTAAACAGTTTGCCTAAATTAATCTTTGATACTAATATTTAGGATCTAACCAGATGTTACAGATTTGACGTCTTAAATTTATAGACAATTACAGCATGGTTAAAAAGTGAAAGTTCAAATTTAAAAGTTTACATGGCCAGAATAACATTAATTAGACAAGTGTTAATTTTCGCATTTTAATTAATAAACTGTTTGTTCTTCGTGCTCATAGAGATAAAATTATCAATTTCGTTTTATGATGTAATCACGTTATGATGTAATGATGTAATTAATGTTAAAATTTGTAGCAATTTGTGTAAATTCTACATAGAAGAAGAAGAAACAATAAATTCGCTGTGTGAACTAACAGATGTTTAATGTAAAGGATTTAAAACATTTAAATACAATTCTTACAGTATGTTTATTGGTTGGTAGGAGCACAATTACCACTGTACATGTATGGGTGAGTGGGAGTACCATTACCACTGTACGTGAATGGGTTGGTAAGAGCACCATTACCACTGTACATGTATGGGTGAGTGGGAGTACCATTACCACTGTACGTGAATGGGTTGGTAAGAGCACCATTACCACTGTACATGTATGGGTGAGTGGGAGTACCATTACCACTGTACGTGAATGGGTTGGTAAGAGCACCATTACCACTGTACATGTATGGGTGAGTGGGAGTACCATTACCACTGTACGTGAATGGGTTGGTAAGATCACCATTACCACTGTACGAGAATGGGCTGGTAAGAGCACCATTACCACTGTACGTGTATGGGTTGGTAAGAGCACCATTACCACTGTACATGTATGGGTGAGTGGGAGTACCATTACCACTGTACGTGAATGGGTTGGTAAGAGCACCATTACCACTGTACATGTATAGGTGAGTGGGAGTACCATTACCACTGTACGTGAATGGGTTGGTAAGAGCACCATTACCACTGTACGAGAATGGGCTGGTAAGAGCACCATTACCACTGTACGTGTATGGGTGGGTGGGAGTGTCATTACCACTGTGCTTGTATGGGCTGGTAAGAGCACCATTACCACTGTACGTGTATGGGTGGGCGGGAGCACCATTACCACTGTACGTGTATGGGTGGGTGGGAGTGCCATAACCACTGCGTGTATTCTTTAACATAAAACAAAATCTCGGAAAACTATCAAGTAGTACCTAAGGAATATAAAAATAATTCGGACAGTTAAGATTAGGGCCAAAAATTAACAAGAAAAAAATCGTAGAAAGTAAAATATGATACACCAAAATTAAACCGAAAGAATTTGTTATATTAAACTAAATATGAATTTATTCTGTGAATACTCATAATTTGTTAAGGAAATTATGTAAAAATGAATCATAGTATATTTAAAATAAAAAATCTTCACTATAAGCTAAAATAAGCTTTAATTATTAGATTATTAAATAAACAAAATAACTATCATCAAACATAATAACCTTGAACAAGCTGGAACATATCAAATAAATGCTCAGATTGGAACTCTTCCACATTGGACAAACTGGTAGAACTTTCAATTCATATTACAAAGAACATATTCAAGCCATTACAACTAACAACACAACATAAACTAAATAAAACTTCGCTGTATTTATTTTCCTATTAAATACAAATGTTAAAATATCACATTTATTCCTAAATCAATTCAAATATTTTCATTTCATAGTTTGAAAAGAAAAAAGAAAACACTTTTATTCAAAAGAACATTTACACATATACAAAAATAATGACAGTGAACACACAACATATTTAAAAAAACAAATTTACATAAAGGTCTTATTTATTAAAAAATAATACAATTTTAAAAATATATTAATAATCAGCACAAATCAACCTACTATCGTATCAACGTACTTCTCAGAATCAAACGTTAAAACTTATATATTTATAGGTGATTCTGAAATACAATCTTCTAAATTTACTAACTTTTTTGGGTCTGTTGATTGACTACAACCTAAAGTATCACCATCACATTAATAAGGTATGTAGGAAAATAAGCTGTGGTATTTTTCTTCTTCGTAAACTTTCTTATTATGCTAACAGAGATATACAGTTACCGGCTTACTATGGTTGTATTTATCCTCATATGGTATACAGCCTTCCAATATGGGGTGCTGAATCACTGGTACTAAGCGGGTCTTTCGTTTGCAATAGAGGGCCTTAAGGGTTATTCTGGGTTTTAAAAAATCCCAATCCTGCAGAGGCATGTTTACTTTAGCTAACCTGTTAACTTTCCCTAGTCTGTACATCCTAGAAGTGTCATACTTTTTTAAACAAAACATCCATCTTCACGCGCATAAAACAGATTCTAATTATACATTGAGAAATTTCAACAAAATACCAACTCCAAAATACCATACTACATTTTTTTTACAAATTTCTGCATCTGTGGTAAAAAATATTTAATAACCTTCCATCCCGTCTTAGGGCTCAGTCCTCACTAAAAATGTTTAGAAAAATGTTAAAGGACTTTCTGTTAACTAAGGAGTATTACTCTATAAGTGCCTTCCTAGCTGATAAGGAAAAATTGTAGATTATATGACTGTTTATAATAATTGAAACGTTATATTATTTTTGACTGTTGTCATGCAATGTTGCATTGTTAATCGACAGTAAATGTTTTGATTTGATTTGATTTACTTATGTACTAAAATAATCATGTTATTAACAGATGTTTTATTTTTATTTAACAATTGTTCATTTTTTAGGATTTGGTTGTACATATTGTCTGAAGATGACCTAAGAGACAATACTGGATAGTATTTAACAAACAAAAAATTATTAATTGTAATTTATTTTTAAAATATTGCTCAGTTTTTATGCAATATATATATATACGAGTATGCTAATTTTTATGTTAAATAATGAAGGCTTTTTATAATCTTCTCTGCCTGGAAATACTATGAAGGCGCTGTATTCCACCTGGCGTAATGAAACTAGCAGTATGAGTTTTAGTGTAGCCCTGAGTACCATTACTCCCAAGGACAATAAAGCCGCGTGTAATACATGTATTCCCCACGGATACATGACTTTAATGTAGTAGAGGTGGTTGTAATGTTGGCATTACAGGTCATATCAGTCAGCAGATCTTTAACTTTAAATAAGGTTAGAATTTAGTTGTACGCTTACAGATGGCTGGTTTGTTCAATACTACTGTACGTGTACGGGTGGGTCAATACTACTGTTCATTTATTTGTGGATGGGTGGGTCAATACGTGTATTGTTGGGTGGGTAACTCAATACTACTGTACGTGTATAGGTGGGCTGGTGGGTCAATACGTGTATTGTTGGGAGGGTAGCTCAATACTACTGTACGTGTACGGGTGGGTCAATACTACTGTTCATTTATTTGTGGATGGGTGGGTCAATACGTGTATTGTTGGGTGGGTAACTCAATACTACTGTACGTGTATAGGTGGGCTGGTGGGTCAATACGTGTATTGTTGGGTGGGTAGCTCAATACTAATGTACGTGTACGGGTGGGTCAATACTACTATTCATTTATTTTTGCTGGTGGGTCAATACGTGTATTGTTGGGTGGGTAGCTCAATACTAATGTACGTGTACGGGTGGGTCAATACTACTGTTCATTTATTTGTGGATGGGTGGGTCAATACGTGTATTGTTGGGTGGGTAACTCAATACTACTGTACGTGTATAGGTGGGCTGGTGGGTCAATACGTGTATTGTTGGGTGGGTAGCTCAATACTACTGTACGTGTACGGGTGGGTCAATACTACTATTCATTTATTTGTGGATGGGTGGGTCAATACGTGTATTGTTGGGTGGGTAGCTCAATACTACTGTACGTGTACGGGTGGGTCAATACTACTGTTCATTTATTTGTGGAAGTGTGGGTCAATACGTGTATTGTTGGGTGGGTAGATCAATACTACTGTACGTGTATGGGTGGGCTAGTGGGTCAATACGTGTATTGTTGGGTGGGTAGATCAATACTACTGTACGTGTATGGGTGGGCTGGTGGATCAATACTAATGAATGTTTATGTGTGGGTCAATTCTACTGTACGTGTATTGGTATATGGGTGGATCAATGCCACTCTACATGTAAGGATAGGTCTTATAGGATAAAGTTTGGGAGGGTCGTCCTCAAGCAAATTTAACTTATTTTTAAACATCTAAATTTATTGATATTTGTTCTCTTTGTTTTCATTATGAGTAAAAACTGTTGATTTAATGATATAATACCAACAGATTTGCTATCTTAATATAAAGATAGTTTTCTTCAAATTTATTGTGCTTTTTTTTAAATAGAAAAAACACTGTTATATTTTGTGATTATGTATAGCAAGTTGATGTGAAACAGTGTCATTAAAACATTATATTACATATACTGTACTGTTCACTTTCAACGGACTATCTTTACATCATATCCCAACTAATCCATCACTCTAATCAGATATTCATACTCGCATATATCTCTAAGCTTAGCTTTTTAGTGGTGCAGTGCTGTAATCTATCTACTAAGGGACAAAGTATTGTGGAGACTTTAGGCGATAGAGTCTATACTCGGTCCTCTTCATACTGACACAGCTTCATCTCGGTTTGACCTGGACATTATTAGGCACTACTAAAGAAGTCTGGTGTGTCCATTTTGGGTGATAGTCAGGGTTCGGATGTTGTCTAGTAAAGATAACTGAGTATCAGGCTTGTCAGTTAGCAGAAAAACAAACCAATACTGTGAGATCCAGAGTGCACGTAAAGCTAAAGGTTCTTTAGATTCCATAGCTATTGGGCCGTTAATAAATAGCTTTTTATAAGGAACAGTCAACCTTATTTTGTAACAATGACTACATTCGTACATTTAAGCTCACCACACTCATTCGTTTCTCAAACGAGCCAATATATGTAGATGTGGAATGTATGTAGACCGTTTCGTAGGATCGTCGTCTTAATGTTGAATATTTATAATAATATTCAGTATTAATAAAATACGTTACGTGTATGAACTACTTTTAATCCTGTGAATAAATATTGTTAATTTAAAAATGTCAATATGAAAGATAATATCCAATACATTGCTTAGGATGTATTACTGGCCTGATTAGTATTAGACTGACAATGGTTGAGGGTTCTGGACTTAGCTTTCTAGGCATGTTAATTTATTTCCTCTATCTTAAAAAAAATGTTGATGCTAGTAACTTTTTTAGAATGCTTAAACAACAGAAAACCAAATAATATCAGACGGTGGCAACCAATCAATCAACCAAGCGATAAATGGTACTCGGATTGTCAAACAGCACATACTACAGGTTGTTGAATGATCAAAACATATTTTTCAAAATAAATATTCTGATATTTATTCATATATCTTCATACAGACTATAATATTTGTGCATATTCTAAACACTTCCCAAAATGTTAAGTTTTTGTTACCAGTGGGTTTAATCATATTCTTATGTTCCGAAAAAATAGATTTTGTTCAGTGGAAAACCATTTTTTTTCTTAGAAATATATTTTATATTTTTGTTAAATTACTGTTTTTAGTATGATTTTTCAGTCACTTCCTTTTATTTTGTTTTTATGCTGAAATCTACTTTAAATATTACGAGTAGTTTGGTCTAACACAATTATTTCTCATTTTTTTCAGGCTAATGTTCTATGATAGTAATATACACAATGATAATAAAAACTATAACTAATCACAAAAACTAATTTGCATATTTTTCCGTACGTAGGACAGCCGGCAAGCAGTCTTGGAGGCCAGGCGCCCGATTTTAATACAAATTAGGAATATCTGTTTATTATATAGACGATTTGTATAAGTTATTGTAGGTTTGGTTAGGCAAGTGTGTTTTAGGAGTGAACAAAGTATTTATTTCAAAACCCATTATATATTCATGTTCAGAATGAAAAACATAATAATGGAATCAATTGTTGAAAAAAAAGTTTTCCTATTTTCCGGTAAAATGACTTTTCCCTGTTTGAAATAAACCTTCCCCAACAGACTAAAAAATTTCACCATTTATGAACAACAAGTCTTGTTTTCAGAAGCGTCTAGAAAGTGCATAGTGACCCATACTGTTAACATGTTTTTTACATTTTGATAATTACAGTATGTAGTTCCTATTTTCTTAAGTAAAATGAGAAAATATTGAAATGGGTCGTTAGTTACCTTTATTTTTTACAATAACCAAATTCCTCGTAAATGTAATTTTTGTAACTAAAATGATAAAACCAATTTCAGATTTTTACATTTTCAGTATATTTATGTAATTTTAATGATTTTCTTATACTTTTGTAATTTTAATACTGAGCAAGAATTTTATTGGTATAAGAAAATCAATTTCTGTGATGTGAGTAAAAACCATTTTTGGTGATGATTATACAAACAGCTACCAAACACAAAAGACAAATTAGCCTATATTTTCGTCAGAGGTCTGGCAGCCAAATTTAACACAAATTTTGAATTCATGTTGAGGATATGTTGGGCTATGTTGGGCTATGTTGCGTAAGGCTACGTTGGTAAAAAATGTGTTACCATCAAAATAATAATTGAATCTTAAAGTAACATATTCGTACTCTGAGTAGAAAAACCAGGGATTGAAAAAGATTTGCCTTTGCACAACGGCTTTTAAAAAAAAGATATTTGTTTAATGTTCCTGCAAAAAAGAATTGTCCATGAATAAATGATCTCCCTTGATAATAAAACTCATTTTAATCACTTTAAATTAGGAATTATTTATTATATTGAGATAAGTAAATTCTTAATAAAAACACAATACAGTTGATATACTTGTATTATGAACTCAAGTTTTATAAAAGTTAAATGAACAAAAATATTATCCATGCTTGGTTACAAATATATTAAAACAGTTCCAAATATCCATCACGTATGAATTTAGTTTGCGCTTGTTTTGTGGACATTAAGTGTGGGAAGGGCAGTGGGAATGTTGGGAGGGGTTGATGGTTGCCTAGCAACGATCAAAGCTTCCCCCGCGGTCCACCAAGTGCGTTGTTGTCCTCGTAGTATTGAAGTAAGTTATATAGGTCAATGTCCAGCCAAGCGCGAAGTAATTTAATGATGCCTCTCCACGTTGGCTGCGATCTGGTTAGAGGTGGCACTTCTCTATTTTGGATTCCACAGTCCAATCTACGAGTACCCACAGCGTGTTCTATCAGGCGTTTAGATGCGTCAGCACAGGTGGCGCAGTGTTGTAACCCAGCTCCAAGTGTTGAGGATATTTTGGACGATAAATTCTATGCTGGGTCCTCCTAATACTTATACGGAATTCACTCAATGACTGCCATCGGCGTGGACACTAATAGAGAAGTCTGAGGTAGACACCTCAGAAAACATAGACATGTTGGATGGTAGTCAGGGTCCGCATGTTCTGTACGGGATAGAACTGAGTATCAGGCTTGTCAGTTAGCTGGAAATTAGACCTATACTACTTTGGTTCGTATTCCACGTAAAGCTGTAGGTCCCTTAGTTGCCCTGGCTGTTGGACTATTAATAATTGGCCCTAACTGAGCATAAGTCAAACTCAGTTAGAAACCAGACTACAAAGGTCATCCACTCATCCTACACTTGTATTATCATTCATATCCACCTTTAAATCCCTCAAAGTTGTGTCGACGTCTCATGACTAAAACCAATTTGAGAATAAGACTCACAATTAAACATATTATTTATTTGTAATGAAATTTATAGAAATGTATGGATTTACAATTTAAATTCGTTTCATTATGAGGTATCTGTAATTTAGTACCGTATCCTAAATTACTTGTTAAATGCGATGGGATTCTCGGCACAGCGGGGTTCGTGTAATTGGAACCCCTCCGCTGCAATAGCAATCACATGGAGACCAGGGGTCCTTGAACAAAGCCAGATTTGGCTATAGATTTACTGCCGTCTTGTAACAGGTTTAGCTGTAACATAAGATTTAATTACACTTATACTACGACTACAGTCGTTATTTACTTTGTTATATGAAATGAAATACATTGTTTTTAAGGTGAGGTTAGGACTAGACAGTCATCTCTACCACCTAACAAAATTAATCAACTAAATATTACAAAATATTACTAATGAATACAACATAAACTAATTGTAACATATCATTAATCAACAACAAAAAACAAAACTCAAAATATCAAACATAAAAATAACTATAAAATCATAAATAACAAATGAATATCCATACAAAATAATAAAAATCTTGAAACATACAATCATCCATCACTCATACATACTCCAGCAAACCATGACCATCAAACGCACCCGCCCGCTCTATCAACAGGTCCCGCAAAAATCTATTGTAATTATACATATTATACTACGGGACACCCCTGCACAATTCGCGTGCCATCTCAAATTCTAGCTGCGCTCGACTTTTAACCACAAATAATATTATATTAACTGTATAACTATTACATTTATTTGCATTATCTCACTCACACTACTTGCGTTGCAACCTTTTTATTACTATAAATACACAATGATATTAACATTATAAAATCAATGGTATTTCTTGGCCTATTTTAAACGTGTTCATTTTTTTTTTTTTTTTTTTTTTTTTTTTTTAGACAGCTGAAGACTCTTAATGCTTCAATTGGATAGTGTGAAACATAAATAAACAAGTTTAAAACAGCTGTTATTATTTACTAAAATAAACCCAATGTTATTCTTATGGAAAAAAAGGAAATGTTGAGGGGCTTTTTGAACCCATTAGGAATGAAATTTCGAAATATCGTTTCTTAGTGAGTTCCTTTGATTCTAAAGCTAACTTACTTTCAAAACTGGTAGATGTTTTTGAGATTTCGTGATGAGTGAGTGAGTCAGTGTTATTTGGCTTTTATATATGTAGATTAAATCAATTGATTAATAATGTAATTTGGGATGACTGATTTAAATTTTAAATTGTTTTTGTAGCTTTACCCAGCACAATATAATACAAATTCGTTAATTTAAAGACTACATATATGAAGAATATACAAAAGGTGAAAAGAAACAAACATTTTCAAATCTCGCTTCGCATTTCCTCTATCTATCTTCATTTAATTTGTAAAACAAAGCTTAATAACTCATAATTGACTTATGACAAAATCATGAAACTTAGTATGACTCCTGGTCTTAATAATTTAAACATTCCTTTAACTCTTCGTTTCCTTATACTTTTTTTTTTTTTTTTTTTTTTTGCTGCGACCATTTTGAACCTTTACAGCTAAATATCTCAAAAACATTAATTTTGATTAAAAACCCAGCAAATAAGAAATATCAAATCATTCTGTTCCACACATGATAGGATAAATATTTTTAAGGTCGAATAAATATTAACTGAGAAATGTATATATGTATATATTATATTATATTATTATTTATCTAATTATAATGGAATTCTTCAGCTAGGAAATCTATTTTATTCGAAATAGTTAGGGAAAAAATCTTCAACTTTCTCAGTTAATATTTTTTAGTCTTAAAATTGTTATAACATAATATGTGGCACTAAATTCCTTGATATTTTTTACCTTACAGGTTTTTACTAAAATTTAAGGTATTTGAGATATTTAGCTTTAAAAATCAAAAATGACCACCATTTTAAAAAGGAATGTTGTACAAAAATGAAATGTTTTATGAATATCTCAACTATTTAGACCAAGATTAATACAAGTTTCATGATTTTATCATAAGTACATTCCGAGATAGACCACATGTTCATATGACAATGTTTTTTTTCTTTTGCCCTTTGAAATGATCTCCTGAAGTTTAGATGCCTACTTATGGGACATCCTATATAGTTCCTGTATTTGTAAACGGGAACAAGGCATTTCAAGCATTTTCCGGGCTACCTACATTTCACAAATGAAAATAAATATCAGTGGTGAAATATTTCTACCGTGACCAGCCGATATTTTAGCATAATATACTCGAAACATATCAAGTAAATGTATTACTGTAACCAGATGATAGTTTATTTATAAAAACAATTGTAAGTTACTTTATTTCGGATAAGATCTAGACTGAACTACAGTAAAAAAAGTTTAGCTATTACTTCATAAAATATCACATGAATCCATTTAAAACTTTATATTTTAATTTTTTTTTTTTACTTTGCCAGTTTAAATAGTTAAAAGTAGGCCTACTGATTAAAACGTATGTCCAATATGTTTTTAAAGCATGCAGATTGCAGATATGGCTCGTGTAATCTTCTTAAGATTATTATAATCATAACATGTGACCCAAATATTTGGCCCGATGAACGAAATAATATAATGAAAGTAAAACAGAATTCTTCTTCTCAAATTGAAGATAAACGAGGTGGTGTGGTTTGCTGAACAAAGCAGTCTTGTTAGAAGTTTCCAGATTGTCAGGCCCCTGGACGAGTGTTAGGAGGTTATCTGATCAGGATCTTCAATCTCGACAATTACTTCAAATATTCTTCTTTCAGAAGATGTTTTATGAAGATTATATTATACATATAAATATATTATTTTTACTAGCAGCTAAAAATATGTTTTACAGGTTAATTAAACATATTTTTAGCTATATTAATAAATTATGAACAAAATGTTTTTGGATAAAAATAAAACAATTTTAGTTTTCTGAGAGACTCCTAAGTTTGATTTTTCTTTTTTTACATTTCTTTTTTGTTTAATTATATTGTTTTGTTTAACTTTGAATAAAATTGTTGTTTTATATCTTTGACTTTGATTATTATCTATACATAACAGACAAACACTACCATGTAATTTATGTAAAGAATAAACTAGGAATGATAAACAATTCCCTTACCCCACCCCACCCATACACGTACGGAGGTATTTGTTAACAATGAACAAAAAATTATATTTGTTGAGAATCATACTGGCTATGATCATAGTTGTTATGGCAAGCTATAACAAAATAATAACTATTATTAAATTCCAGATATTCAATTATTAAATTTCTGTAAAGTTTTTTTTAGTTTTATTTAATTTGATCCGCAAACTGTAGGATATGTGTCAGTTAAACATGACAGATCAAATAAATTACCAATACAGTATTCTTAAATATATAAATATTATCATACACATAAATTATAAAATTATGAGTATTAAATTATAAATATCTAAGAAACAATGTGACTCTAATTATTGTTACTGAAGCAACAAAAGAAATTATGTTATTATAGAAGCAATAGCTAGTGATACGTAATCATTTTTTTACCCTGCTACCATAGTTTATAGTAATAGCTTAAATTACATATACGATATCAAAACAATTTCTATCTCTTTTCGATAACTCTGATTAATTTTCCATGTAGTGTCCATGTTCGATAGTAATCGGATGTTTTGTAGGGAGGATATCTGAGTATCAGACTGGTCAATTAACTTAAAATCACTCCAATACTTCGTGGTTCAGATTCCATCTAAAGCTGTAGGTCCTTTGGCAGTCCTCTTTATTGAGCTACTATTAAATACATCTTTCTAAGGAAGAGTTAATCTTAACGAATACATCTGTTCATCTACACGTATTACACTCATACACTTTTAGTATTCCCAACAAATTATAAACTTTCTAATTGTAACTTGATAAACTATAATCCAAGATGAAAGTTTTAACTTCCAGTAAATCATAGACTTAGTATCTCAATTGTCCGTCATTAATGACGCCTCTCCTGTTTCATTGCCAATAAATTAACAAATAAACCATCATCAAGAACCTCTCTTGGTTTTATCGACCAATAAACTTTAGATTGTATTAAGTGATAATCCAACATTAGGAATGTATCTTGGGTTCAGAATGTGGTAAATTACAGTCTTTATAAGCTAAGTAACTAGTCATTTATAAGATAATCCATAGTGTTATATTTTCAGTACAGTTACAGTTCAAATAATCATGTAATATTTGCATTTTTCATATCACTATCATCATCATGACGAATTTCTTTTGGTTTAGGAAACAAATATATTAACCATAATAATATAACCACCTTTTATCATTAACAATTAAATTAATAATTTTAAAAGGGAAAGCCATCATCAAGAACACAGATAATTAAGTTTGTATTTCCATTAAGTAAAATATAAAGTGTGAGACACTTATCCATTTCGAACAATAACTTTGGTTATATTTGACAATCATTACACTACAGATTTTTTAATACATCTAGTTGGTTCATTGTCGGTTTTATATCAAGTTTCAAGTCGCAGATGACCATTTATTGTATTCCATTTGATTATATTTCTTAATTACCATATCAATGTGCTACAAATTTATATGAAATACTGAAATAATGAATGTAGTCAGCATACAATAATAAATAACAAAATCATAAGGCTTTGGATTATCTAACCACAGTTAACAGTATCATGGTTAAGTATAAAAAGTTAAAAAATAATCTGATCAGTGTACTGAAAAAAGGTACGTAAGATGGAATATTCCGCTAGGATGATCAGCAATATTCCGATAATTTGGCTGATATTCTGGTAACTTGGTTGATATTTCGGTAATCTGGCTGATATTCCGGCAAGGTGCCTGATATTCCGGTAAGCTGGCTGATAATGTGGTAAGTTGGCTGATAGTTTGATATCAACCTACCTTCCTCATTTATCAGTGAGTATTAATTCTGCCTGAGTGATCATTTAGGCCTACTATAGAATATACGAATGGATGCTGTATGAAGACAACCCTCTGTATCGTCAGCGCCTGTTCAAAAATAATAATAAATCCTTTATTGCAGAGGCATTATCAACAACATTGTATTTCAACTTGGAATTTTAAATAAAATCTTAACTTATTCTAATACATTTAACATTCTTCACATAATTTGTGTCCATATCTAGAACTTATAATTTTATTGTGAAATCGTCCTGTCAATAAGTAGACAAGGCCTTGGTGTTGCTTTTTCATAATTTAGTCTGCCCACTCATAGACATACACGTAGAGTGGTTTTGACCCTCCCGCCCACTCATAAACTTACGGCGGTTATGACCTATCCACACACCCATCATTATTGTGTGGGTGGTATTGACCACACACCCATCATTATAGAAACGTACAGTGGTATTGACCTACCCACCCACCCATACGCTTCAATGAAACTTTTTCTATAGAAGGAAGATAATAAGACAATAAATAATGAAAACTTCTATTCGCTGGAATGGGGTCAATGGTAAGCACACTATATCATCACGTATTGTTGGCGATTGCTGTAAACTCAATGCTGTTCATTTTAATATTGTGAAATATATTACAAGATATTTTTTATTTGTGTTTCTTAAGCTCACTTATTCCCAAGCTTCTAATATATTTGTCAGATATTATGGTACAATTTATTTTTATCAGGATCGTATATTTTACGGATTTGTTGAATGTTTTCAAGTACCATTCGGTGTAGTGTCTGTATTTTCGGTCAAATAAACATTTCAACCTAATTATCCCTTAGGAAACAATAACATGTTATGTTAATATAGTATAATTAAGATTGCATTGACAGATAAATTTGTTGGGTAGTGGGAAGTGATGATAAGAAAACCAATGAATAATAAAACGTTTCTGTTCCAACAACTCAGAACGAACTTGATTTAAATATAAAAGTGTTATATGCAGGTTTTGCTTATATATACTGAGTAAAATTGTTCATTTTTATAAGTTTTATTTGAAGGAACAAACTTATTAAATGTTATTTAATGGAGCAAAGGCGTAAACCTATTATACATCTATAATATAGGTTGTAACCAATCCAAAGAAGTTTCATAATCTTAATCTTTAGATTAATCATCTTAATTATCATTCATAATCTTAGTTAAGTTTAGGTTTAGAGTATGTAGCAATCATTCTCGGTGATAGTGAGGATTTCTTTTCTTTTAACTTCACTCTCAAATTCACATGGGCTTACAGGCCTGTTCATGAACTGTATTCAATATGTGAAATACCAACCGGTTAGCTCAGTTGGGAATTCGAACCTTGGAGACGTCCCCCTCGAAGTCCGGCCTTAGCTACTGAGCTACTACGTGGTTATGATTGTTCGCCATATGAGTGGAACTTTAATTAATAATAGTGATTTTATAAAAATTATAGTTATTAAAAATGATTTATTCATATGATATTCAATTGTTTAATTGATTCGAGTTGAAAAGTGCATTTTATTTCTATTCCAATTTCGAACGACAAAAATGTTCTTTTTTTCTCAGTGTATTTCTTTTACCAAACAACCAACAATTTTTCATGGGAAAAGTCGGTGTGAACTGGAACTTCTGCTCTGGAATAGTGTTCCTTGCACTGTCAGAGTTTCAGGTCAACTGCACTGTTTTGTCACACACTGTTGCATTTGACAGAAACAACTTGGCCCTGCTTTGTCTATGGTCGGGACAAGGTAGTCTTGAACAATACATCCATATCACATATTTACAAATTTACTTTATAGCTGCTTTAATCTAATTGTTAATCAAATCTTACTGTCATTTCTTTTTTTATTTTCATTCGTTTGATCTGTTAAAACTAAGGCGTGTTTTAACTAGTGGTTAGTATTTTGAGCACCTCACCATAGCAGCTATAATACTTCACCATAGCAGCCATAATACTTCACCATAGCACCCACAATACTTCACCATTGCAGTTATAATACGTATAAATATCGCCTTGTTGAGTGCCTGATAATCAATGTATATGTGGAAGGGGGGGGGGGTTCGCGCGTGTATGCACGCCTGTTTTGTGCGTAAAGTGTGAGTGAGTATGTAAAGTTCGTAAGTAGGGTGTAGATGTGTGTGTAAGGGATTGAATGTTAGTGTGTATGGAGTGTGAGTAGAGTTTGTTTGCGTATCCAATTCTCTGTTAATATGGATTTTTTTTCACAATTAAACAATAGATTGATCTAACTTATAAACACATTCAAGAGTAATTTTGGCACCTAACTATGATTTTTCTTTTCTTCAATATTATTGTTTTTAAATAGGTACTTTCAAACTGTAAATTTTTTTAAACTATTATAATTTTAATACAAGTATTAAACTTTTTATCTAAATAGAGCTCATTCTCCGCCCACAGGCTGTAGCCCACGTAGGAAATGTTTCAAGTTATCTTATTTAACTGTATTGTAATTTTAATTTTTGTATTGTTAATTTTTACTGAAATAAAAGGATTTTTCATTTCATACCGACCACAATACTTCAACATAGCAACCACAATATTTCACCATAGCAACCACAATACTTAACTACAACAACCACAATAATTCACCATAGCAACCATCTCGTACTTCACCATCACATTTCGCTATGTACGATTATTTATATATAAAAAATACCCAAGTATAATGAATGTAGTATTACGAATGTAGTATTACATAGTAGTACCCAACTTTATACGAACAATCCACTTTCATGCAACCATAATTTACCATGTCATGTCGATATATTGTTCAACAATGGAGCAATATATAAATAATGTAAAAAGCACTATAAATAAACAGTGGGAAACAAAATGTAGGGTACAATATGAACCGAAAGAAGGTCCATGATTATATGTTTATTCACACTCAAATTCATAATATAAAACAAGTAGGTATGTGTATTCTAGTTCCTGAAACGTTGCAGCAATTCAAGACGTAATAGTATTGCTATGGTTATGACTGGCTTGCATCGTCACGCCATTGGTTGTTTCAATAATAAACTCCTCGTACTTCCAGCATTTGCTTTAAGAACTCGCTAAAGTAAAGTTGGTACATAATAAACTATAATGGTAAAAAAAAAATAATAAATAAGTGTATTTTTTATTATTACATGACTTGCTGCAGAAGATAGTAGTGTATTGTTCTGGATCGAGGTGAATCTACAATCATAAATTTTAATTCATCGAGTGGTAATTAATGTTCTATCCCCATTACTGATAGCAGGAAACAGCTTTAAACCCAAATGTCATATATTTCTAATGTACTGATTAAACATTAATTAGTAATTATTAATTTCCGGGATTTCTAATTTGTGTATTCGAAATTAGTTACTCGTAAAGCATCATGCATTGTTCGTAGTTACTAAATGTTCAATTGTTCTTATAAAAACATGCTTATTAATTCCAAGAAATTTAATCATAGAATACAAAAAAACATAACACCTTCCTTGTATAGCATTAATTTTCCTGTTTGTATATTTATTTTACTAAAACTGATAACACCCTTTTACAAACATTTTTCACTATATTTTAGTTGTCATTTTTGGATTTAGTTTATATCTTTAGTATAAGTTGAATGATATTTTATTATTTGTTCCCTTAATTAGCTTCTATATGTATATATAATTGCCATATTTATAGTTTTGTAGGGGAAAAATTGTCAAAAATGTGTTGAAGGGAAAAAATCAACGAAATTTCATTATGGAGATATTACTATCTAAACAATATCATAAGCATACATACATGTATGTACTTGTCATAATATCACATACCTGAAATTCAATTTTAAACCGTTTCTGTCCATGGTTCTACTGTCGGATGTAAAATAAAACTCTACGTGAATTCTGCCCCAGATACCACTCATTCCCCCGGAGCCAAACATTCTCATCCCTTTGTTCCCCGATGAGGTTTCTGTGATCAAATGGACCGGTTGAAACGCAAATAATAACACCACGTGTGTTTATTTTGAAATTTAGTGTTTGTTTACTATTCCTTTTTTTTATCCTTAGCATTATAAAAAGCATAGATCTATCTAACAATGACATTGTATTTATTTCCATAAAATTGTTACTTCGTAATAACATGAGTGCGAGTTTTTTTATTCATATTACTTAAATTTATTTTGTTATATTTTGAGTTTTAATATATTTATTGAATATATAGATCGTTTCATGATTATACGGTCTGTATATTCTCGGTATCACGAAAAGTGTATACTTAGATACCGTGATTGGTATCAATTTTAGATATTTTTGGGCTGTTTAGTATTATTTAAGGTTAGGCAAAATAGCTTTTAAAAGGAATGGATTACTCATTATGAATGTATAGAAAAAAACATTCTGTTCTTTAAAATAATATATATTTGTGGAATATAATTTGTTCTAGTTATTCCAACACCTCTCTGAAATATACGGAAACCTCTCTTTTTCGAAAACTGGTCAATATCTATGTAAATGTTATATTCTAAACCGGCATCTCATATAAAATTTATATTAGATTATTAAATTGGCTATACGATAATTGCTAGTTAACTACGTTTGCCTTTGTAAACTAATTAAATAGCAATTATATTGCTATTTAATTTATTCGCTAATGTATGCTCAATTGAGCCACACAACCTTGAAAAATGGTAGTTCTACTTGGATAGTGCCTACTTTTTAATACAGAACAGTTTATTGTGTTACAGTAGTACATATGTTACGTAAGGTTCAAAACTTATTTATTTATACTAATTAAACCTATCTTAACCTAAAAATGTACATTAATGAATTAGTGAATTGTGGTTGAAAGGGAACAACTATAAAGACAGTTTTATTTAAGGTCATCATAAGATCTATTTAATATTTACTCTTACCATTCAGATTTCCTTTTCTTTTTTATAAGGAGAGGCCGATCTTCTTCTCATCGTTAATCTACCATATCCCATAGACTATTGATATGTGCGATGAACTTGTTCAGACAGAGTGAGGGGGTAAACAGTACAGTAGAAAGTGAAATTAATTGATAAAATCTTCCAGTCCAGGCCGGATTCGAACCAGCGTTATCTATCACCCAAACTCTTAAGTTTCGACGCTTTAGACCGTTCGGTCACTGGCTCACCCAAGACTTGTGAAGTCAACACAGCTTGTGCATATTTTCTGCCAACTTAGCTCATAAAGGACTTGTTATTAACAGCTAACTGACAAGCCTGACCCTCAGCTCTCTTCCTTACACAACATCTAAACCTTGACTACTACCTAGATGGGGGACATCTAGTAGTGTCTACGTCGATGGAACCCATAAAGCGAACGCCGCGTTACTATTAAAAGTACCTAGCATAGAACCTACCGCGTAGAATATCCACAACAATCTGTTCCCAAGTAGCTGGATCACAGCACTGTGCCATTATTACCGACGTATTTAATATCATAAACCATGTAAAATATTAAAGCAAACTGTATACTGTAAACAAAACATTTTGCAGTGCATACGTTGCCATAGATAATATTTATTATTCAGAATAGACCTTCTCGCTCAAATGTTCAAGGGTTACTGCAGAGAATATACTGTATATAGTCAACGAGTGATTTAGTTATGAATATTCAGTTTAACAACTTGAGGTCTAAGGTTTGGTTGCGCAATCGGGTGATCATATGTTTTGTTCGTCGAATATATTTCACGCACTGATAAAGTGTGAACTTGTTGATGTGAACTGGCTAGTGAAGTTTAAATTATCCCTAAACTCAGAAATTCTACATTTCATAAACAATTATACATTATAATGGAAGCGTTACGTACCAATTTCTTATTTTTGCTATCCATGTTTTATATCACGTGTATATTTTTTAACATATTCTATACAGTTCAACAGTTCTTTAAAAACTGTTGAACTTATAGTTCAACAAATTTATTTAAAATAATAACAATATATGTCCACAGAAAACTTGTTAATTATCCTATTTTGAATGTACTACAAGTTCATGTTTTGTGAGAAGAGAAGTAAGTACCAGGCTTGTCAGTTGGCTGATAATCAGAATAATACTACGTGGTTGAGATCCTACATAAATATTTAGGTCCCTTAGATGCTTTGGCTATTGAGCTGTTTATAAATGAGCTTTTCTAAGGAACGTTCATAGTTAGTAACAATGACTACATTCGTTAATATACTATCATCACACTCATTTGCTCAGCATATTTGACTATCTACTACGATCAATAACTATGAATGAAATATCGATTGTTAACAACAATAATTCATCTCAAATATTTATTGCCTCTTGATCAACATACGTTACATATTTTTAAACAAAAAAAACAGTATATGTGAAATATTTATTACCTTTGGATTACATTACATATTTTCGAAAAAAGGTTTTTACGTAAAATATTTATTGTATTCAAATACACATCATGCATACACACTTTTTCACAGATTAATGTTGATAATCTTTCAACACAGGTTTTATTTCTTTTATCCCTAACGATCCATTTCGTTATTTTGGAAAAAGAAAAAATATGTTATTGCTAGAAAGTTATAAATGAAGATAAATCTTTCAGTGCAAAAATTCCACTGCATGAGAGGGCTGTGACATATTTCTGGGCCAAGTGTTGACAGGGACATATCGTTCTTTGATGGTCAAAACATTTGTTTGGTCAATGTAGCCTACATTACTGCTCCGAAAGATTTATTTTACAAAAGCTTAAATTAGTTCTTCTATACCCTTTTATATAACGATCAAAGAACCAAGTATTTATAGCTATCCACACAACTGCCCTCACGTACACGTACATTAGTTATGAACCTCCCACCCCAACACCTACAGTGGTATTGACTACTCTCCCTCCAATACACGTGCAGAGGTAATGACCCTTTCCCCTATCTATACATCTACATAGCTATTGACCCACCCACTTACACACGTTTAATGGTATTGACCTACCTTTCCGCCCATACACGTATAGGAGAAATCGCCAATTTTCGTGTGTGGGTAGGTGGGAGATTTAGATCTACTTTACGTGTATTGGGTGGGTGGGAACGTGTCCGAAATATTTGTTTTAGGACCTATTGTGCTAGAATGGCAATTTATGTTCCTGTAGTTGGAGCCAGAACATTCCAGTATTGGTGCCCAGAAGGGCCTAGATCACTCTTCCAGGACCGTCTTGGCAAATCCAGAACCGTCTAGGCTTGCATGGCGCAATAAATAAGGGCATCCCTCATTTGACAAGTCAGCCAGTGTCAGTCCAGTGGAAGACTGAAGTGAAAGTGACGGTCAAGTGATAGTTTTTAATACGAATGGTTGAATAGTTTATGAACTCTAACAAGTATTGTGTGAGCACTAACTTAAGTGTGATAAGTGATTATTTTAAATATAGGTGTTTAATTTGAAGAGATAAATATTTTCTGTTTGGTACTATAAATCTATAAATACATTTCGCAGTTTGTATTTAGTTAATAATTGAGTTTGGATAAAAGTACTGTTAGTAGCCACAAAGTGGAATTTCCTTGTTATTTCGTTGGTGTTCCCTGTGGACCATAAAATTAGGGATGCGCAACCTGCTACTTTTGCGTAACTGATGTAACAGTTCAATTTTCCAGCGCATATCAGTTTAATTTAACTGATGCGAAGTAACAGGAAGTGGTCAGCCGGCATTCTGTTACTGTTGAAACTAACTGCAATAGCCCAAACGAATTATTTTGAAGCAGTAGGTTTCTGTTACTGCCAATAAGTTTAAGAGTTTTATAAACGAACAATTTTAATTTAACTGATTCCAAGAAACAGTTTGAACAGGAAATCAACCGACTGTTGTGTTGTCGTAGAAGCAGAACAGGCAAACAGGATGTATGGAATATCCATTTCCTGTTGCATCACGAGGTCTCACGCATCAGTTAATTTTCACATCAGTTAAATTGTATCAACTGATGAAAAGAAACTGATACGGTTACTTTTGGACATCCCTACATAAAATGCTATTGTAGTTCTTCAATAAAGTAGCCTATCTTTGTGAAATACACGTGCTTCGACGTTCCGTGAAGTAATAGCAAAGTTTATCGTCCTACAACTATAAAACATTTATGTCAATTGTCATTAAACAACAAGATTTAACAAACTTTATACACTTGTCTCAGATTTGTTTCTAAATCAAAATAGGTCAAATTAATTTAAAACCTGGAAAACACTATGGTTGACCCACTATACGTGTGTTGATGGGTGGGTACGTTTCTAGGTGGGTGGTTAGATCAATAGCACTGTACGTGTGTGGTGGGTGAGTAGTTTATTTATAGTTACTACCCATGTCTACCTGAAAATATTGTTATAACAAAGTTTATATTGCAATTGCATATACTTTGTATAAAAACTAAGTGATTAACTATATTTTTAATTGGATTGTTAAATAAGGTAAAATTTTATATTTTTTTAACAAATTAATTTGATTTTATTTCAAGTTTAAATAACTTTAACAAGTTTAGTTCAACATCATTGATAGTTTTCGGTTTATTACTAATACAATAAATATATTGTATTAGAATCAAATAAATATCAATATGCAGATGATAATATTTTATATATGATTCATAACAACCTGGCTACTGGTATGACTCTGATTCAGAATGATATGGATCTGTTAGTTAAATATTTTTATAATAACTCAATCAAAATAAATTCTCAAAAAACTAAGGTTATTGTATTCAAGAATCCTAGAATAGATACAGACTTTGTTCTGGGACTTGTATGTCATGATAGGAAATGTCTTAAGCCTATTGATAATACAACTTGTAACTGTCCACCTCTGCAAGTCAGTAGAACAATAAAACACCTTGGTATTCATTTAGACAGTGACATGAGATTCAAAACTCATGTATCTCATTTATGTAACATTCTTAGAATTGCACTATTTAAATGTCAACAGTTACAGTACTATTTTCCCATCAATGTAAAGAGAGTAATATATTTTTCACTAATTCAAAGTTTATTTTATTATAGTATTACACTTTTTTATTTGACCAGATTACATTTTAAATCCTCTAATTAAGATTTGTTCAATGTTAAGTTTTTATAGTTTATTTATTATTGTTTACTGGTAAGGGTACTTATGGTTTATTATTATATGTTTTATTTTATATTTGTTAATAGATTAATATGTAGTTGATAGTTTTATTGTATAAAATAGTTACATAATGGCAATAATATTTAATATCAAATGCATAAAGTTAATATATTGGGACACATTTTACCTGTAATAAAGAGTGTTCCTGCATATTTGGGTTGGACTGTCGGCTGAGGATGATAAACACAAACTAAATTTGAGCAGTTTTCTCTCCGTTGTCTATAAAACTGCATGTTAGGAATTCTAAAGTACTGTCCCGTCGAGCCTTCTAGAATGTCAGGAGCATTCTTGAAAAATATTCTGGTTCATTGCTTGTTAATAAATAATGTACACTGTATATTCATAAAGATAGCTTTACCACTTTCTATGTTAAGATGAAAAATATCCCCATAATTCTTAATTTAATTTACTATTATTTATATTTATATTGTATCAAATAAGATAGTTGTCTTAATTTTTGGTTATAATGATTAATACTGAGTATGTTTTTCTCATTTATAATTTCATATTGAATATTTGAATATAATATAATAACAATATTATTTAGTAATATATATTTTCCATCAACTAGCATATAGCTAGATGGTTTATATGTGCACTGCAGCAATGTGTATTTGCGCTTGCGAAAATAAATTGAATTGAATTGAATTGAATTGAATAAATAAAAATTGTTGTGGAGATTGTAGGAGATAGGTCCTTTTAATAACATCGGCTCAATCGCTGCCACCCACATAGATACTACTAGAGAAGTCTGGTATGTCCGAGTCGGGTGGTAGTCAAGTTCCGGATGTTGATTAGGGAAGAAAAGTGAGTATAAGTCGTGTCGAATAGCTGAAAATCAGACCAATACTACGTTGTGCGGATTCCACCTAAAGCTGTACGTCCTTTAGTTAGTCTAATTATTGGTATATTAATAATAGCTCATTTTAAGGATCAGTCACCCTTAGATGGTAACAATGACTACACTCATTGATTTACACTCACCTCACTCAGTCATTCCTCATGTCCATCCATATCTGTACGATCGGCACCTTAGTAATGAATATCGAGTGTATGATGTAACATACTGAAATGTATTTTATTTTCATGGAAAGAAAATTTAAATTAAATTATCACTCGACCTGTTTTTGCACTTCCTTGAATGTTATAAACGTGATGTAAGAGTTTAGGCAAACCTTGACAGTTTGCCAGCTCTTATATCAATTGTATCTCAGATATAATGCAATCTAAACATTAGTTAAATGTTCTCAGTAAAATAATTAGAATCATAACTAGGAAGCAGAAATAACTCGTATACAATTAGAGTGAAGTGAAGTTGTTCGTTTGTTGAAAGAGTACTTCCTGTTGAGGAGTTTTGAGCTCTTGAGACGATTGTTTTGGTTCAATTTTAGTTTGATTCTATCCTGTATGTAACCCAACTGGCATACTAGAATTTCGTTTAAAGTAATAAAATAGAAATATCTTCGAAGTTCTACTTTGTAAATAAAAATATAAATGAATGCATACTGGTTATCAAATATACAACTGAATTATTTAATAAACTTTTTACTGAAAAGAAATATTGCTGATCATTATAATATATTTAAAAGAATAAGTCTTTGTAATTTAAATTTATGAAAGAACTCAGTACTCCAGTAAATTTAATTATTTATATCGTAAGGCCTTTCAGTATTAAATTGCATACATAAGAATGCTTTTACGTAAAATAATCATTTACTAGATGATCGTTTTCAGGTGTTTAAACAGTTGTCTTGATGATTAGCACTATTATTACTTACAAAATACATAATTATTATGTATTAAAACCATAGTATACACATATAAACCGTTTGTCTTAACTCCGTGTATAACGTTGATTTACTGAAGCGTTTATGTGTTATTTATCCCCTTTATGCCATTAAGACCAGAGTGGGACTGGTGTAATTGGACCCCATGGTTGAATACCAATCTCATCCAAATCAAGGCACATCAAGGGGTCGCTTGGAACGCTCGCAGCTTTATATTAATACCAAGCATTCATTGAATAATACGAGCTTTAGGTTAAACATCTATTAAAGCAGGCAGTACTGTTTCAGGTGGAAAATATGATTCCTTGCATTCAGTCAAAGAGGAGATAGACTTTTAATGTAATAGAACATGCCCAAAGTAAAACGAATGTATTTAGGTGTTGTGTACTTCCACAGAGAAAAAAACAAACACAGATCGGTTTCTGTAGGCCACATCGAGTATTTCATTGGACGCTATAAATACATTTAAGTAATAAACATTTTTATAGATCTGGAGTAATAATTACTTTGTTTAAACTTGAGGATTTTGGACGGATAAGAGAGGCCCTGACAAGTTGCTAGCCTAGCCAGTGCATGGCGAAGTGGGTATGTAAATATCTAACTCGACACACATTCAGTACACTATTGCATGTGACACAATATATACCCGAGATCAATAACGTTTCTGTTATGATCAATTTAAGATTTAAACTGCAAACATTATCATGTCTATTGATGGATGCAGCCGACGATACAGAGTATTTTGTTAATAGTAAATGTTAAATATTCTAAAACGTAATTATTTCCGAAATTGGAAAGCCAGCTACTCGAAACTCACGTATAAAGGCATTTTTCAAATTCTTTTTTATTGAGAACATTTTAACGAAAACACCATTAGTAAAGTATTACAGATTTTGCTTCTTCAAATAAATTTGCAACATTGCTGTCATTTGAAAAATAGTTTTTAACTTTGACAGTAAGACAATTATGTATATTTATAAGAAAATGTTAAACAGCTATACCAATAACTTATTCTTCTCGTAAAACTGACAATAAAAATAAAATAAACTCTCTCAAAAAACTGGATCATCAGGAAAACAGATTTACTTCCCTCAAACTAAGTAGAAAAGAAGTTGTGTGGTTTGTTGAATAAGGTATTTCTGTTGAAGACTGAAGAACTTTCCAGACTTTCAAGCTCTCTCGACAGCAACCTGGGTTTGAGGCTAGATGATCATGTTGACTAACTCAAGAAAACAAGAATTTAGACAGTCTTTAATCAAGGAATCATTTACGTAGAGTTGTTCGTTGATAAATGTTCGTACCCTATAAAGCATAAGACTTATTTGTTCAATTGGGTATTATGTTAAATGTTTGTAACAGTAATATGCACTTTTTTTGCGCCAAGTATACTTACTGCCATTTTGCAGAAAATGTTTATCTTTCAATAAGTTTTTATTGATTTTGGGCAGAAGCCATTGATTTTATAGAAAACTATTAAATGTATGTATCACGATAAAAAGTCAAGAATACGAACCCTGAATCTATGTGAAATAATAATTTTAAAAAAATTTAAATAATTGAATTCTGCTGTGTAAATATGTGTATTTGTTCTTAACTAAGCATGATTATCATATTCTTCTATTTAAAAACTACTTTGAACACTATCAAACCGTCTATACAGATGAAAATATTGGAAATATTTATTATTTATTGAAAATTTGGAATCCTAAAACTTCAATACCACCCTAGGTTTATGGGTAAACATTTGCGTAAATACCACTGTCCATGTTTGATTGGGATTGTGGGTTAATACTACGCTAAGTGTACGGTGGGTGGGTGGGTCTGTACCACTGTACGTGTATGAGTGGGTAGGTGGGTTAATACCACTGTAAATCTATGAGTGGGAAGGTGGGTTAATACAACATTAAGTATACGGTGTGTGGGTGAGTCTGTACCACTGTATGTGTATGAGTGGGTAGGTGGATTAATACCACTGTAAATCTATGAGTGGGAGGGTGGGTTAATACCACATTAAGTATATGGTGTGTGGGTGGGTCTACACCGCTGTACGTGTATGAGTGGGTAGTTGGGTTAATGCCACTATAAATGTATGAGTGGGAGGGTGGGTTCATACCACATTAAATATACAGTGTTTGGGTGGGTCTGTACCGTTTTACGTGTATGAGTGGGTATGTGAGTTGATGCCACATGTACGTGTAAGTGTGGGAGGGTGGTTTAATACCACATTAAGTATATGGTGTGTGTGTGTGTGTGTGTGTGTGTGGGTCTGTACCGCTGTACGTGTATGAGTGGGTAGGATAGTTAATGCCACTGTACGTGTATGAGTGGGAGGGTGGGTTAATACAACTGTAAGTGTACGGTGGGTGGATGTTTTCATCGGACGTTAATAGGCGATTGGGTGGTCGAAAAGTAAGGTGTATGAAAAATACAAATTCATACTTTTTTTTAGGTGAGTTGTATATTATACCTAACAATACCTTTATAATTGTATGTATTACATTAACTTTGTAATTATATAAAACTCGCCCCTTTGTCTTCTTCTGTACAAGCATTTGAACAGCAACAAGTTTTTGTTCAAACTATATACTTTTTAATGTATTGAGTATAAAACAACAAACCTATATTAGAGGCAAAAAGACTACGATTTTGGAATGACATTAAAAAGTCTTCTTCACTCATTGATCGTAAACTGGATAGCTTTAAACACTTTCTGCTATGTTGGGTGAAAAGAACTGTTGCAGAAATGTAAAACTATGCTGAGTGGTCAGTACAGAGCGTAAGGAGTGTAGAGGACTGTGACATATTTGGGTACTAGGTGATGTCAGTGACATATAGGTCCTTGACGTAAGTAGGGACGGCTGGACGCATTTGTTTAGCCAATCTCGCTTACATTGCAGAGCTCTGAGTGGTGTACGTTCACAGCAGACATAATGTGTTAGTTTAACTAAATAGTACATCTACTAGGAGTTTCAGAACAACGTTTTTCATAACAAGTAATTTAGTAACATAGTTTAGCTTTTATGCGCTATTTATACGTCAGGAAATAAGGCTTTCGTATGTCATGGCACACTTTACACTGTTGAAGTTTACTATTAATACTGTACAGTGTAGAATTAAACACACTATTATCAAACCAATATTTCGTGGTTCAGATTCCACGTCAGTCTATGGGGCACTTAGTTGCCCCGGCTATTTGGATATTGATTAATGGCTCTTTCTAAGATCAATCATAGTCAGTAACAAGACAACACAGGTTATGCATAGTCAAAAAAATACGCACAAGGCTGTGTCGGTGTCTCAAATCTGAAGACCAATTTTAATTTTAGAGCTGAAAGACATTATCCAGTTTTTGAACAAAAAAATTTTGGTCTAGATAGTTTTAATAATTTGTACAAACAAAAAACTGAAAAGAATCATATTCTCTTAAAAACATATTCACTAAGCTTTCAATATAGAGAAATATAACAGTTTAGTCTATCTAAGATGGAATGCTAAACCTTTACCACTAACAGGAAGTTGCTATTTTGATAAATGTTAGCTTGTTTACTATCCATATATGTTTGTATCATAATAGTCGGTTTCCTAAAAAAAATAAAACTATATATTAGTTCAATTATCCAATATAATTCATTTTTATACATTTATTCTTTTCAATATTACTTGACCAGTCTACAGGGGAGGAGGCATGTTTGAACTTTTTCAAAAAAACAAGTGCAGACCATCAATTTAGTTGGAATTCGAACCTTGAACACCAAAATCCGAATCGACTGAGTCACCACGCTCAGTCACCAATCAATCAGTCACCATTTGCTCATATTTTACAATGTTTTACAAGTGAATGTACATGTCTAACTTGAGTTATTAATCTTTTTAAGACATAGTACTTATTTTTCACTACACTACTATGAGTTCAGCTGTTTTCGTTATGTGTTTACAACCTGCGATACATCATATTTTCAACAGCTGTCTATTGTTTACTACCGAAAGTAACATTGTTTACAACCGAAAATTTTCCACAGTCAACAACACCTGTTTTTAAAACATGTTCTAATTTAATAAACAGTTAACACTCCAAAAATGAGTTTTTATTCCGTAGTGTAGTGAAAAGTATCGTTCAAAAGTCGAGTGAAAGTGTTTTGTATATTCTCGACCATTCGAAGTGCTCGACAAGTCTCGCACTTCAAACATATGGTCTCGAACATGCAAAACCCACTTTCCACTATTGATATGAAATATACTATTTTCATCCATAACAGAAATATTACACGAATTATAAAACTGCAAAATCGAGTAATGTGAAAAATATAGAAAATAAAATTTAATTGTAATATATTTCGGATATTCTATCCTAAAGTAGTGAAATAACTTTTTTAATCTTTGTCACAAATATCCCTACTTTCAAATTTTATATTTTATTTTAAAACGGTAATGTACAGGGTGTCACAAAAAGGGTTCGGTCCTAGTTGGGTGATTTTCAGATTTTAAACCTAATTTAGAGCAAACATTTTACGATAGCAACTGTTGGAAACCAGCTCCGTTTAGAGTCTGCCTTTGACAGAACTGTTTGGCTGACTGAATTGAAACGTTACACACTTATTAAAATTAATATAATCAAACAGGTGGAAATGGCAATTGATTTATATTTAGCCTTTTCAAATTGGTGGCAATTAAAAAACTTAAAAATATATTTGGAGTTGACATTTTTAAATCAACATCTTGTTGAAATGGCTTATAACTGGATGTATATATTTTCTGTTATTAATTTTTAAGTGCAAAGTTTAAGTCAGTCAGTCAAAGCATTCTTGAACTTTTACCATTATTATTTTTATTTTTTTTTTTTTAAGAGCACAAAAAACAGATAGACACTAAACGGAGCAGAACCCGAAAAAGAGTATCCTTCATATCTTGTTCTGATTGTTTAAAATCCAACAATAACTAGCCAGGACAACCATTTTGTGACACTGTCATCACTATATCCAGCTTATATTTGTTAAGAATTATAATTCTCTAAAGTTGTAACAATTCATCCCATGCTATATATCAAATAGCACTTCTCTAAGCCTAGTTAGAGAGTAAGGTTTTATGTAGAAGTAGGCAGTTTAGTTTTAATTATTTTTAAATTTTACAAACGCAAAGCACACGAAATCCTCGTCCATTCTCATTTTACCGACAGCAGTGCAGAGGAAGCAGCAATGAGAAACCTTCCCTTCCACTAAACTCTAACTCAATGAGTGAACGACTTAATTGACAACGTTCAGCTATTTAATGCTTGATTGTACATTAACCTAGATAACTAACTTCAGTACTAAGGGACAATACCGTGCTCAGTAGACCGAGCGGAAAGCTTCGTTCGTAGCCATTCAACTATTAGAACTATTCACCCAACTTTGTATGTCCTACTTCAAGCCCATATATTCCGTCTCCACAAAAGAAGCTACAAAATACATTCATTTGGGTTATATTTAAATTATTTAATAATTATGTTCATATGAAATTATACATTAATTTAATATGCATTGATTAATTAAGCGCAGTGCTGTAACTTAGCTGCTTAAAGACAGACTGTTGTGGAGATTCTACGCATTAGTTTCTATATTCGATCATCCTTATACTAACACAACACCCGCTTAATGGTTGCCATTGACGTGGACACTATTATAGGGTATCCATGTCTACTGGTAGTCAGGGTACGTGTGTGGGAAAGAGAACCGAGAAAGAGGCTTGTCAGTTAGCAGAAAATCAGACCAATACTATATGGTTTTGATTCCATGTACTGTATGTAGGTATCTTAGATACCTTAGTTATTGGTCTACTAATAAATGGATCTTTCTAAGAAACAGTTACCTTAGTAATAATGACTAATTAGTACACTCGTTCATTTACAATCAGCACACTCATCCGTTTCTCATATTGGCTCGTATAGTAGTGACGAATAATATTCGTGATCATATTGGATTATATTTATGAAACTATTATTTTTTAGTTTTACATATACTATATCATATACAGATATTTTTATTCGAATACAAGTATCTTTCTTCAAGTTATTACAGGCAAATCATAATGTAGAAATGTACTGTTGAATGAAGATATTTCGAATATTTTCCGTTGATTCACTACTGCTTAGTAAACATTATATTGCCCTAAAACTGTTCCCCAATCATTTTTACGTCCACTGTTAGTAGTATTCCTTATCCGATATCGCTGGTCTTACCTTATCGCTTTCCAAGAACTTCATTTGATTATCGCACGGATCATCTTCATTTGATTTACCAGTTTGTTATCAACTTTAGTAGCCACCTAACCTAACCTAAACTAACTTGACCTAACCTAACCTGACCTGACCTAACCCAACCGTAGTGCTATAAAAAAATAATGGTAGTTAAATAACGAAAAATGTCCAATATTTCTTCCAAAAATTGTTATCAATAGTATCATCATTTTCGTTTACATCGAAGATGGAACTTACCACTGTATAGACAATTATTAATGCATGGAACTTATTCTGATAAAATAAAGGGGTGAACCATAGAAGTACAAGGTGAATATTAATGATAAACACTTCAGTCCGGGCCGGATTCGAACCTGCGCTATCTAGAGAACAATTGACTCTTTATTAGAACACAGGCTTGACGCTTTAACTTTACGGGGATATTTATGAAATTAAATAAAAAAACCAAGAAAATTTTCCCCATTGTATTGATTAAAGTTCAGGGTGCTTGATATTTGAAATCATTGTCCTTGTAAATCTATAATCTTCAAAATTCCAATTAAAAAATAGTTTTCTTTTAAGACGAAATCAACAATTTATTAAATTTTCAGAATGTAACTGACACTATATTGAGTTGAAAGTAATAGTTACATTTTTGTATCATGATATTTATTAAGGGCTAATCTAAATTATATCGCATACAACAATAACTAAATACTAATTCGCTATTTCCAGATAAATAATTGGTTTTCTTTCGAGGAAAATAAATATACTTCGTATAAAAAAAAGTTTGAGACGAGCTTACAGGGTTTAGTGAATAATTCATTTCTATCACTGACATTTGAGCTCTTGTGAGGGTGGTTTGATTTGATCTCATCAGGTTTACTAACTTTCAAGACGATGAGGACCATGTTTTATCTACGAAAACTTAGAATTTTAATCATAGGATGCAATTGGAATATATAGTTTTTTGTAATTACAGTATTGTTGATAAAACTCTATAGACTATTCATAACTATCATTCTTTGTAAAATTTTTTTAATGTGTTATAAAACAATATTTTGATAAAGCAACACTGTCAGTATTTAAATCAGTATTATTTTGTAAATTTTAAATAAAATGATTGACTTGTTCAGTATTTTTACATAGTAATATATTTCTCAATGAGGCTGGATAGTTGCAAGTTTCGTCAAACTGATTGTTGTAAAAGCTTAGATGTAATTTATAACAGTCTATAGGAATGTGAAATATATTCTGATCACTTACGAAAATTAATGAATTAATGAGCTTTGAAGTGTATACTCATCAATGGGATTGGTCAAATATTTGTTTGTCATCTTAATTAAGAGTACCAATGAGTTGTAAGAGCATACATCCAATGGGAAGCCTTTAGTGCAAAAACATTCTGCCAAGAAGGTTTGATATGGACCAAATCAAAAAATATATACAGGGTGTTTGAAAAGTGTAGGGTAAAACTTCAGGAAATTATTAAATAGTTAAAAATAAACAAAAAGGTTCCTATGAGGATGTGTCTTATTTCGCTTAGTTTAGTGTATATTTGTCTGTGTTTTATATATGAGATATATATATATACGAGTATATATATTTTTTTACCATATCTCCTAAATTTTATTAGCTATAGTTTTCAAACTTGACACGAATATTGAACTTAACACCACCTAATATACTCCAAAAATTAAAAATAATATTTCCATCCGTTTCGAAATGGTGGCTGTTTAAAAATATTAATGCTAAATTTCATGAAAAAAAAAGATTTTTTCTATACCTAATACTTAGCTTTAAAAAAAGAAAATCTTTTGGTACCTTATTTGTTACAATTGTACAGTAAATAAGTGAGAAAATGTAATTTTTCAGATTGCATGCAAAATATTTTTGCAACTTTTGTATACTTTTGTATATTGTCTTGAACAAAACCACCAGTAAAATTTTGCACCCAATCAGAAAAATAACATTTTCTCACTTAATCTTAGAACTTAGGCTTAAGCGGCCGGTGTCATAACTAGAATCTACAGTTTCCGGTGACAACCGCTTCAAGGTATTATCTACAATATTTACAAGATGACCAGACGTTTCGCCCATACTGTGATGTGGCATCCTCAGTAGATCTCTGAGACTAGTCATCTTGTAAATATTGTAGATAGTACCTTGACGCGGTTGTCACCGGAAACTGTAGATTCTAGTTATTTTCTCACTTATTTACTGTCCGATTGTAAAAAATTAGGTACCAAACGATTTTCCTCTTTGAAAGCTAAATATAAGGTGCCGTAAAAATAATTTTTCTTTTGTTTTTGTTTTCATGAAATTTAGCATTAACATTTTTAAACGGCTCCATTTTGAAACAGGTGAATATATTATTTTATATTTTTAGAGTATATTAGGAGGTGTAAAGTTCAATATTCTTGTGACACATACACCCACGCGCACGCACGCACACACACACACACACACACACACACACACACACACACACACACACACACACACACACACACACACACACACACACAAAAAAAACAGACATCAAAAAAAGCGAAATAAGAAACATCGTCATAGGATTTTTTTTTTTTTATTTTTACCTATTTAATAATTTCCTGAAGTTTTGTCTCACTCTTTTCAAACACTCTGTATATACATTTTTGGTGATAGTTGCCATTTGGTTTTTGCGTATGAATAAAAACTTATTTATTTCCAAAAAAAAAAAAAAAATTATTACGCACTAAATTTCTAACGATCACTGGTCACTGTCAAATGACATACTGACCTCAGTATGTCATAAAACTCACATAAGTTTTTTCAAAATAGGGAGGGAGGATTTTGGTTAATTTTTGACTCACGTTATGTCAGTTGTTGTTTTTGTGGACGGGCAAGCGACCGTTCCCGCAAGTGGAAACTCCAAGATTCAATACATTTCTCAGTAACACCTGAGGTTTACAAATATTCATTATTTACATCTTACAATACATTCTGCCGCCCAGCTTAGATTACCTCAGATGGTAGCGGCGCAGTACCGGTGCATTCCGGAGTAGACCTTTTGGACCCTATCATTAGGACAGTTTTTGCGGCACAGTAATAGTGCACCGAAAAATAAGTGAACTAATTATTTAAGTTTGTGTGCATAGTACATAGGATCCATAGAAAAAACAAATATGAGTAAAAGAGAAAATTTAACATGATTTTAAAATATTTTTTATTATTAATTCCATTGATACTTTATTGGTTAAAAAATATTAAAACATTTAGTAATTAATAAGTAATGATAATAATAATACAGAAAAGTGAACCAAGGCTTGTTTTCACAAAACATTAGTATTTTATTGCAAAATAAGTGTTCGAGACAGAAAATGGTACAATTTAACATTTATAGAAAAATTCGATTATTCCAGTAACCATCGCTTGCTGTTCAATGTACACATATATCGGGTGGTTGCACCCCGTGGCCAAACACATCTGTTGACACCGCTATAAAGTGATCAGTTGTATGTATGAATGATTACATTGTTGTAGGACAAGAGTACAGTAGGTTACCTGTTTATCCTTGATACTGAGATGTACTTATCCACAGGAAGGCGATTTATGAATAGCCACAGATAAAAAATACGGAGGTCGCTTTCCTGTAGTTGCAGTAAACGCCTCAGTGGCCGTTACAAATATCACAACTTATGTGCATCATTAGACATGTGTAGTAATAATTACTTCGTTTATCCTTGAGAATGGGAAAATAAAGATAAGGACTGACGATGTGCTGGCAAACTGGAGAAATAACAACTCGACGTAATAAATCAACGCAAATCTAATGTACTATTGGTCACGACCTCTATTTCTTTCTTATGTGTGGAATAGTCTATTAAACAAGGAAGTTAGGGAACCTGGTTTCAACTGGAAAAAATATTTGTTACGACTTAATCTTGTGTTCTGATCCCAGTCTTTTGCTAATTCCAGACATAATATTACATTGATTTTCTCCATTTTCTACATCCAGAGAGTTAACCTTAATATTAAGAAATAGCAATATAATAATTTTGGAAACACAATCAATTTATCTCCGGGGTCTAACTAATTTGATATTCCAAAGCGTAAAACATCTTTCTCTGAAGAAAAAAGAGGACGTATTAAATTATATAGCAACATACCTGTAGTCCATAAAAATATAAATAGTCTGAATAATTTTTGGATAGCTGTAAAGAATGTACTAATTGCCAACAAAACTTTTATAATGTATCGACATTTATAAAAGTCTAAGACTTTTAGTAATAAATATTATTAGTAAACAATTCTGACTTGGATAATTGATTTAGTAAAATTGTTTGGCCCTAACTGTATCAAGCTGCGATTTTCAGTTTACACTTATGACATCTGTGAGTTTTAATTTATAATAATGAAACAAATCAAAACTGTTTAACTATTGCACTTAAAGTATATTATTTGTAGGGAGTACAGTATAATGTTAATAATTGATGTTTTTATTATTTGCGTGAACACTACAAGATATGTCTGGGGTGTTCATGTTGGTGGTAGTCAGTGTTCAGATGCTGTGGTGGGGAAGAGAACTGAGTGTCAGTCTTGTCAATAAGCTGACAATCAGAACAATAATACGTGATCAGATCCCACATAAAGCTATAGATCTCTTATGTTCCCTGACTATCGGGCTAACTCAGTTACAAACAACGACCATACTCGCTTATCTACACTCATCACACTCATTCACCCCTCTCATTCGTCCACATCTCTGTGATCGGCGTCCTACTGATGAATAATGAAGAAATAATTTCACTGTAATCGTTGAATCCAAAATAATTACACTATTAATAACCTTAAGTTTATCACATAAACGTCTAACATTGACATTAACTAGATTTCATCAAATGAAACCCACAATGAAAACACAGATACCTCCTCTCCAACTAAGTAGCAACGAGGAAGTTTGGATTGTTGAATAAGTCATCCTTGTCGAAGGTTTCCTGTATTTTCTTAGGAGAGAGCTTTGGATTTGAGAACAGCTGACCACGTTGTTGCAAGGAACCAGGCAAAACTGGTCTTTGTCTACTATACAGTACATAATGTATTGTTAATTTGTTTGTGTATCAATTATAAAAGATTAAGTAACTTTGAATTATTGAAACGAAAGTGGAACACTCGTTAGTACATTTTATTTTAGTTTGTTAATAGTTTATTAATAAGCACTTAAATTATTTCTCGTGTAAATATATCTTAAATAATGTTACCTTAAGGAGGTAATGATACCTCTTTAATTCTTACACCTTGATTATTTAATCCTTATATAGCTGTTTTATTTATGTTTAAACTCGTTAAGAATGTTCTCTGGGTTTGCTATGGTTGTACATTTTGGAATTACGATAACAACATCTTTGAAAGGCTTAAATAATTTAAATTCCGTTAATATTACATGTTCTTTAATGATATTTCAAGTTATTAATATAACTTTTCATAAGTTTTCAAAATATTTGTTTTTCTTTTAACACTGTTGAAGCTTTTTTACCTTATCTAAAGGAAAGTATTAATGATTTTTTGTTAGTAATATTATTATGTTCCATTTAAGTTGACTATGTATGCATGTATTGTGATATAGTCATTGTTTGCAATTTTATATCACACAAAGGTAATTTGTATAAACATTAATAGTTCTTGTTTGTTAGTACTGGTTTTTTTATATTTTAAGAGTTATAATTTTTTTTAAAGGAGATCCTAATTAATTATTTAATGATTACACTAATGCCTTTGAAAAATACAAAATATATTAGTATAGTATACAGCTGATATTGCCTCCCCCCCTCATCCCGCGACCATCAAACACCTTATCAAATATTACACTACAATTACAAGACTCTAACACCCCCTCCTCCTCAGACACAACATCCCCTTCCCATCTACAACACTGACAACGTCATTATGGCATGCTTTGACATGTCTCTGGGATAAATTTACGATATGAGTGACAAGGCCTGGAGCCTGGAAATTCATATTGTGTCTTCCTTTTCATTTTAAAACGAAATGTGCCCATACATTTCATTTGATACTGTATATATATATATATATATATATATATATATATATATATATATATATATATATATATATTGAAAAGACTATATAATTTAACTTAGACAATGAAATTATATTAAAACATTAAAATGATCATTTACGTCAATTACTTAAATGTTAAAATTAAAATGACCAATCAATACACTGTAGCTACCCAAACGCCATTGAAAGTACTACTCTTGACACAGTGTCCCACATATCAACTGGCCAGTCTCTCCTAAATACATCCGGACACTGACTACCACCCAACATGGACACCCCAGACTTCTCTAGTAGTGTCCGAGGACTGAGAATAGAACCGATCGCCTAGAATCTCCACAACACTTTGTCCCCAAAGTAGCTTGGTTACAGCACTCCTTCACTAGTTCCGACTGTTAATTTAAAACCATGTTTCAGATCCTTCTTCTAAATAATTGTAGTTGTTAAAACACAGCTGGTTCCTGGGGCGGGCACTTTAACTCAATTACACTACTTGTATTGTTTGTCCAAGTGCGTCATCCATCAGCTGGAAGTGACACGTCTCTACCCCTTCCGGTCCGTCATCTCTACCCCCCTCCCACTACTCCCTTCAGTCCACTACTGTGTGGTTGACTCTCTGTGACAGGTTTTAGGACAAATACTCTTGCCACAAACAAGCCTAAAATACCGGGTAATGGACTATAAAACTGTAAATATAAAATGCCATTTCATGTTACAATTGATCAGATGAATGTGCAACTTAATGAAGTTGTATATTTATAAATAACAGTCATATGTTTCAATTAGGCCTAAAATTTATTAAGTTTATTTTAGTCCACAAAACATAAACCTTAAAATGTATATACGTAAAACACAACTTAAAAGAGATTAAAATGTTTAAATAACTCTGAACGTAAGTAATGATTAATTAAAAAATTTTCTTTAATTTGTGTTTGAATCAGTTTTTAATATTTTGTTATCAATTTTGCATAAAGTGACATAACAAAACACACTTAATTTTTTATATATTCATATACCAAATATTTTATATTATACATGACGATATACTAATAAATCGCCTCGAATGAATTCTTTTGAGTCCGTAAAAGTATAAATTGTTCCAAACCTGTTTTTGAAAGGTTTATCCAAATATATTTAGACTGACTATATAATGTTATAAAATAGTTAGAACAGAAATCATTTTGAAATAAATAAAAGTAAAATTAAGTGAAATTAATATTTGCAGGTTGAGTCTGAAACCTTGAATCAACTTATAATCTGCAAGTGAAGTAAGATTCGTTTCAAATGGCAATTTAGGGTGAGTGAATAAGAGATATAAACATTTATATTTTGATCTCTTATCAACTTATCCTCATGAAGAACCATTTTTAATTATATCAGTGATAATAACAATTCACGTGTATGAGTGGGTGCTTTATCACAACAGACGTTTATGGGTGGGTAGGATACGTTCATCTGCACCCTTGTAATGTACGTTGGATATGAGGGTTATTCCCACTGCACGAGTATGGGTGGGTGGTTCATCACAACTGACTTGTATGTGTGGGTGGTTCATCACCACTGTACGTGTACGGTTGGGCGGGTAGGTCTTCACCACTGACATGTAAGGCTGGGTGGGTAGGTGGACATCTGAAGAATTCGTATTTATTTATACACGAACTCGTGATAAGGGCATCCATACAATGAATTTATTTTTTATTTTGTGAGGCTTTGTTAAAATATATCTCTTAAAATGAAAGAGTTGACTATAATAGAGGGCTTATTAGTCCTAATTTCAATGGTTTTACGAAAACGTATTGTCCAATGAAGTCATTACTGTTCTATGATTATTTTTTTAATCAATTCTTTTGTTTTTATACAAAACCATTATTTAGATAATTATGTCTCAATAGTCTATAATTTAGTGAAGTTGAGAGTTGATATTGGTCACTTAATAATATGTTCAAATTATATAATTTACAATAAAACCAATATATTTTTAATATTTAACTAGGCCTTTCGCCAGCAAAGCTGGCATCATCAGGCAACACAACTTTATTTGTAAACAAACAAGACAATAATTAGTTCTGAAAACAGATGTAAATAATTTAAAGAATATAAGTATAAATATATTGTAAACAATGTATAGTGTGTATATATATATCAGAGTATATAATTTTTAATAAAATAAGTTGATAATAAACAAGAATTTTGAATAGGTCCATTTTCATTGTTCATTAAAGATGAATTACTCTTGTTTATAAAATATGTTTCCCAGGCATTCAAGTATTTAGAAGATAAAACTGATTTTATTATTTTTGAATTTTCTTTGCTAATATTGTGATTTGTTTTCAAACAATGTCTAGCAACTGCTGACTTTTCTTCTCTGTTAAATTTAATGTGTGAAAAATTTTCTTTGAATCTTATTTTTAAATTTCTTTTGGTTTGTCCTATGTATTTTTCTTCGCAGTTATCACAGTTAATTTCATAGATTCCTGAAAATCACTTGAATGCCTGGGAAACATATTTTATAAACAAGAGTAATTCATCTTTAATGAACAATGAAAATGGACCTATTCAAAATTCTTGTTTATTATCAACTTATTTTATTAAAAATTATACACTCTGATATATATATATATATATATATATATATATATATATATATATATATATATATATATATATATATATACACTATACATTGTTTACAATATATTTATACTTATATTCTTTAAATTATTTACATCTATTTTCAGAACTAATTATTGTCTTGTTTGTTTACAAATAAAGTTGTGTTGCCTGATGATGCCAGCTTTGCTGGCGAAAGGCCTAGTTAAAAATTAAAAATATATTGGTTTTATTGTAAATTATATAATTTGAACATATTATTAAGTGACCAATATCAACTCTCAACTTCACTACTGAAATGACACTCAAGTCAAAAGAGTTGAACAAATTACACAAATTGAAACAGAAAGCAAGACTCATAACCCTAGACATCAAATTCCTCAAACAATGTAAGTATAATAAAGTTTTTCCAAAATTCATCAAAATTAACACACCCATTAAAAATAAATAACTGAAAAAGTAATTCTAAATGCAAAATTTGATTGGCTTAGACTAGAAATTAAAAACATGTATGCTAAACAACAAGATTTGGAACTGAAGTCACTTGAACAACACTTGTACATAACCAAAAGTTTAAATGGTGTAGAATCAGATTATTTCAACGAAAAATATAATAATATATTAGACTCTATTGATTTCAAATATAATAAAAAGAAAATAACACTAGATAAAAAATTAATATCCTTAAATACGAATGACTCAAAACAAAATAACATGTGTACAAATCCTTCTCAAGATGATGTTTTAGTTTATAATGAATTATCTTATAAGTTTACCGATGAAGAAATGAACCTACTAAATAAAGGACTAAATTTTAATTTGAGTTGCAAAAATGATATTGAAAATGTAATCATTGATGTAGAGTCAAATATTCAATTTTTAAATGAAAATAAGAAAATATCATTAGAAGAGATATTGAATCTACAATATTAAATCAGAAACAAACAAGAAAAAACAACCAAATTGAACAACAAAATCATAAAACACTAACGTCATTACAATCCAAAGATGTATTTTATCAAAAAGCTGACAAAAGTAATGCTATTGTTATTTTAGACAAAACAGAATATTTTAATAGAGTGACTAACATGCTAATTTCTGGTCCCTACATAATTTTCGACAAAAACCCTTTACCAAAATTTATCATTTCTACAATGAATTCCTTGAAACAATGCAAAACTCTAATAAATCCAGATCTTATAAAACATTTACATGTTTCTAATCCTTCAATCCCACGACTCTATTGTTTACCTAAAATCCATAAACCAGGAAAAAGTATGCGTCCTATTGTAAATTCCATAAATGCTCCAAACTATAACTTATCAAAATGGTTAGCACAAAAACTACAACAATTAGATCCTTTCCCATCTTTAGCAATAAAAAATCGATATGAATTCATAAACTGCGTCAAAAATTTAAAAATACAAGAAGATGAAATAATGGTTTCTTTTGACGTTACTTCTCTATATCCAAATGTTCCTTTAAAAGAAACAATGAAATTATTTGAAAAATGGTTCACTTCAATAAATTTATGCAAAGAACAAAAAGAAGAATATCTGATATTAATTAACACTTGTATGAATCAAAATATATTTCAATTTAACAACAAATTCTATCAACAAACAGAAGGTACTGCTATGGGAAATCCATTATCATGTTTTGTGGCAAATCTATTTATGAGTAATTTTGAAATAAAAGCCAAAGAAACTTTACCATATTTCCCCAATATTGGTTTAGATATGTGGATGATATATTTGCAATATTTAACACAAATCAAAATTTAAATAACTTTCTTAGTCAATTGAACTCTTTTTACACAACAATAAAATTTACATATGAATCTGAATCGAATTCAAAATTACCATTTTTAGATATTTTAGTTTCAAGAAATGAAATTTCTCAAAATCTTGATTTTAACATATATAGAAAACCAACTCACACCAACAGATTCATCACCAATGACTCATATCATCCACCAACTCAAAAAAAAAGCATTCAACAACATGATTTATAGATTATTAAACACGCCTTTGAATGAGGACAATTTTGAAAAAGAACTTTCCTATATCAAAAATATTGCTGTTTACAATGGATATGATCCTATACTAATTGATAATATTTTAAAAAAGTCTGTTAAAAAACAAATTAAAAGATCAAGGACTACATTAAAAGAAATAAAAGAAAAAGAAGAAAATTATTGGGCAAGTTTTACATTTAACACAAAATTGTCAAGAACCATTCAACACTAATTCAAGAAAACTTCAAATATCAAACCTACATTCAAAACTACAAACAAATTAAAAAACAAACTGAATAACCCTAAAGACAAAATTAAAAATGAAAATCTATCAGGAATCTATGAAATTAACTGTGATAACTGCGAAGAAAAATACATAGGACAAACCAAAAGAAATTTAAAAATAAGATTCAAAGAAAATTTTTCACACATTAAATTTAACAGAGAAGAAAAGTCAGCAGTTGCTAGACATTGTTCGAAAACAAATCACAATATTAGCAAAGAAAATTCAAAAATAATAAAATCAGTTTCATCTTCTAAATACTTGAATGCCTGGGAAACATATTTTATAAACAAGAGTAATTCATCTTTAATGAACAATGAAAATGGACCTATTCAAAATTCTTGTTTATTATCAACTTATTTTATTAAAAATTATACACTCTGATATATATATATATATATATATATATATATATATATATATATATATATATATATACATACACACTATACATTGTTTACAATATATTTATACTTATATTCTTTAAATTATTTACATCTGTTTTCAGAACAAATTATTGTCTTGTTTGTTTACAAATAAAGTTGTGTTGCCTGATGATGTCAGCTTTGCTGGCGAAAGGCCTAGTTAAAAATTAAAAATATATTGGTTTTATTGTAAATTATATAATTTGAACATATTAGTCTATAATTTAATTAAATACCAAGGCAGTTGCTAGTATATATGAGAATGCAGTTCAGAATCAATTCCATCTAATCACTCAGCGTGAATCAACTCAAATTGGATGGATTCTTGACGTATTTGACTTCATAGTCACAATAGTGTACTGGTTTTCCACCTTACTCTGCCTGAAAAATTTCCTCGAACAGAGCAGTAGCCTATGGGAGATGGGCAAAGAAAGGTTACGAAGGAGATCGGCCTTTAGATAATTTGGTTTATTTTGGATATATCAAAAGGAAATGAAATAAGTGTATATTGTGGCATAGTTTATGAAATAAGATGTCTATGAATAAGTTTGATAAGGATGTGTATTGTGAACTTAAAACAATTTGTTGAAAGTCTTTTAGACTTTTTTCTAGAGTTACATCAATGATTGGCTGTAGAAAAAAAGAAGACTTTCCACGTTTATGGGTCCCGCGAAGCCGGATTTTTTGTCCTTTGAAATTAGTCCTTGTAGTGTCTCCACAGGTAGAGCCAGCGGTCTCCCTCTCACAGTCTCTCCATATCCTTTTCTCTGCCACTCTTCAGCACACATAGAAGTAAATAATAGCTGAGCTAACTGTATGAAAAACACTCGTTTGAGCACTTATTTAAAACAACTTACCACCAGATAGCAGTATAGGTGCACGTATAATGCAAGTGCATTATTTTGATATGTATTTTTGTTTCTATAGTCAAGTATTGAATATACAATGTCCAAAGGCCGCTAACAGAACGACATTTTGAACGCACTTGTGCAAATAAGATTCAAAAAGTAATGCAAGTAAGACAGAGAACTACTCTTCCCATTTTGTTTAATTCCATTTTTAAATTGTCATTATAACCAGAGTTGCAGACCACGTGCTAATGGCGCAACAGCAAGCCCTATCCATTGTACCTCATTAGCAGCAGTGGAAATTGGTTGGTTTGATTAATATCGATGAATCAAGCTTAAAACGATTAAATTAAATCATTATTTAATAATCAAATAACGATCAATAGTAGCAATAACACAATGAACATTAATGTAAAAAAATAAATAGCAACTAAACAAATTTCTTATGTTCATTACAGCTAATTTTCTCAGACTGTTGCTGAAGTTGAACACTTGAAGGCGGAAGTTAGTCGCGCCCGTGAAGCATGGCAGTTAGCGGGGGAAAGATTCCCCCTCTCCCGCTGTGACCCATACATGCGCAATATAATTGACACGCTAGTCGCTTACTGTCCAGCCTTATTATATTAGTTTAGTACAATAGTAGTTTCAGTGCAGCTGACACAAACCTTTCCTGTGGTAGCAATAAGTAAAGCAAATCTTAGAACTTAGGCTTAAGCGGCCGGTGTCATAACTAGAATATATAGTTTCCGGTGACAACCGCGTCAAGGTACTATCTACAATATTTACAAGATGACCAGACGTTTCGCTCATACTGTGATGTGGCAACCTCAGTGGTCTCAGAGGAACCACTGAGGATGCCACATCACAGTAGGGCGAAACGTCTGGTCATCTTGTAAATATTGTAGATAGTACCTTGACGTGGTTGTCACCGGAAACTGTAGATTCTAGTTAAGTAAAGCAAATTATCGATTTACAAAAATTGATTTTTGCACACTGGTTAATAAATGTTTAGTTGAATAAACAGCACTTAACGCTGTTATCCCTGCCATTCGCAATAGACTTAGAGGCTGATTCATAATATATAAAGATAAAAAGATGCTCCATTTACTGTAAACACTAGTAGGAACTGGGACAAAGACAATTATAATAACTAAAAAATGAATTTCCTAGACAAATGGTTGTGTTTTATTGAAAAATACAACTCATAATAATTGATGCAAAGGATGTTTGTATATTATAAAATGATAGGCCAAACTCGTTTTTAAATTGACACTGTCCATCTTTCACAGACTATTTATGTATAAAGGGAACTTAGTAAGACAAATAAATGGAGAGAGCCAGTGCAATACAAAGTGAACATTGCTGATGAAAATTCCAGAATATACCAGGTTTTTAAACAGCACTGTCTCTAACTCAAGCTCTAATTCCTGACATCTTAGACAGCCCGAACACTGGCTCCCCAAACGACAACCGGTGTTGTTGAGGGAGTTGATGAATAACTTAATCCTATCACAGAAATTTCTCTTCTGAGGTAGTTTAGGGATGATTTAGCTAGTCAGGTTGACCAACTTTCAAGACATAAATCCAAATATTGGCAGTTTCCCTTCAACATTTCATATATGGTTAGAACCAATCCTTTACTGACATATTCAATTTATCTTGCAAAATTGTTGGTAATTTTAAAACATAAATACTCGTATATACAGGCATGTATTTAGAGGCAATGTACAAGAAGGCCTAATTGAGGTTTTAAAAAGTAAAAATATTACTTTAAAGTATCTTCTTCGTGATTACATAGCCACTAAATCACTTTAATTTACAAATAAAAGATTTAAAGTTACCTACTGCCAAATGATCCACTATTGGTCATAACGACCAATGGTTTCAATACTCACGGTTTCATTATCAAGTTATTAAACATTAAGCTTACATAAACTTTTCGTCACTTCTTGTATAGTGAAAAGTTATTTTATAAATATGCACACGAACAAACACTATCATTAAAATAGTACCAACATTTCATTTAAGTACCTTATATAAGTTGACAATAATTTCTTCCTTTTATTGGATTCGTACAGTAAAATGTACCGCCTAAAGTTTACGATCCAATCCAACCCGTTCAAGTTTATACCCCATAGAGATTAATGTTTCAATATATCTCCCGCCTTTCAAAAGTAACGTCAAAATTAGTTACGCAGATGTTTGGTTTTGCAAACTAAGCCAATAAAAGAGCTGAATATTATCCACCTGCTGTCTCCCCAACCCTCGTCCTCCCACGCCCTGACCCAATATTACTCTGCAATTACAAGATGCTAACACCCCCCCCCCCCGTCAGTCACAGCGACCCCTTCCCATGTGTGACACTGATGATGTAATAATGACATGCTAGACAGGTGGATGAATTTGTGACATTATAACAAGGCCTACGAATTTATTAAAATGTCTTCTTTGGAAATAGATTCATCACACACTTTCCTTGAATTGTGACAGTATTGAATGCATAAAATTTATTTTTTTTCTGATATTTTTAATGCTTAAACTGGTTATTTTCATAAAGGAAAACTCTTTGTTTACCAAGTCATTAGTGCCAACGAAGGAAATGACTGGTATTATTAGTGATACAGTTTTTCTTTTACATAAAACCTAATAAATACATAGATATGAATATATAGGTATATGCATATATGAATATCATAAAACGTCTGGTTAGTGATTGGAAGTTGAATGTACAAATTAAAGTGCAATTCAATTCATTAAACCGTATATAAAAATATAATGAATTGCAATTCAACATCATCTTTCAGTAATTTTCCATGTGTCATTAGAGGGTTTGGATACCAAGTAGGCACTTGCTGTTCATAATTTTATATATTACCAATATGGCACTCAACCTTTGTATCAGGTGGTCAAATGGCACACAATTATTGTATCTGGCAGCAATATTGCACACAATCTTGAAATCTGGTAGAAATATAGCATACAATCTTGGTATCTGGCAGCAATATGGCACGCAATTATTGTATCTGGCAGCAATATTGTACACAATCTTGGTATCTGGCAGCAATACTGTACACAATCTTGTGTCTGGCAGCAATATTGTGCACAATCTTGGTATCTGGCAGCAATATGACTTGCAATAATTGTATCTAGCAAAAATATTGTACACAATCTTGGAATCTGACAGCAATATTGTACACAATCTTGGTATCTGGCAGCAATACTGTACACAATCTTAGTATCTGGCAGCAATATGGCACGCAATAATTGTATCTGGCAGCAATATTGTACACAATCTTGGTATATGGCAGCAATATGGCACACAATCTTGGTATCTGGTTAAGTTTTTAAGATTCTGTGTTCAGTGAGAACCCTAAATTATGGATGAAAAACTTCCAACATATTGTCCACAAGTCAGTGCCATCAGTAAGTAAGACGAATTGTAAAAGATAATTATTTGATTGTATAAAAGAAAATCCCTTAATAAGAAACAAATTATCTATGAATCCTTCAACATTTACAGATTACTCAGTTAACACAAATTATTTATTCAAAAATTACTCTAAATATAATGAATTTTTAACGTTCTTACTCACATTAAAAGCTAATTTATTTAATTACAACAATTATTAAAATAAATATTATATACGCTACTTTAATAAAGACTAAAACAATAACTTATGTTTTTAATGCAACTATTTTAATAATAAATCTACTAATATACGTTTGTAAAGGCAAAAAAATAACTTTCGTCCACTATCTTATAACTTGGAAAATTTGATCTGGCTCAGCACTTTTCAAGAACCACTTTACGTGTGGCCTACCACCTTCTATTTCTCAGGAGCTTATCCCGAATAACAACAAGGTTGTTTATTTTAAAACCCTTTTCACCCCTACCTAGAAATGCATCGAAAACAATGAACATTAACACGTAATGTTTCTATCTACTACTTCTACCTTATAACGTTTGTTTTTATCTTTGAGTCTAACGTTTTAAGGCATATGTGAATGTAACGTACTTGTATTGCGAAAAATGTTCCATGCAAATAATTGAAGTTACATAACTACAAATTACATAACTATAAATTATAAATTACAATAATATATCTTGTAGGGTCTCAAAACTCACACTCGTTGTGTGTTTTTTTTCTTTTTCTGAAAAACTTAAATTGCAAGATAAAATAAGTAAAATTGTAAATGGATTAAAACTTAAACAAGTTTGCTCCTTAACTATGCAATACTGTGGACTGAATACATTTGCATTGTGGAATGGCTGTACATTTAAAATGGTACAACCTGATACAGTAACTGTCGACAGTTACTTTTATATTTTTGTTTTGTCTAAAATCATGAATTTTTCAAAATGTTTTTGCAGTACTATCATGAAAATTAGGCTGTTATGTTAACAATAGTTAGAGAATTCATTAACTTTCCATCCACGTTAGATACTAAGGAAGGATAAAAATTCGACCATAAAAGGTCCATCTTACATTAAATGGCAGCAGTAGTACAAAATTAAGCTAATTTAAAATTGAATTAGGATTTCTTACTTTCTGTGAGTTATAATAGCGAAATATTGAGAACCCTTCTTGGTTTCAAAGTTTTCCAATTTATTAGGTAATGACTTTTACATCCATTGGGAACATTTTATGATAATTATAACAGAATATGTTTGAAAAGCTAGAATTTCTTTCATTGTTTTTTTATTTAGGATATATCTTTTAGGTTTTCTCAATTTGTTCTCCATGTAAATATCTTTAATTCATGTACGTCTTGACTTGTTCTTTATTTAACATACTTTTCTGACTCCTTGGAGACTATCCCCCTGAAGTGATAAACTATTGAGATTTGCTTTATAAATATATTCTTAGGCAGAGTATCAGTGTTTTACATGTTATTTCTTTAATGTGTAATGGTTCAGCATACTAATTAATTGTTTATCAAGCTCAAGTTTATAAATTTAAACCATCACCATTTTGGCTAGGGTGATCACTTTGAGGTCAAGTTTGTGGCATTGTGTTCTAATACCTTTTTTATAGCACATTGTGTTCTAAACCTTTAATATGATGTACATCTGAACTTATTTTCTAATTTAGGATTTTCTTCTGATTCTTTGTGAAACGTCCCTGTGCGATGAAAAATGCATGTTTGCTTCAAAAAGTAGACTTTTAGGTATATATTTAATGGGTGTAAAGTGTTATTGATTTATCTCCAATGGTTCAACAAACGTAATGAGTTCCCCAGACTTTTGGTACACCTGTAAATTATAGCCTAATATCTCATTAACATATTCAGGAAACAAATTCAAATTTCTTTTATTATTTTGGGATTAATACGATAGTTTTTTCTTCGTGACCAGCTTATTATATCAGGACTTTTTTTCTAAAAATAAATAACTGAGGTAATATTAATAAATTTTGGTTACAAAAATAATAGGAAATATATTGGTATACTTCAAGACATAGTCTGTATTTGAAAGTAAATAGCATATTATATGACAGCAGACAATCTTACTTAATATAAAAATGTATAAATATGACAATCAATACGTTTCGAGTTTTCCATAACATTATTATAATTGCTATAGTTGGGGGAATTAGCGTGTAACATTATTTTTTATTAGGTAAAAGGTACTTGGTGTTGGGTTGCTAGGGACAAGTAACGAATACACATCCTCTCAATCTATATTCTGTTTTTTTATGTCCTAAGTTTAGATTTATGGTATATGACTTAGAGCTCAATAGTTATATATTTTCTTGAAATTAAATTATGACAAATGTTTGTTTATAAAGTGTAAAACCAACAGTCGTAATTATTCACTTCTTTGCCTCGTAACACACTCTCTTGAATATTAATTGTAGGAATATTACAATAATATAATTATTAAATACCAAAATGGCTTGTGTTACTTTCTCTTATGAACATTTAAAAATAGTAGTAATATTTCTTGTTCTTATATGTCAACATTCCCTGGCGTATTTTGCTGTATTGTAATGTACTGATATCTTTGTATATAATAACTTAAACAAATGTTTACATTATGTGTTGGCGCCCTTAAGATTGTATATACAATATATAAGTATAAAACTAAAATAGATTAGTACCTAGGCTTCTCTTTAATATACAAAACCTCACCTCAAAAAGCAAAGGTTAGCTAATTAATGTGCATGCATACTACATACAAATAAAAAAAATGTTTATAAATTCAGTTTAAACATTATGAGTTCTGAGACAAAATACAAAACTTCAATTACAATTCCCCCTAATTAATTGTTCCATAAAATGAAAGCTTCCGCATACTACTCAGGAGTGCATTACCCGGTATTTCAGGCTTGTTTGTGGCAACAGTATTTGATCTGAAACCTGTCACAGAGAGTCAACCACACAGTAGTGGACTGAAGGGGGTAGTGGGAAGGGGGTAGAGATGACGGTCGGGAGGGGTTAGAGAGGTGTCACTCCCAGCTGATGGATGACGCACTTGGACAAACAATACAAGTAGTGTAATTGAGTTAAAGTGCCCGCTCCAGGAACCAGCTGTGTTATAATAAATACGCAATATTAACTAAGTGATTTAATGTGGGGTTTTAAATTAAGTCAACCCTAGATTTATTACACCGGAAACTTTTTTTATGAGGAAACATTTGAAGCCAAATTCAATAAACATACGTAGAGCACATATATTTAACCAATAACTATTGTATTGTTTCAGCAATAGTAGATAACATTTAGATGTAATTCTCTCTTTTACTACTGTTGAGTTGGTTTTGATATATTCCAGAAAAGTAAATGTTTCAGACACTGAAGTTTTTAAAAACCAATTTCAAAGACACTTCTCTGATTTGGATTTCTTTTTTTATGATTTCTACTCTACCCACCCTTACATGTACAGTGGCGATGACCCTCCCACCACGTTCTACACGTGCTGAGGTATTGACTAACCCACTCATGCATAAACGTCCGATTTTCTTCCCCATATTTTTAATTTCCTTCCTCTTCATGAAAATAAATGAATGGATTTACTTCGAGCAATAATACCAACAGCAAAGTTTGATGGTGTATGAAAAATGTTGACCCTCCCTTAAGGCGTAGTTTGGGGGCAAGTCAACAATTTTAAAACTGAGCCCCTAGCAAGTGACACGTCATTTTCAAGGTATTAGAAATATAAGAAGAATGGTATAATGTAGAGGTCTTTATTGTTACTTTGTTATATTTGGTGGTATAAGCGCTAAAGGGACTGATGAATGAATCTTTTACCTGCTTTAAAATCGACTTAAATATATTTTTAATTAATAATTAACACTCACTATTTTAAAATTCATTTGATGTGAAAGAAACAACCCCAACAATGATTAGGCACCGAATTCGATACACTAAAATTATAGACTGATAGCCAGATTAATTATTCTTGTCTTTTTTCGTTTTTTTCTTTTTACCTTTAAAATTAAGTACTACTTTTCAGGGGTACCTATTTAAGAGTCTGGAACCCGCAGAGTCTGTCCGCCATGTTGGTTTTAACCCCATAAGAACAATGTTACTTTTTACGTACGGTTATGTGTATTCAAATTAAAATGTTGAATTTTAACGGAATTTTTCAAACAAATTGCATTTCGGCAAAGAAAGAAATTGCGCTTTAGAATCGCCTTGCAAATTCTTAATTAGTTTTATACAGGGTTGGGCAAAAGTCTGGAATATATTTGCACATTTCGACATATTTTA